>OX439486.1:24463993-24623482 GCA_949320155.1 Melangyna quadrimaculata
TTTTTATTGTAAAACCGTTTTTTTTTTTTGTTTTAGTAATTAAGTTAATTTTTTTTTTTTACTAAAAAAGTAATTTTTTTTTTAAAGTATTTTTTTTTTGTAAAAAGGTAATTTTTTTTTGTAAAAAAGTTATTTTATTTTCTTGCAAAAAAAGTTATTTTTTTTTGGCACTGCAGCGATATGGTCAGTAAATCAGTGAGTCAGTGAGTCAATGAGTCAGTGAATCAGTGAGTCAGGGATGAGCGTAAATATCTAACAATACTGTCGCAAAAGCCCATTAATGGATCGTGCCGGCGTTAATAGTTATTAAAGGTTAAATGTCAAAAAATATCAGTTTTTCGCATATATGTAACTCCGAAACGGTAAATGTTACAGAAATTATTTTATACAAAAATTATAGATCTTGCCGTTCGCAAGAAAAAAAGTTATGACAATTTTGTTTCCTACGACCCACCGTTAAGAAGATATCGACATTTTAAAATCGTAAACTGTGGGAAATGTTCGTTTTTCACGTATAACTCCTAAACGGCTCATATTTTCCAAAACATCTGAATGCAATGTTTGGACATTATGTGACTTCTTATAGCTAAATATTATTGTTTAAAGAAAAGATGTGTTTCATTTCCTGGGAATTTGCCCAATACTTACGGAATTCCGTAATCTCTACTTCGGCTTAGAAAAGCTTAATTTAGAAGAAACTATCAACAAATTAAACGGAGAACGAGGTTTGGGCCTTCTTTATGAGTATTGCTTGAGCGCTATTCGTTACCGAACACACAATGTCCAGGAAAGTTTTTAAGGTTTCGCTATAGAAAATTGTTAAGAATAATTTAATGTATGTACATAAGGGTGGTCATTGTCTTATTTTGAATGACGCACCCCCTAATTTATTCTTAATAATTAAAAAAAAAAACCTATAAAATTGTACCTCATTTTATTAACGTTAACCCGGCCCCCAAGATTTCTGAAGTTTTATATTGGAAATCCGATGTATTTTTGTACACCCCATCCCAACTTTAAAAACTTTAGTAATTATTGACAAAGAAAATTGAATTTTTGCACACATGTAGTAACTTTTGTCATGTTTGAAAAAAAAATATTAAAAACAATTTACCACATTTATTAAAATTAAAAATTAAATAAAAAAAGATATTTTTGTTTAAGGTAGCAAAATAACTGTTGTAAATTTGTGTTTGATAGTATAAATATGACAAAAGTGACTACATGTGTTCCAAATAGATTTTTTTATGAATAATTACCGAAGTAAAGATTTTTCAAATTTGGATTTACAAAAAATACATAGAATTTCCCATACAAAACTTCAGACATCTAGGGGGGCAGGTTAACGTTAATATAATGAGCTAAAATTTTACAGGATTTTTATTTATTTATTTAGAAAAACTTAGGGGTTGCGTCATTCAAAATAAGAGAATGACCTTTATAAGGACCACCCTAATGTACATATGTATATTATTTTTCTCTATTATGTACAAACTATAATTTAAATGTTAGTCTGATAGACGGCCTTCGGCCAAACCATTCAAAGACTTAAGTCAAACTTAAAACAAAAAAAAACTTAAATTGTATTAATATTTGAAGTCAATAAATCTCTAAATCTAAAGCTTTAACTTTGTTTTATATTAAAAAAAAACTCGAAATAAGTCAATTGAGGCAGATGACAAAATTTTCCAAGTTAGTATTCTGTAGTATATAAAAATGTAAAATGTATCGAGAAGTTCAATAAAGAATTTGTAAAAATACTTACAATAATATTTACATAAGTGGAATATTTTTTTATGAATTTGTTTTTTAAATAGCTATATAAAGAAAACAAAAAAAACACAGCTGGAGCCCAAAAAAAAAGTTTGCAATGCAATTTTTTTGATACAAATAAATTTATGAAAACAAATTTCATAAATCGTTAGACCAGTTTTCTTTAAAAATATTTCTTATATTTATATAAAATTTGTTCGAAATCGGTTAGGTCTTTAACGAAAATTTGAAAATAAAAAATCGATTCTATGACAGATATATTGACCGTTATTTTTGGAACTAAAAAAATTCAATTTCTCTCTAGGGAATCACATAAAACCCTTAAGTCAAAAGTTTGAAGAAAATCGTTTCAGGTGCATTCCACGGTCACGTACGGGCAGATAAACCGTACTCAAATTTTGATGAATATTTGAAAATATTTTTAGATTCCCACTTACTTACTTACTTAAGATCGCGCTCACAGCCCAGGATGGGCTTCGGCCTCAACTAACAAGCCCCTCCAGCCAGCTCTGTCCCTATCCAGGCGCTTGCAGTTGCGCACACCGAGTGCTTTGATGTCGTCATCCACTTGTTTGCGCCTTCTGTTACGGGTTCTTCCTCTGCTGCGTACCCCATCGGGGTTGGATTCGAAGACTCTTCAGGCAGGTGCGTTGATGTCCATACGCTCCACGTGCCCCAGCCATCTCAGCCGCTGTATTGGCAGCTTTTTGACCAGGGCAACGTCGCGTCGCTGTATAGCCCGTATAGCTCGTCGTTGAATATTCTCCTCCACATTCCTTCGATACACACCGGACCGAAAATCACACGAAGAATCTTCCTCTCAAAGCACTTTAGCAGATTTGTATCCGTTTTGTTCAGTGTCCATACTTCTGACCCATAGATCAGGCTCGGGATGATTAGGGTCTTGTATAAAGTCTGCTTGGTTCTCTGAGAGAAGACCTTACTACTTAAGTGCATTCTTAGACCGAAGAAACAGCGGTTGGCAAGAGTAATTCTTCGCTTGATCTCTGCACTGATGTCGATTTGCGAGGAAATAGTGGAGCCCAGGTAGACAAAGTCATTGACAACTTCGAAGTTATATCTGTCCATCGTGACATTTTGCCCGAGTCGAAAATGTTGAGCTTAGATTCCCACACTTAAAGTAATTCTCACGCATTGTAACTGTTGAATACATCATTCATCTTCAACGCTCATTAAAAACTGAACTATTTACTTTATTGGTTATGACATAAATCAAAAACAAAGAGACATCACGCACGGACGGGCAAAATCTACCAAGTAGTCAGACGCTTGTCGAAAATTACATTCTTCAGCGAATTTATAAGACTTGGCGTAATGGTGTCTGAAGAGTGATTGTAGGCCTATAACTAAGCTACGTCATGAAGCAATTAAAAATTAAATAAAACATGTGGTTTTGTATTTAAATTTTTTTGTTGTCGTGTCACGTACGGACACAAAACGGTACGTGTGGTAAAATGAACAAAAAATCTATAAGGAATAACCTATTTTTTTTATGGAAATCCACATTCTTCATTGATTCCACAATTTTGCCCCCCGAGTCCATGAAGTGGAATATAGAAATTTCTGCTACCGCTTTAACATTATCCAATTTAAACTTTGTCTCTCGGAAAAACTTCCGCCTTCAGTGGTTTAGGCTGCAGATCGAGGTAAAGACAGAATTGCGGGATCCACTTTTTTCGTGTTCTCTATCATAGTAATGTAAGGGAAAATTATTATCTCGAGTTCGTTTTTTTTCGAATACAAAACTTGCCCCCTAAAGTACCTTTATCGCAAGTTAAAAGAGGATGGGTGCGACCCCCAGTAGTAACTTTCCATTGGTGCCCTTGAAAACCATATTCATTTTTGCCTTAAACAGTTCAAGCAATAACTTTTGAAATGAAATCGTTTATGTGTAAAACTTAAGAATTTTGATGTTTTTTTTCTGGTTGCGCATTTGTTTTTGCAGCATAAAAAGTCCTCTTTCACCTTCTCGTTAGGTCTCTTATGCGGAATCAAAATCTACCCCCAAAACTTCTATTTTACTCTTTTCTGAAAGACATTTTTAAAGTTTTAAGCGTTTAAAGTTTTACGATTATAAATAGCCTTTTCACACCAAACCCAAAACCCGGTTTTCGCGAAAATATCGATTTTGGCTGAAAACCTTGATCGAAACACACAAGTTTTCCCATACATTTTTGCTAAATCACAAGTTTTGATAAAACACAAGTTTTGAATTAATCCTGTCCAAAACATGTTGGATTTGCAGGATGAACTAAACAAACACACCTTGTGCAACATTCAGCGCTCAATTAAATGTCATTTAAATAGCTGACGGGTTGCTGCCAGGAAAAATAATTTTTTCTGCTGGAACACAAGAGAGCGCGACGCAGTGTCGCGCATCCTAACTACTACGTGAAATTGATCGGTTAAGAAATAAATTAATTATAACGAATCAGGATTGATTGTATTTCCATTATTAAATTCCAATATTAATAAATTGTCTTTAAATTGCACATAAAACATTTGATTTTTCCCTTTTCTGTGGCACTGAAAATGTTCAAAGCGGCGCGGCCCTTCCTCGAAACCATTGTGTTCAAGCAAAACAAATGAAATGGCAAATGAAAACTTATAAATTTTCGGTGTGAACGCATTTCAAGTTTTCGTAAACCAATTGCCGAAAACCCGGTTTTGGGTTTGGTGTGAAAAGGCTATAACTTTATTTTTCTGAAAACAAGAGAAACTTTTTAAAAGAAAATAAAAACAGACACAAAATGTATAATTCTTGGCATATCAACAAATTTTATTTATATTCTTGTGAAGTTTGATAGTTATCAACTATCCTGCAAAAATTAATGCCGCTGAAGACATCTTCTGCAAGTGTCGGAAACGACGAAATTTTTTGTTGGCTATAGTCTACGAACAAGCCTTTTCTCTAATGTTTATTTTTTCTTTGTGTGCTTCCTCCTACTTTCTTTCCTTTGTGATTTTTTTCTGCTAAAAGGTGTACAATACTAAAAAAAAAAAAAAATAGCCCGGGAACCGGTAACATCAAAAATACCGTAATCGCGGAACGAAACAATTGTTATGATAATCGATCGCTGTTAACCATATGAACAGAAAACGCTTGGTATGACAGCGTTTTGCCAGCTTAAAAGTTTTAAATATATTTTTTTTTTTAATTAAAAAAACATAATGATTTACCGTCATACACAAGACAAAATATATACAATTTTAAGTAAATTGTATGTTCTTTCGGAAAAACTCGTTATAACAAACTCTTCCCTGCCTAAAGTATCTGTCATACCTATTGAAAGGGTTAAAGGTAGTGAAATTAAAGCGTTATAATGTATTTTTTTTAAATTCAATTTATTAAAGCGATCTTTTGAAAACATTTCGCTATGATACACTTGAAACTGCAAGAATTTTTGTCGAACGAATAGTACATTCAAACCAGTTTATTTGAAACCAATTTAGTTTAAAAACACCTTTTTTTAACTTATTATTTATTTATCACAATTAATTTGAAATTTATAAATGTTCATGATAAAAATCAGCCAAAATACCTACCTAATCAAAACACAAATTGATAAAAAAGGACAAGCTGCATATAAAACTCATCTCAGTCTACATATTTAGATATTAAATAATACGTTTCCACCGACCACTTAATCGAGATTTAGGTAATGAAATTTTTTTGGTGTTTCCACTGCACAAAAAGATCAAAAAGAGGATTTTTACAAAATATTTCCAATGCTGTTAAATTTTTTTTTGATATGAAGTGGAAGTGAGATAGAAAGATAGATAGATAGATAGACATGGACATGTCAGCATTTTTTTTAGGAAATACCGTAGTTTCGTAGGGCTCGATTTTGTGTTGTCTTTTCTCGAAAACCATCAGTGTATTTTAAGAAATGTATTTGGCAAAATTGTAAAGTTTTTCGTTATAGCAATAAATTTTGAGAAAAACTGGCAAAAGCCAGTGTGGAAAAAATCACATACATAAATACAAAAACATTTTTCGTGCACGTTTTCTCAATATCTTTGCCTCTTACTTAGTGGTTCCCGCTCTTTTTTAGTCGCGGAGCACTTTTCAATTGAGAAATTCCTCGCGGATCACTTCGTTGCACTTATGAAATTTTTAGCGCAGTTATTAGTCCAACCGAATCGTCATTTGACCTTGCGTTGATCGACTTACAAGAAAAGCTTAACCTTAGATTTGCACCACATGACAACTTTTTTTTTACTTTTTTTTTTGGATTTTTGAAAATATCTCGGCTCCAGTACATTGCGCAGTAAAAATTTTTAATACGTATTGTTTGTAATAAAATTATCTAGCATTAGATATTATGTATATAAGTAAAAAGTTACCGTTAGTTTTTGTAATTTTCTTTTGGTTTTTAGACGGTTTTTCATTATTATTTTGAAAAAGCTTACATTTTGGTTATTTTTTTTTTATTTTTTGTCTAGCTGTTGCCATTCCCTACAATTTAAATTGAGCTCTTAACTCCAAATGGGAGCCGAGAAATCTAAGAATGAACACAGGCAAGTCGGAGCCCCCTAAAAAAGACATTTTTTGTTTTTTTACGAATATCTTGGCTCCAGTATATCGCAAAGTAAAAAATGAAAACAAAATATTACTGATTAGAATATAAGCTATTGTTTAAAGAAATAAATATTTTGTTTACCAAATAAATAAAAATTAACAGCTAGTTTTAGTCAGTTTTTTTTGTTCGTCAAATACTTTTGAGTTATTTCGTTTTCGCTATCGTTTTAGGAGTCGCATTCGGATCTTTTTTCTTCCAAAAAAGATTATGTAGTCTGGTTTTCGTTATTTTCATTGTTTTCCTCGTCTTCAGATTCATCTTCGAAGCCTTTGGAACCAGAGGTGTGGGGTTGGAAAAGAACTACTAGTGGATTGGAGCCCGTAATGACATCAGAAGCGACGATTCCACCGACCCTCGTTGAAATTATTTCTTGCAAGTGGAAGAACCATTGTGGTGCAGCGTGCAGTTGCCAAAAAGCCGGTCTGCAAAATCTGTTGTCGGAAAAGCTGTTCCAACACCAACATAACTGAGCTCGAGGATGACTCTGAAGACGAGCAAAACAATGACGATAACGAAAACGAAAACCCGACTACACAATTTTTTTTGCAAGAAAAAAGATTCGAATGCGACTCCTAAAACGAAAACGAAATGCCCTCACGCCCCAAACGATCCGAGGATTAGAAACCAATGAAAGGATTTTGATGTGGATTAGGCGTGCAGGGGATGCCACGATAAAAAAAAACGCGCCTGATACTCTACCTCTTAGGTGGTGAGGAAAAGAGTGTGGGTGCATTGACTTGCCACAACATTCATTAATCAAGAGGAATACAAAAATATAAAAATTAACCGTAACGTAATCCTTTTTTCAAAATAATAACAAACAAAAGTAAAAGCAAATATAATAATTTAAATAAACTGTAACTTGTTTATTTATCATAGAGAAAAGGTTTTTTTTTGTATGACTTGCCTTTATTCATTCATTCATTGCTCGGTTCTAGTTTGTCGTAGGGAGTTATTTTTTAATTTTAAGAAATTAAAAGGACTAAAAAATAATTATTAATGAAACCGGTTCACAAGCCTTTATAAAAATTATAACTCAACTCTTTGACCAACAAAAAAACTAACTGTTAATTTTGTAGTTATTTGTTAATACAAAATATTTATTTCTTCAAACAATAGCTAATATTCTAATTAGTAATAGTTTGTTTCATTTTTTACTTTGCGATATACTTTAGGGGGCTTCGACTTGCCTGTGTTCATTCTTAGATTGCTCGGCTCCCGTTTGGAGCTATTTTCAAAATAATATAATGAAAAACCGTCTAAAAAGTAAAAGAAAATTACTTAAACTAACGGAAGCTTTTTACTTATTTGTTTAAACAAACAAAAATTAACATCAAATGCTAGATAATTTTATTATAAACAATACTAGCCCAGTCAAATTAGACAAAAAAAAAAAACCCCTAACCCGGACAAATTTTGTACAGGAATATTTTCTAGTGGAAATGTTCAGAACAGTGTCCTTAATCAACTCAACAAAGTCCCAAGCAAGCCGCGTTGGCGTACGACCACAATCTTAAAAAAATGCAGCCATCTTGCACTCTTTGTTTGTGGCTATATCTCTGGAACTTATTGCCCTTAAAAGACCATTAAAATGTCAAATGGACAAGCTTAGATTAGACTAGAAAATCAGGGAAGTTAATACAAATTGTTACAGGTACAGGTATTGCATGGCTACTGTTTTGAAATAATTGAATTTAACAGAGTAAATTGTAGTGCAAATTGGAAAAAATTAAGAATGCCCCATAAATATAAAATTAAGAAGCTGAAATTTAGTGAACATGTTCAGAACAGCACCAACAATCATTTGTGGTAATAAGTTACCAAAAAATCCCTGTTGGGATTGGACCACCATTTAAAAAAAGTACCATCGTCTGAATTTGTCGGCTTTTTGCTATTCTGGTTATCTAAATGTTCTAGAAATACCATGCAAGCCTAAAATGGATAGACTTTGACTTCAAAATCAGCGAAGCATACACAAGATTAGAAACAGGTGTTTTATGGCTACACTGTTTTGAATGAAACTACTAAAACAGAGTAAATAATTGCAGTGCAATGCAAAATCGAAAAAAATGCTCATGTCCAAGAAACATTTATTAAAAAGCAGACATTTTGTGGACATGTTCAGAACAGTACCAATAAAAAAAATCCCAAATAAAAAAATTGCTGGGAGCAGTTTTTTTTTAAAGTATATTAATTATGACAAACAAAAATAAAGGAACGCTACCATGTTATTATTAAAATGATAACAGAGAAGAATACAACGTTGGTCTAAAGAAGAAAGAATGCTTGTTTTATTGGTAAAACCATCCATAGTACAGTACGATTTTACACGCATACAAAATACAACATCGCTACGTAGCTCTACGCCCTATTAAAGGCCTTCCACACTAGCTCACTGTGTATTAATACATGTCAAAAAAGTGGGAACAAATCATGTAGAATAGTGTGGAAACAAAATATGAAAGCCCAGCCTACACAACCCGACATTCTATCCCACACGATTTGACATGTATTAATACATGAATAATTTTAGGAATGGTTCTATTTCTATGCCACATTCTATCACACTTTTTTATAGGTTAAGGTAATGTATTAATACAAGCAAGTGTGGAAGCAAAATATGAAGTCATTTCTTTCACACAAATTTGGCAGTCGCGTGAAATTCTTTCCCACTTTCAATTTGACATGTATTAATACACAGTGGGGTAGTGTGGAAGGGCTATTGACACCTGGTAAGTTGCTTTCAACGCCACCTGCATCTCAAGCGCTTAAGCTTCAAAAGGCGATAGATTTATTTTCGGTTTGACGTTCAATGTATTTCCCATAAGAGAAAACGAAAAAAGCGCCTGATGAAAATTAGTTATACCAAATTATTTTATATCAACGGGTATCCATATTATGATTGAAATAGAATCAAAAAATGTGTAAGCTTATAAATCAACCCGAAAATATATTAAAATAGAAAGCTAAAATGCTTTGCTTTGTAAATGAAAAATGTAAACAAACCACCTTTACAACCAGAAACAACAACAAAAGTACTCGATTAGAAATAGAGAAAGGCAGGGCGTAGTCACGATTATTAAAAAAATATGTTTGTTCGTAATTGAATAAAAATCTTCTTGTGAAAAAATTGTTAAAAAAAATATTTTTCAATTGGCTATTTACACATTTGTTTCTTGGTTTACAAAAGAGGCAAGGTATGAATGAAGGTCAAGCTCGATCACTCTTAATTAGTTCTATTTTTAAGAAGACTTTACTTTAAAAGAGTGCTAATCTTTTTTTTAATTGGAGCATAAAAGTTTTTCTTGCCCGAAATTACGTTAAAAAATTATTCTTAGAAAGAAACTTACGTGGGAGGATAAAACAAACGAACACAGAGAAATCAAATGATGCCCCTATAATTTATATTAACTTTATATTAACCTGCGCGTACCTAATACAAAAAAATAAAATGAAGATTTATATCACTTAAGTGCATTATAGGTGACTCCTTTTGATAATTTGGAAAACTAATTTTCGTTGGCTTATTACATTTACTTAAGTGAGCGCTTTTGACTGTTATAATTCTATTTTTACGAAAGCAAAAGTGAACGAAATTAATCGAAAAATAGAAAACCGCAATTATTGGTGCAACACATAATTTCCTGGTATTATCTTTTTTTCTTACGATCACTAAAGTGGACCTTTAACATTTCTACTTCATTCTTTACTTATAATAAAAAGGAAAATTAATGTTTTATTAAAATCCATAATAAACTCTAGCCCCCTAAACTACTACCTACCTACGCACATGATATCGTTCTGACTGACGCCTTGCATCCATTTTGGAAAACAACAACAAAAAAGCACGTTTGTTTACATATTTCATCTGCAAAATAAAGCAAATTAGTAATAAGTTTCGATATATTTTACGTTTGATTTGCAAACTAGCATGTTTAATTATTCTATTGCAATTATAATACAAACAACCGTTCATATAAAATTAATTTGTTAAAATAATGTTTCTACGAGCTGTTTTTCTTTTTCTCTTATGGGAAATGCATTGAACGTCAAATGGAAAAGAAATCTATCTCGTTTGTTAGTTTCACGCGCTAGCTGCTAGGTGCCGTGACTCCATGTGCCAATAAGGAACTAAAGTAGAATTCTGCTGTGGATGAATTTTTGACATTTAATCGAGTCTCGAATTGGATATTTAGGAGGAATATTTGTACTTTAAATTTTTTTCAGCTGCTTCGGTTAGGGCTGGCCACGAGACGAGACTCTAAGTCTCCTCTCGGTCTAGTTAAAATCGAAAATTTTCAGTCTCGTCTCGGTCTCGTGTCGGTCTCGTATAATTAAGTCTCGTCTCGTCTCGTCTCCGAAAAATACGAATTTCGGCCAACTTGTTGATTATTGGAACGAAATATTTTCGATTATAGTCCGAACACGTGCAGAAATATAAATAAATATTTAACTAAAGTTGGATTTTTTAATTTATTAGACTCTTTGTAAATTTCAATCCAAATATACAGTCTCGTCTCGGTCTCGTTTCGGTTGCTTAAAAGCCAGTCTCGTCTCGTCTCGTTTCGATCTCGTCATGCGAGACCGAGATCGAGACCGAGACTTTTCTCGTCTCGTGGCCAGCCCTAGCTTCGGTTGATCTCCTCAATATATGGATAAATAAAAGGGAACTCTAAGGCTGGTATTCACCGAGCGCTCATAACTTAAGAGCCTCATAAACCTATTCACCAAACAATATTAGTGAACATTTACGAGCGCTCGCAAAAGTTATGAGTGGTCTGGAGCACTCCTAAGTTACGAGCGCTCTCTTCGAAAAGTTGTTCGAAAAATTTCGCAATAAAACTTCACTTCTCTCAAACTGTCAATCTGTCAGTCAAAATTTGCTTTTCGATTGTGTTTTGTAAAAAAATTTTTACGTTTTTAATTTAATAAAATAAATTTATAAAAAAATTAAAACCCGATGAAATGATAAAATGTCACCGTCGCGTTGTGGTAAATTAGGTGTTATTGTTGTAAACAAAACAATTAATCAGTGTATAGAATGGATCCAAGTAAAAATTAAAAAAAACTTGAGTCAACTTGCAGTCGCCATCGCCGGCAGAAATTCCAACTACGGACCCCTCAATGACGCAGATAATGTGGTCAAAAAAACAGGAAAACTACGTCTGCAGCTGTGTTGGAACAGTCTCAACAACGGGAAATTACTATATCTCCAAATGCTCCCAACACAGCTCCAGACGTAAGGATGAAAGAGTATCCAGACGGCACAAAAGACCTAAAAAATCTTCAGCATCAGCAATTGATGGTGGCCAAAGCGGAGCAGGTTGTATTAGCACACGACAGCAGCCGCCCTGGCTAGTATGAATAAAACATGGATGGACGAGTATTCTGGACAGGAAATGATCAGCGGTCAGGGCTCATTCCAAGAATTGCGGTCTGTTTCCATTGACATCGAAGCCACCAACAAGTAGTGACTCACATATTGTACAAAACAAACACAAGGATCCAGATCTGATGTTGAAATCCGTTGAACGATTTAATGAAAAGTAAGTTAAATTATTTTAAAACAACAAAACGTTTTTTTGTAGGCAATAATTTTTTTTATCTAGATATATAAAAAAATCGAAGAGGACCCACACTGTCCACTTTGCGACAATGTCGGAAAATGAGGTAAACTTTTACAAAATATTGTCCTTATAGAATTTTATATGTCAATGTTCTTATATTCGTAGGCATCAACCCTCACTTCCGAGCTTTCCGATGAGATTCATCGTCTGCCAGATAATTTATAATGTTGATATTGCGTACACACATCGCAAAAACAAAAAAACAAGAGTATAATAGGTAAAATTTTAATATTTAAAATATATTTTCACTTTTTCAGATTTTAGTGGAATTTTTGTTTTGTTTCTTTTTTTTGCTCCTTTAAATTGTGGACATTTGTCTTAGCGCCAGCTGTCACTCATTTTCGAAAACAGTTTGATTTCACAGTTTGGGTATGCCTGATAGATAAAGAACCTCTCTCTCTTTCAGACATCGAAAAGTACTTATGAGTGGTTGGTGAATAGCACAAATAATTTTCAAGTTAAGAAGCTCATAAAGTTAAGAGCAGTTTACGAGCGCTCGGTGAATACCAGCCTAAAACACTTAATTTGCGGAAACATGTATTACAATCATTACCTTCGTATTGATTAGTATCTTCGCTGTCATTTTCGTCGATGTTTTCTGGTCGACTAAAACAACCATGACCGGACGGCGCAATAACCACGGATTGACATGCAGCTAAAACCACTTTGTAGGCAAACACAGCTACGCTCGCATTAAATTTCGCAGTTGCATGATATAATTTTTAGAATATCCTCTGGGGCAGGATCAGCTGTAGAAGGGATTGCTATTTAGAGTCTGTTCTTTAACGCCCATCCCTACAGCATGTCCATTTTACGTTTGAATGATCTTTCTAGGACAAAAATATACCCCAGGTATAGCCAAAAGCCGACAAACATAAATGACAGTTTAACCACAAAAGGGATTTTTTGGGAACTTACACATATGATTATTGGTACTGTTGGAACACGTCCTCCTAATTTCAGCTTTTTAGTAAATATTTAGTAAATATTTATGGGACATTCTTAATTTTTTCGAATTTGCACTGAAATTTACTCTGCTAAATTCATTGAATTCAAAACAGTAGCCATGCAATACCTGTAACAAATTTGTATTTACTTCCCTGATTTTTTAAATCTAAGCTTGTCCATTTGACATTTAAATGGTCCTTTTAGGGCAACTAGTTCCAGATATATAACCACAAACAAAGAGTGTAAGATGGCTGCATTTTTTCAAGATAGTGGTCGTACGCCAACGCGGATTGCTTGGCACTTTGTTGAGTTTATTAAGGACACTGTTCTGAACATTTCCACTAAAAAATATACCTGTAACAAAATTTGTAAGGGTCAATGTCTAATTTGACTGGGCTATACGTATTAAAATTTTTTACTGTGTAAAAAAAAGTAAAAAGTACGTTTACGAATAACTGTTAAAAAAAATTGTGAGGTGGTGCAAATTTAGGGTTAAGCTTTTCTTGTAAGCTCCTATCGATTTATGAAAAAAAAAAAAACAGACCGTGCCGATCAACGCAAGGTGAAGCCCTTTTTTACGACGCACGGTTCGACTGGGCTATATGTATATGTAGAAAATACAATGACTGTATTTATTTTATTTTTTATATTTTACTAGCCGATCCGACAATGCTTCGCTATTGCTATATTTATTAAGTAGAACATATACAAAAATATTGGTTTTCTATTGTTTTTGTTTGTTATGAAAAAAAATGCAATTTAAATTCAATTCAATTAATAAATTAATCAGATCATTTTAATGCCCTTTGATAAACGATGTTTTTGTAGCTATGTTTTATATATGTGTTGTGCCTATACATATTAATAAGTCACTCGGTTTTCCTTAACGGGAGCATGCAACGTATAGCTGACCGTGAACAAAAATTGGATACCCCAAGTTAAACCCACATAATTGCAGCGATTCAACTTATTCGTTGGGAACATTAATCGTTCGGAATGGAAGAGTACATTACATCAGTTGGATTAATTGGTATTCGTGGTAGCAGTACATCGTCCCTTTTGAGTTTCCCAGTTAAAATTGTTTTCTCACTAACAATCTCGTACCATTACAAAATACGAACATTTTTTTGCTTAATAGACTCAAAAACTACTGAACCGATTTAAAAAAAAAATCCACAATTTGTTCTTAATATAAGTGTGGGGAAAGGTTTAAAAGTTTCGTTTAGTAAGATCCAATTACTGCCAATCCAACAATTCTTGTATTTAAGTTTTATCCATATTCAAAGCCCCTAGAAACCCGAGATTTTGTAATTCTCATGCATATCATAACAAAAAAAACGCACTCGCTCACTTTTCTTATATTTTTCAGATTTCTTCTCCTAAAGCGTCTCGCTTAAACTAAAATGTTGCTACCAAGCTGTCTTGGTCTTAAACCAGATCTTAATTTTCAAACTTTATAGGTCAAAAGGGAAGTATTGCCTTATTATGCACTTTGCATTAGCTAAAACCTAACTGGCGTTTTCACACATGTTTCAAGTTATCAACACAACATTTAAAATATTATTTATGCAATATTACATTAACAAGAAAACTAAATATTAGAATAGACAAAACTACGAAGCAAAATGTACAAGCATTTTTTTAATTTCAGTTTTTGTGTTGTAAAAGCTATTTAGTTCTGCACTGGCATTTATACGTATAAACGCTTTTCTGCTATCTAGCGGTCTATTTAAAAAAAAAGTAAAGTAAAGTGTTGGATAGTTTCAAACCCCAAGATACGCTACCGACTTAACTCATTTCAGATGTTTTGAAAATTTTACATGTTGATTATTTAATGGCAGCTAAATCTTCAAAACCTGAAGCAATAACTAACATACATACGGTCAGTCACTTATAGCCAACATTTATATCGAATGTTCTTGCTAGATAACAAAAAAATTACTTGTTTTGTTTTTCAATTATTATCTAATAATAAATACTTATATCTTATTTATTAAAACAAATGCATTTTAACTATGAACGTAAATTTAGCACTTTTTAGTTTTATACATATGTACATATGTTGGTAGACTTTCGTGACTGACTGTTTGTACGTTTTTATTATGTACACACATATTATGTATACGTAACGCTATCATGGGATTTTATGTACATACATACATAATTTACAAAAAGCTTTGAGCTCCCTTGCAACCATCAACTCCGTGTTGCACCTTTTTTCCTGCATGAGATTTCAAACAATGCTCTCACAAAATTTATTTGCATACATACAGTCGTGGCGGCATAATTAAGAACGATATTTTTATAAAATTTTAAAATGCATAACTTTTGTTTGGGAAATCTGTTAAGATTGAGTAGTGGTTTTAATAAAAGCACATGAACTACGGTACACTTTGAGTAATGTTTAAAAAATATAAGCATGAGAAGATTGGTAGGAAAAATATAAACATAAATTTAACTCTTATTTCGTCTGGAAATAAAATTAGGAACAGAAACAAAAGGTTGTCATAACAATAAAAATCTTTGAAATTTCAATATGATAATGTGAATGTATTGTAGGAAAACCTTAATTCTTTATAATTTCAGACAAAATTCCTTGCATATTTTCGCGTAAGGCATGAAATCTTGATAGTGGTTTACTCTATCAGATTTCCTCAATATTTAGAACATTCTTATCAAAATGTTTTTTTTTTCTTTAACCATCCCCACAAGTTCTCGATAGAATTTAGGTCCGAGTTTTGGATGGCCTAATCTAAAAAATGACTTCTTGAATACGAAAACACCTTCTTAGCAACCGTTGATGACGTTTTGGATGATTATCGTCCTTAAAAACAAATTTTATGGGCATGGTTTCAAATGAATAAGACTCCATAACATGTTCCTCAATGTCTTTATAAACTTTCTGGCCAATTTGAGCATTGTCTTCTAACTTATCGACCATACTATGTTAAGTCAATGCACCCCAAATTAAATTAAGTTCTATCCTGGACTCTGTACCGTCTTAGAAGTGTATTTTTGATTCAATTTCTTGTTCTGAGGATTTCTTATTTTGAAGGTCAAAAGGAAATTTGATGTTAGAAGCCCTTAGAACAAGAAATTGAATCAAAAATACACTAAAGTGGTAGTACAGAAGAATATAATAATTGTTATATTGTATAATAATGTGTGTTGTTGCAAACGGCAGAAGAATTATTTTGGCTTCATATGACAACATTTTGAATTCTTTCTTCAAAACACAACAAAATTCTGATAGACTTCTAAAAAACAAAAATATAAAGCCAACAAAACGAATGTAATACAAAGGCGGTTCTAGCGATAAAAGCCAAAATGTATACAAATTAAGACATTTTTCAGACAATATACATATGATTTTGTTTGGACATGTTGTGAGTTGCTGATTTAGTAAATACTAGTGCTGTTAAGGAACTTTAAACGATTATTTTTAACTACCTCGATTTTAGCCAGTGATGCATTGTATAATTTTTGATTTCTCATTTTCACGTCGATAGATCTACAAACAAAAAAGAAGCAAATCACACACCAAGAGTAAAACATAGATTAATTACACCGAACATTTCAAATTCAATTGCTGCGATCGAAATGATAACCACAAATTAACAAAAGTAATGAAATTTTGTTATTTTTCTCCGCGGAGTACTTGGATATTCTTCCCGGTTCAGTTCAAACATGACATTTTTTGAAAAAAAAAAAACGGATGGTTTTCGAAATATTTTCAAAAAGCCGTTAAAATGTATGGTATATCCTATAATATGCTTGAGACATCAGATTGAAGATCTGTTGGAATAACAAACAAGTTCTATAACTTCAACTGAACAGATCTATCTTAAAATTAATATTATCTCTTTCATGTTTATATCGAGTCATCTCTTTCTTATTGCATTCACTTTAGATTTTCATATCCAACGGATACAAACTTTATTATTCCTTTGTCAACTATTATAGAGTTTACTTGTGCTTATTAAATTTACATTTCCAAACTTATTTGTGTTATCTTTTATTTATTCGGAATACGCTATAAAGATTCTTAAAGTTCAACAGGTTATGGACCCAGTTTCCAATAAATAAAAGAATATTTTGTGCACGATGGCGTAGAATCGCTTTTCAATAAAAAAGCTTGGACTAGACAACTATTTTGTGTGGAAGTACAAAATAGAAATGTTATTGATCAAGGAAGGGTTGTAGGGCTACGTTGCGGGACTCAAGCAAGAGCCAGAACCAGTGACTCCGGAATGGAGTGCAAAAGATGACACGCACGAGCAACGATCGCTTTATCTGTGGAGGATAGCCAGCTGCAGAATATCAGAAAAGCTACAACATCAAAACAAGCGTGGGGCAGTCTCAAAAATTACCACGAAAGGAACACCTTGAGTAACAAAAAAAAATAAATAAATCGGGTGGCACAACGGCTCATGAAGAACCAGGGCCTAGTGACTAACAACTCGCAACCATTCTTGTGTGCGCCTTTCGAAAGGAATGGAAGGGACTTACAATTTTATGCCGAAACCGAACGGCTAGACGAGAAGCACTTATTCGTGACAAGTGATACTCTTGGAGGATTTGTCAATTCCTCGCAAGAGGCAGTAGCCCTGAAAAAAAACTTTTTAGTTTTTTAGGTGGACGAGGCTGGGAAGCGATCCCAGACCTCCAGCGTGACAGTCGAACGCACTAACCATTACGCTACGGGCTACTACCTTGAGTAACAAAGTGCAGTATATGCGAAAAATCTGCAGTCTAAGAGTTGATGAAGGCGGGAATGTTGAAGCGCACATTCAAGAGATGGTTGATCTGTTTGAACGTTTGGCAGCGATAGGCGAAGAAAAATTGTCTGAGACGTGGAGTGTGGCTATGCTTTTGAGCAGTCTTCCGAGAAGCTATGACACTCTCATCACTGCTTTGGAAACTCGAACAAGCGAAGAAAAAGAGTTGACGTTCGATGTTGTCCAGTCGAAGCTTCTGGAAGAGTACAGGCGACGTCAGAATCCCAGTGTCGAACCGCATGAAAATGCAATGAAGATCACGAAGTTTAATCCACAGACAACCAACTCAACATCAGCGGAATGTTTTTTCTGTCACAAAAAGGGGCACCTGAAAAAGAATTGCATTCAATACAAGCAATGGAAGAATAAGAAACAGCATGCCAATTATATCACCGAGTCCTTCGAACACTTCAGTCTTCTGACATCATCAGGAATTCTTTCGGGATGAATTTTAGATTCTGGGGCTACATGCCATATAACGAATGTGAAAGATTTTTTCGTTAGCTTCGATCCTCTCATCAAAGAAAAAGTTTTCATTGGCGATGGAAGTGAAATCATTTCTGAAGGAAAAGGTACATGTGAAGTAAATTTTCAAAATAATAGAAATTCTCAGGCTACTGGAACGATTGAGAACGTATTGTATGTTCCAAAAATACAAGATAATTTGCTGTCAGTGTCTTGCTTGGTAGTGAAGCGTTGCAGAGTTGTGTTTGCTAATAAGGTGTGTCAGATTTGGAAGGGTAGTGTCCAAATTGCAGTAGGAGATTTGATTTCTTCTATGTATGTGTTGCGTCAGCCAAAAAGAGTTCCTGCAGCGGTTCACAAAGAAGATTGTATCCACCAATGGCATCGAAAGCTCGGACACAGGGATGAGGATGCAATTAAATCCATAAATTCGAAGGAATTGGGTTCAGGTTTGTCAATTAAAGATTGTAGTCTTAAAGAAACCTGCGAAGTTTGTATCCAGGGAAAGTCTGCCAGATTACCATTTCCAAAAGTATCCAAAAGTGACTCCTAGAGCGTACTCGACTTAGTACACACAAATGTTTGCGGTCCTATGGAGTTGGTCAGTCCAAGTGGTAATCGGTACATAGTCACGTTCATCGACGACTATAGTAGATTCACAACAACGTTCTTGATGCGGCAAAAGTCAGAGGTCTTCGATAAATTACGAGAATTCGTTGAATCTATGAAAACTCAGTTCGGGCGTAAGCCAAAAGTATTAAGGTCTGACCGTGGTGTATACGTGTACGTATACGTATACGTGACATAAGGTGCAACAATATCTAAGGGAACAAGGAGTGAAACCAAATTCACAGCAGCGTACTTTCCACAGCAGAACAGGGTTGCCGAAAGACGCAACAGGTCACTTGTTGAAATTTCCAGATGATTCGAATTTAAGTAAGGAGTTCTGGGCAGAAGCAATATTGACGGCTGCATACACACAAAACAGATTACCAACAAGAGCAACTGCAACAACACCTTTCGAGCTCTGGTATGGATTCAAACCGGATTTTAAACACTTTCCTACGTTTGGTGAAAGATGTTTTGCACATATTCCCAAAGAAAAGAGACAAAAGTGGGACAACAAGTCAAAATGTTTAATTTTTGTTGGTTACGATGCGAATTCAAAAGCGTACAGACTTCTAGACACCGGTACGAAAAACAGATTCGAATTCTGAAAACACATTTTACGGTTTCGATGAGTCATTGGACGCATCTCAGAATTAATGTGAAAATGGAGTGCCACAGCAAAGAACATCAGCCAGAACAACAAAAGGAAAACCACCAAACAGACTTATCAATGAGGTAAACGTACTGAAGACTATGAAAGAATTTGATCCGACCAATTTTGAGGAGGCGATATCTTGCGAAAGAGGTGAATTGTGGAAACGCGCAATGAAGGATGAAATGGACTCTTTATCCGAGAACAGTACTTGGGAGCTGGTGGACCTGCCTGCTGACAAGAAGGCAATCGGTTGTAAATGGGTCTTCAAGTCCAAAGAAGATTCAAGAGGAGAACTGATATACATGGCACGATTGGTATGCGCAGGGGTTTCTCCAGCGCCATGGGCTCGATTACGATCAAACATTCGCTGCCGTCGTAAGGCAAACTACCGTGCGAACGTTATTAGCTGTATCGGGTTTTAGAAAAATGCATGTATTGCATTTAGATGCTAAGACTGCGTTTCTCAACAGCGACCTTGAAGAAACAGTCTACATGCGGCAGCCGATGGGATTAATTGAAGAGAATAAAGAACGCCAGTTATGCAAATTAAATAAAACAATATATGGACTAAAGCAGTCAGCAAGGGCGTGGAACCAAACTATCAGCAAGGTTCTCTTGGAGAATGGATATTGTCAAAACAAGATTGATCAATGTCTTTTCAAGAAATCAGTAGGTGAGTTTTTAGTTTATGTACTTGTCTACGTTGAAGATTTGTTAGTTATCAGTAAAGATCAAAATCTTATCGATGACACCAAAAGTCTGCTAAAATCGAAGTTCAAAATGAAAAATCTCGGAACGATAAAAAATTACGTAGGTCTTGAGGTATACCGAGACGATGATGGACATTTTTCCATAAGTCAAACTACATACATAAACAAAGTTATTTAAGAGATGGGACTGAAAGATGCGCAAATTTTAAAGACGCCGATGGACCCAAGCTATGGGAAATCAAAGGCTGAACTGAACCTTTTATCTGACAACGAAAATAATCAAAAGTTTATTGGATGTTTACTTTACATCGCAATCAGTTCACGACCAGACATCGCAGCAAGTATCAGCATATTATCTTTAAAAGTGTCAAAACCTACCGTTGAAGATTGAAACGAGCTGAAACGTGTTGCAAAGTATTTAAAAGGGACATCTTATCTGAGATTGTTTCTTAGTCAACCCAACAATGAAGAGCATCTGGGAAGACAGAAAAGAACGAAAATCTAATTCCGGCTACATTTTCAAAGTTTTCGGTGATGCTGTAAGTTGGTGCTGTCGTAAACAAACCTGTGTAGCACTGTCATCGGCCGAAGCCGAATTCGCTAGCTGAAGCAAGTTGTGAAGCAGTTTGGCTGAAGAAGTTACTTGCAGATATAAACGAAGAGTTTACAGGACCTGTTCACATCTGGGAGGATAATCAAAGTTGTCTTAAATTATTAACCAGCGAGAAGCATAGCAACCGATCCAAACACATTGACACCAAGTACAACTTCATAAAAGACTATCAGTAAAGGCATCATTTCGAGTATTGCAGCAGTGAAGATATGTTGGCTGGTCTTCTAACTAAACTGTTAACATCGAATAGAGTCTCGGACTTGAGAACAAAATGTGGATTAATAGAACCAGTATGAAGAGGAGTGTTGGAATAACAAACAAGTTCTATAACTTCAACTGAACAGATCTATCTTAAAATTAATATTATCTCTTTCATGTTTATATCGAGTCATCTCTTTCTTATTGCATTCACTTTAGATTTTCATATCCAACGGATACAAACTTTATTATTCCTTTGTCAACCATTATAGAGTTTACTTGTGCTTATTAAATTTACATTTCCAAACTTATTAGTTATTTATTCTAAATACGCTATAAATATTCTTAAAGTTCAACAAGATCTGCACCAAAATTCAACCTTTTCGGAGTTATTTTTAAAATGAAAGCCTTATTTTATCGCAATATTTGAAAATGTATGTTGAACTATGTTTAACTGGGTTCCAACGGCTATAACCTTCCAGCTAAGCATAGTTTTGGCAAGTTTTATACATTGTTAAAAACAACAGGAAAATGAAAAGTTTTTATATGATTAAACGAGTATTGAGACATATGAATTCTATTCAAGGAGCTATTCAAACGAATGAGACAAAAAATTAAGTTTAATCAAAATGCGAAGTTATCTATTAATTTAAATCCAAATAGTGACGCCAACAAAAAATATTTTATTTAAAAAAAAAAACTAAATCACCTATTAACTAATGTTTAAGTGCAAAAATTGTTAAAATCAAAAATCAATTATAGGCGTGCTGAGCAAAAAACTGGTTCAAAGTAAAGTAACTAAACCTTTAGTTCCAAGTAAAAAATTAAAACCATAATCTAGGTTTTTTTATTTACGGGAAACGCTCAATGACAACTCTAAACGTTCTTAAATCAACATAGCATCAAGAAAGCAAGAAGTATCAACACATATCGCACAACCAGAATTGAAAACTGATCTTCCTACGTTAGAAGAGTGTCAATCCGAATTCCCAATACAAAGTCTTGGAAAGCTACTATTTTCATACATTGATAAAGATATCCACTCACAAGCAACTTAAAAACAAACACACGTTTTCCATCTATTATAGCAAAGTCCTTTTCAATTTGCAAAAAAAATGGGTTTATCCTTTAAAAGTGTCAAAAGAAACAATTCAATCTTTCCGTCGTGGAACATTAGTCCTAAATTTTTCGAGCTAACTTTATCCAAGTACAATTAGGGCAACACTAATAATAGAATCTATCATTTTACTTCCGTTGAAATTATGCAAAAACTAAATCTTGATTGACGGTTGGCCTATCTTTACGAATGGGTCTAAATCATTACATAACACCTCATTCGCCGTAACACAAGAAAATGGAACCCTGTCTTTACTTTTAATATATTTTCGATGAAATAGTTTCAAAGATGCGTCCACCAAATGTTTAAAAAGAAGAAAATTCTTAGTTGAAAAATTTACGAAAATCAATATATGCTATGATAAACACTGACCGACATAATCCTGGGGTGGAATCCGCTTAGGCGATAGTTAATTTTTGATCATAAAAATAAATGCTTTTGCTCCACGTAAGGTGATTATCAAATTGACTATCACTTTTTTGCTATAGTTTGTGGGTGAGAGTATTTAGGTGTCACTTTCATACATTTTGCTTGATATTTTTGAGAAAGATAACTTGTGTTAGCTTAAGCTCCGCCATAAATAGATATTCAAATGAAAAAAAGAGCGCATGTAACTCAGTACTCGTGGCAGAATTGAAACTTCTTTGGCGATCTAAAAATCTCGATATGTAAAGGGATATTAAGCTTATATGCGTAAGACGCAGCTATGTGTTCTATATCAAAATGATCGATGGGTAAGGGTTGTAAACTAGAAAATTAAATAATAATGGTGAAAATTTAAAGTAAAAAAAGGTGAAAATTTAAAACATATAAATCGGTTTATTTGAGTAGGTTTTCCGACTATTTCCAAAAATTCCCTCACTCAAAATCTCTGCAAAATCAAAAATTTGTATATTACGACATTAATTTGGTTTATTTATTTTTCAACCATATATAATTCAAATTTTAAGCGGACTCTCCTGATTTAATTCAATTTTTTGAAATTAGCCTATTTTGAGATAAAATGTTTAAAATAATTTATATATACAAATCTTAAGCTAGTAAGATTCTTAGAATTTCATTATCTATTCACCAAAACAAATTTAAAACTCTAGCATTCTAATTAACGAAATTAGAAAAAAGACATAAAAGGACATTTTCCCTTTTATCTGCTACAATAATATAGATTTTCAAAAAATCCAAGCTTATTGCACTATAAAATATATTAGCCTATCAATACAAATTTGTACTTGTACTTTACCTCCCACTACTTAGCTAATCAATGATCTCAGCCTTGCACATGCGGCGTTACATTTTTTCGTTTCACAAAAATCCAACCTTGAATTTCACTCTCAACGCGCGCAAAGAAGTTTCACTTCAAAAAGTGAACAAAGCTATCAAAGTTAAAATAAAATATAAGTGAACAGTAATGTTCGTATATATAGCTACTCCAAAGCAAATTTTCTATGCGGCGAAAAGAACGAGAAATTACAAAAAATTTCAATTGGTTAGGAAGAAAGGAAATATTCTGGAACATCCTTACCCAATGCACCTACCTATGATACCTCAAATTATATTTGTTAAGTAAATAAAAAGAAACTCACAGGAAACGTTTGCATTTTATGCAAATAACATACCAACAAATAAAGTGGTTAAAAGAAAACAATTTTGTTGGCGATCCTTTTGCATTTAAGCCCCAACTGGTCCCCTTGATGCTTTAGATGTGTTCGCCCAGAGCTTGACAAGGCATTGTACATAGTACTTCTCCAGCTAGGTTAAAAATTGTGCTTTGCTAATTTTAAACGAGTTTATCGTACTTTCCCCTAACATTTTACTAAAGTTAAAATCACCAACAGGGGTGGAATCGGCTAAGGTGATTTGTGATCAATGATAGTCATTATCAACTAATTCCGTCTGCGTAAGGTGATAGTCACATGTGATAATCACATTTTTGTGACTATTTCGTGTGACAGCTATTCTGCTATCACTTTTATACAAATCAAGTCAAAATATTGTTTGAATAAATTTGTATTGTAAAAAAAAAAAATTATATTTGTATTTTAAAAATATTTTTTTTTATTTGACAGGAATTTAGACAAAAAATGATGGCGTCCACAAGAATTTAGTGCATAAAATATTGAGCCCACAGATCCGTAATGAATATTCAAGAGCATTGAATTGTCACGGCTTTTTAATTGGAACAAATTTTTTTTTTGTTCAGTGAACGGTTGCAAAATTTAACAAAATATTAATTCGCTTAATCATCAAGTAAAAAACAAATTTAATAACTTAAAGCAGAAGAGCGGGTTTCTTAAAATCCGCCAAAGAACACACCGGCAACGTTGTGCTTTAAGCACTTGAAACTGAGTTATTTCCGATTATTTGTTATCTAACAAACTACGAACGCACAGTTTTTATCTATTATTTGCAATTAATTACTAACTTTGTTCAATTTTAACACTGCTGAATATTCATTTTCTTTTTATTACCTAAACTTGGCTAAGCGACGGAGAAAATCTTCAAGTCGATTTGTGAGAAATGTCAAATCTAACTTGTATGTGTACAAATTATGTGTTTTCTCTCAAAGTGATACCAAATTTGCACTAATTTTTTGTGATCACCTTACGCAGATGGAAAATAAAATCTTATCACATGTGACTATCAAAAATGTGATGATCACAAATCACCTTACGCGATTCCACCCCAGGCTGTTTTATCTTTTTAGTATCGTCTTTGTATATGAAATCTATAGTATTATCATGGAGTCGTTTTTATTTACGCTTGATTTAGACGGCTGGTGGCGCATGTGTTTGCAACATGTTTTATGATTTTGACAGCGTATACATTAATGTTTAAAAGGAGTAATCCTCGATTTCATAAATACCTTTTAAAAATTTATCAGGCTTTTAAATCATAATATGATGTTTATTCCATACAAAATACGTCATTTAAAAATTTAAAAGCCCGTTACATTTTTATGAAATTGGCCATAAGTCTAGTTATATTGTAAGGGGGTAAGAGAGTTAGATCTCGACTTTTAAATTTGTTTCCTCAACAAAAATTGTTGAGAGAAGTTGGTGGATTGCGACACTTCGTGACTCAGTAGTCGTCGATGTTGTTATATTACTATAGTTTTCATATACATATACGTAGTAGCCCGTAGCGTAATGGTTAGTGCGTTCGACTGTCACGCTGGAGGTCTGGGATCGCTTCCCAGCCTCGTCCACCTAAAAACTAAAAAGTTTTTCTTCAGGGCTACTGCCTCTTGCGAGGAATTGACAAATCCTCCAAGAGTATTACTTGTCACGAATAAGTGCTTCTCGTCTAGCCGTTAGGATTCGGCATAAAATTGTAGGTCCCTTAAATTCCTGTCGAAAGGCGCACATAGGATAGGTTGCGAGTTGTTAGTCACTAGGCCCTGGTTCTTCATGAGCCGTTGTGCCACCCGATTTATTTATTATTTATTTTTTTTTTTCATATACAAAGCTCCAGGTATAGGATGGACCCGAAAGCTCCAGGTTCGATTCCTGCTGGTACCCAACTTTTTGTTGTTGTAAATAATGAAGTTAAAAATATAAACATCGAATACTTATTTAAAGCACATGATGGGTTTCCATCAACATATAATTAATTTACAGCGCATAAAAACAATAATTGTGTTTATCAAATTCAAACCCTACAAATGTTCTGCTTTTTTTAATGATCACTTTACGCAGAACAAAGTTAAGTTGATTTTCAAAATTGATGATCTAAACAGTGACAGTCAACTATCGCCTTAGCCGATTCCAATCCTGTCTAACCATTATCAATCTCCAGATCAGCGACATCTTACTTTATCTGTCTTCGATAAGGACATAGTGCCCTAACACACCAACACCTCCTAAGGCAGGAAGGCCCACCTCTTTGCCCAGTCTGTCATCATAAACATGTCACATGTACTTGGCCAATCATCATGCGAAATATCAAAATAAAAAAAAAAACTAATACTATTTTGACCAGCAAGCAAATTTGTATTTTTAAATACAATTCAAATTGATAATATCCTAAAAATTGAAAAATATCTTCAAATAAGCAAATAAAGTTTATTAAATTATTTTAAATTTGAGCAAAAGGCTTTTGCAGCTGTAGCTAAGCTAGTGCTTGCTCATATAATTTGTAATTTTATGTAAACAAATAATAATTATTTCATTTGACGGCAATAATTTGTAAAATTAAAATTGAACATACCACTAAAGGAATCTGATGATCGGAATAACTATAATTCCAGCTTAAAAAACAATAGTAGTAGTCAACATGGTCGTTGTTCATTCAAACATTCAATATTAATAAGATTACGGAGCAAAAGCTATGCAGCCTTTATCTGCATACGAAACCCCCATTTTAATAATAATTTCAACCAAACATCACCATGATCCATTATGTGTATCGAACTTTTATTAAAACTAATGATTTTGCACATTTTTTATTTTGTCAATAATTTCAAATTTGATTTTGTAGGTATTTTTAAGATAAAAAATTGAGCTTTCATAATAAAAAAATGATAATGACGTTAATAAATTGCGGGAAAACCGTTAATTTAAAGCGGGTAAAAAATGCAAAGTGCTTTTTTGTAAATACAGAACAAAAATCAAGTTGACCGAAAAGATAATGAAGGAAGGAAAGGACATTGCCAAAATTATAAACAATGTGAATGAAAGTTACGCCATGAATATGAAATACAATTATGTATTCAATTATCTTATTTTCTCCTAAAATAATTCTATTGCGATTGAATCTTTTATGAAATATCTATAAACAAAGAATTGACAAATTATAATAATTTTGACAGTTATAATACCAATTTTGTCCATACAACTGTTCACAGTAGATCTTAACTCCGCATATTAAGATTATCAAAAGAATTGATGGTTTTTAACAATAATACATCCATTTTATTGATAAACATCAAATATATACATTTTGAACAGTCGAAATTAGTCATTGACACTAGCTGCAGTACCACAGAATCATTCAGAGTATAAAATGCCAATATTTTTGGCCAATAATTGTTATGGGAAATGATTTTGTAGCCAATATTCGACAATCTCAACCACTATGCGACAGAAAGCATTGGTTCTTTGGGGCGCATAAACAAAACATTTATAAATTTGCATTGTTTTATTCACTTCCTAACATTTTATTTTGTCCTAACCATTTCTTATCTAATCAGTTTTAATTTCTGAATAATCAGTTAATTTGATCAACGATAATTTTAAAATAAAATTCGTTTTATGGGGTAGGTTGGGCCAAAATTAAATGCATTTGGATATAAATAATAATAAAGTTACTCATTATAACCTTTAATTTAGCGTCTCAAAATCAAAAATTTTAATTTTCTACTTATTTTAAATGTTTTACTTTTCAAGAAAGTGACAGTTAATTGTGATGATTAAGCGTTTTGAAAGAAGCGACTTAAGAGTAAGGTTGTAAGTAAAATTGATAAAGTAGAGGCGACAAACCTTTTGGAAGTAACCGCGTGGCAAAGACGCCTCCTTTCGCTGGCGAAAATACACAAATCCCCAATAATGAGCTTTGTCGGCCTTCTGAACGGCATTACACTGTGTATTATATCGTTTGTGTTCAAAGCTCAACGACGAAGTGTTCTTATTGTTCTTATCATCGTGACGATGGCAATTGGTGTCCGGCGCGAGTCTCAATCTAACATGGAACTGAGTATCGCCCATGCAGCCGGAATTCGAGTCTGGAAAAGCTAAATAACAAATGTTTGTTTTCTCTTGCTCAGATGGAGTGAATTTCTCTGGGTGTATAATCTTGAAAACGTAAAATAAATTATTTTTACATTATATTACAACAATAATCAACAAAAACAAGAACTGACCTCGATGGCCTGGCCAAGTTCCAGGTCGAACGTAACCACACACATACAATGAACCCATTCCGAAAATCTCGACCAGTTGTGGGTAGTTGTTGCATCCGTTTCTATGCCTGTTACAGTTCCCGAGGAAGACAATTGTTGTAGTTGTGTTTGGATTATTGTGTTGTTTTTGAGATTGCTTCCTATTTTTTCTCGTCTGACTTGGGATTCTTTTTCTTCACCGAGTTCCATAACGAAGTTCTTTTTTAACAGCTTGATTGATGTACAACTTGTACACTTTGTTGTTTATTGACGTTCCAATCGAAATATTTCAGCTAACTTGGCATTTTTATGCTGTTCCACAGTAAAGTTTCTTTGTGCCAAATCTGCGTTAGCCAACGAGATATGCGTAGCAATTTTCTATTTGTTTCCCGCGTATTTATTTGTGGAAAACTAAGTTTGTTGACATCAAATTCATTGAAATTGAAGCTCATCAATATTTTCCTGATAAACCATATTTATAAATATTCTCTAACAGATTAAACTAAAATTGTTGGCTCTAATGTATCGGAACTTTTTAATTTTGTATTATTTTTTTACTTTCTCTAAAAATTCTTATTAAAATTGATTGTTAAATGTCAGAGAATGACAGTTCTATATCGAGTCTCGATTGGGATGGATGGTGGATGCATAAACAATATAACCGTGTTCATTTTTATGAAACTCGTTGCTCTGTTCGCCGACCCCAAGATATTTATAGAAATATAATGGTGGATTTACATGTAACTGCATTTGGTTTCTGCACAAAAAACGGGATGCCAAATACAAAATGTATATTTGTTAGATAGAGAGAAAAGATCAAAATGCAGAAGAACTTCGACGAACATGTTCATCTTCTTGATGGATCTCTTTCACACGCTCGGATTTTTTGTATACATCTGTCCTGCTCTACTTTTCCGGCTTCATCTTCGCTTCGGAGGGCGGCCAACATTTGAAAAGAAAAACAAGAAGAAGAAGAGAAAAGACACATCCGGCATTTTTTAGATAGAGATAGTTTTTGACCGCGAGAATTACTCAGTATGGTCTTTATATAAATTCGAGAAGTAGTTTTTCTGAAAATAAAGAATACTTAGGCCTATTATGCCATATCTGTTATTCTGCTATGAACTTTCTGTTATGATGCATAACAGATCTCCACCATAAAAGATTCTTATAATTTGTATTCAGGAGATCGATCTTTTATAAAAGTTTGTTATTGAACTTCGAAAAAGAAACATTTATACGAACAGACCTTAAAATCTGCTGTCAGCTGTAGTAAATAAAAAAAAATCGACACTGACTGGTGACCAAAATAAAATTAACCCGTGGAATGGTCATGCTTTGTTTCGCTTAAATAAATTATTTGTTCTATTTTATTTCTCTACAACAGTTTGTGAATTAAATATATCCAATTTAAAAAGTTATAAAAACGCACACCGGAAAGATAAAGCGATAATGCGACAACTGTGTTCTGTGCTTTTTTGTATAGAAATAATTTAGTTTGAAATTACTTATTTTTGTGTTTGTAATTATGCATTTAAATATTATTTTGTTATATCTGTCTCCTTTTAAGAACAATTCATTAAAGAAATAAAAGATTTTACTTCATGTATTGAAATCTTTAATGATAAAAGTCAAACAAATCTGTCTTTTATTCTGTTATGGTTTATAACAGATTTCATAACAGAATTCGATATGCAGAATACCAATTAATAAGAGAATATACAAAATTAATAAGAGAATAAAAGACTTTTTGACAGTTCAAAAATTCATATGGAAATTGATAAAAGAATAACAGAATAAAAGATTGCGCCAAATAGGCCTTATTGTATTATTGTTTTGAGAAACATTTCTTTTCTTTTAAAAACATCAAAGAATTTGTACCATTATAGATGCCAAATACAAAATGTATATTTGTTAGTCCCGGCTTACATTGAACGATTTTTCCAGTGCTGAATGGAAAAATCGGCTGAAACAGGAAGGAACTTGTCGGCTGTACCTCTCAATCGCACACGATTACAACAACTATTTTCTGTCGGCACTGGAAAAATCATTCAATGTAGACTGGGACTTAGATAGAGAGAAAAGATCAAAATGCAGAAGAACTTCGTTTCTGCATTATAGGAAAGTGCTATAATGCAGAAATGAAGACGAACATGTTCATCTTCTTGATGGATCTCTTTCACTCGCTCGGATTTTTTGTATACATCTGTCCTGCTCTACTTTTCTGCATTATACAGATAAAGATACATGTAAATCCACCATCAAGCAAGCGAGCTCGTTTTCGGTCCGCAAACGTATCAAACAACTTCGCATTGGATCCAAATACTGCGTTTTGCGGCTCAAATTAGTATGGAAATTAGAATCACCAAGGAGCCATTATGTGAATGTATTGTGGGAGAGAGAGTTTTTCAATTCACCATACTCGGAGAACCGAAACCAAATAGAATCCAAAACGGTTCCAAAAAATGAATAATTTGAGACATAAAAAAAGTTCCCATCTAGTCCAGTGTCTACATTGCCTACAAAAATAAACTAAATAAAAAGTGGTGAAAATTAAAATAAAATTACTGTATAATTCGCCTATACTCTCTCTATTTCTCGGTGCTTAGAAAAAAATACTCTCGATTCTCGTTCTTTTTACATGCGTACACAGAAAATTTGTAAATGTTTGTGAGACACTCAGTTTTTTTTGTATTCCCAAGTGAACCGAGAAATTTGGGTGCGTGATTTTGCTTGAAGGGATGAACGATGGCAGGTTTACGGGCCGCCTCCACAGGCCACGAACCATGGTCGGACACTGAGCATAATACTAGGTTTCCACTTGTCATTGAAAAGACGCAAATTAACAAACTTTCCAAGACAGGCTGAGTTATACTTGCTCGCTACTACTACTTTCTTTGCTTTTTGTGTTGGTAAAAGCCACCCTGTCCTGGGAAGTGTGTCAATTTGCGTCTTTTCAATGACAAGTGGAAACCTAGCATAACTAAAAAAAATCGCATTTAGTCCGAAAAATCCATGTCCATGCAACATGTCGAAAAATATAACGTTTTGAACAAGACATAGAGGGCTGTTCAAAGCTTGGCCATGAGGTGACGTTGCATGTGGGTGTGAGTTTTTTTCTGTTTTTTCTTGAATGTCTGAGTGAATTTTGTTGTAAAAGATAGAAGTAGTTGTGAAAGGCTTATGAACGACATGACATGATATGCCCAGTGAGTAAAAATGCACTGTTTGTTGATTGGATTGTGGTTGTGATGTTCGACATCTGAATGGTCTGTGGAGTCGGCCTGTTATAAGTATACATATCAAGAAAAAAAAACAGGTTTCTTACCAAGCTTATTATTATTCCGGTCGGAACTCAACACTTTTAATATCATTACAATTATCCAGATGCTTTGTTCATTTTTTTTAGTTCACAAATAAATTAAAAATATTTGAAACAAAAAAATACGCCGTTTTTGATTTATTCCATGAATTATTTTAATCATTCACATCGTGATGTTTTTGTTGAGGAGAAAAATAAAAGGATGGTGCTTATTTGGTAATGCTTACATTTTTTCCCGTTAGAGTGATAAAGGTGATTCTTTGTATATTTTTATTGAAATCACCCATGCCGTCGAGCATTTCAAAAGTTGTGAAATTTGATGGAAAATCTTTATTTTGCACATTCATAAAGCAGATTCTATAAAATAAAGTGTACAAAAAAATATTCTTATTTTTTTAAATAATACCCCAACAAAAATGTACAATAAATTAACAAAACCAACATTGTTAACTATGATATTTAATTTTATAAAATAATTTGAAAGTGAGATTTCAATATTATTGATGTGTGTGAGTCAAAGTGAGATTCCGATACTAAACACCCTTTTGAAGGCTCTAAACAACCTCCAAACGCGTTTACCTTATATTGCCTCTATTCAACGTTGCATAAGTTTATGAATAAGGTTTTTGCGCTCAGAGCCATTATAAAGAATGCATATCGTTAAGCACTCGCTTTAATTCGTTTATGAATAAGGCTGTAGGTATATCGCAAGTAAAAATAAAATTGTAAACTGACAACTTTAAATTGTATTGGTGTAAGTGCATGGAGGGATAATGGTGGATTTACATGTATCTTCGTCTGACTTCTGCAAAAAAAGGGGATGCAAAATTAAAATTTACATTTGTTGGTTAGAGAGGGAACAACAAAATGCAGAAGATCTTCGTAGATGCAGATTATAGAAAGTGCTATAATGCAGATATGAAGACGAACATGTTCATTTTCTTCATGGTTCTCTTTCACACGTCCAGGGTTTTGGCATACATCTGTCCCGCTCTACTTTTCTTCATATTTGCAAACGAAGATACATGTCAATCCAGCATAAATCTACCGAAAAATTTGGATGCGCAAAATTGATTTCAAATTAAAAAAACATGGATTTACTTGTACATTGGAATGCAAAATCTGCGTTTTGATAGATAAATAAATTGATATATTTTACCAATTGAAAACAAGATTACTATCTGAAGCGCCGCCGCGCAGTGTCTGAAAGCATTAGAATTTTTGTTACCCATTGTGTTCTCAGCATAACGAAAACGAAGTTGATTAGTGTGCATTCACCTTCAGCATGTACGAGCATCTGAATGCAGGTTAATGGTGGATTTACATGTATCTTCATCTGCAAGATGCAGGAAAGTAGAGCAGGACAGATGTATACAAAAAATCCGAGCGAGTGAAAGAGAACCATCAAGAATATGAACATGTTCGTAATCATTTCAGCATTATGGCACTTTCCTATAATGCAGAAACGAAGTTCTTCTGCATTTTGATCTTTTCTCTCTATCTAACAAATATACATTTTGTATTTGGCATCCCTTTTTTTGTGCAGAAACCAAATGCAGATATATGTAAATCCACCATAACTGGCATTTGCAATCCGCGCTGCAGTATTTGTCAAAATATTGAATACACACAAATTCAATAGGTGTGTTTTGTTGAGCTCTCTAATGTGAACATATGAACTGGTTCAAGAAAACAACCCTGACTTTTCAGTCACATTAAGGAATTTTGATTTTGAATGTTGGCACAACTTGCTGATTTTCGTGTATTTTTTTCCCAAACAAAATGGACGCCATATCAGAAAGAATTAAATACAATCAATTTAAGTAAATTTATCTATTATAATGCTTTTTTGTGTAAATTAATAGAGAACTGGCTATTTCCCACAAAGAAATAATATTTTCTTCAAGCTGTTCGAGAAGTGCAATTTTTCAATTCCAATAGACCAAAGCGATGTGTTCATTAAAAATGGTTATCAACCATTTCTTCTTTTATGCTGTAAGAATGTCGTCGTATAATTTCCAAGCAATTGGGGAGGATAATTTTTAATACAAAAATTGTATCTATATCATCGAAAATGTATTTTGTTATTTTTTCATGAAATAATTTGTTGTACAGTTTTAAATCTTCGTATTAAAATTTTGTTTTCAAAATCTGCTCAAAACTACCATACTCAACGAAAATTTCCTTGGAAATCATTGGAAAGCTAATGTTCACATTAGAGTTACTGAAGTTTAAATGTTGTGTTAACTTGTTGTTGTTGCTTTTGTGTGTTTAAATTTTTGCCTAATGTGAAACATTTCTTAATGTTCACATTAGGAACTCAACAAAACACGCCTAATGTTGCGAACATAATGCGACGCAGCTGCTATCGCATCATCGCACCGTATTCCACAAGTTGGTCAACTTCTAACTTTTGCTGCATGCTTTCGCACATTCTCAATATAAAAAAAAACAAGCTACTGCGCGGAAAACAAAAATTATTTCTGTTTTCAGTGTTTTTGTGTTGTGTTTGATTAAAATAGTTTTTTTTTTACAAAAACAATAGTGAATGAATGTGAAGCAATTATTTTGCAGTAAACAAGAGGGATATATTTTGGAATTTATCAACAAAAATTATCAAGCTGTACAGCTCCATTGTGGGCACATAGAAAATATTGCGTACGATATTTTTTGACGACTGGTCTACTTGCGTCTGCAGTGCTTGTTGCGCCTGTTATTTTAATTAAATAAAGATAGAAACCAACCTGGTTTTCACCGGTTTGAACTCAGATCATGTAAGATTTTAAAAGTCGAACAGACTTAAAATTTAAACTGCTACCTAATTTTATATCTTAATCCTCGATTGGTCGCAATCTTTTTTATCAATATGAACTCTCCAAAAAAATTACGCGGTAACTTAATTTTATAATCATTACAAATGGATCAATTATTCATAAATTAATGATTTAAGTTTTAAAAGTTAATTAAATTTTAATATCACCACAATAAAATTAATTTTTTTATTATAATTAAATTAATCTTTAAAATTTAAATAGTAAATACATAAAGATTTATAGGGTCTTTTCGTCTTTTAATAATATTTTATCTTTTTGACTAAAAAATTAAATTCTATTATAATTTTAAATGAAACAGTTAATATTTCGTCCAACCATTCATTCTAGCCTTCAATTAAAAGACTATTGATTATGCTACCTTTGCACAGTTAAAATACTGCGGCCATTAAAAAATTCATTGGGCAGGTTAGACTTTAAATTAATTTCTAAAAGATATGTTTTTGTTCAGTCAGTTACGTCGTAGTTGAAATTTCCTTTTTTGTTGACAACAACAGCTAGTTTGTATTTCTTTTGTAAACTTTTGCGTAAACTGGATCTCCTGGACAGAAACTGCGATACTTTGCTTTGTTGCTGCGATGAAATTGTGTTTCGGCTGGATATATGTTCCTCGGGTTTCTTAAAAAGGTCGATGTTCGTTCTAATTTTTCTTCCGATGAAACATTCAGCTGGTGACTTGCAATCTGGAGCATTTCGGTTTGGCGTTGAGCGGTAGGCCAAAAGAAATTCCTGAAGATGTTCACTATCCGTCCCTCCGTGTTTGTTTTTGGCTAGTGCTCTCTTCAACGTGTCCACGAAGCGCTCTGCTTGCCTGTTAGATTGAGGGTGATACGGAGCTATGCGAGTGTGTTTGATGCCTCTGGATTTGCAGAAAATTTCGAACGTAGCACTCACAAATTGAGTTCCATTGTCAGAAACTATTTCTTGTGGCTGGCGAAAAAGAGAAAAATATTCTGAGAGCTTTTGGATGACGGTAGCTGAAGTGATGTTTCCTGTTTGGTAAATCTCTGGATACTTTGAGAAAGCATCTACGATTACCAAATAACATATTGAGTTGACTGGGCCTGCGATATCAATGTGGAAACGTTGCATCGGTGACGTTGGCAATGGCCATGATGACAGTAGAGTTTTTACTGGAGTTCGTGTTTCTGTGGCACAACTGTGGCACTGGCGAACCCAATTTGTTATGTCTGCATCTATTGTAGGCCAATATACAGATGCTCGTGCGATTTCCTTTATTCTAACTATTGATGGCCTTTGTGGAGTTGAATAAGAATTCGCTTACGAAAGGTTTCTGGAATGACGATACGTTCGCCATATAACAGGCAATTGTCCACAATTGATATTGCATCTTTTCGGTTGTGAAATGCTGATAGGGTCGAGTCGTTGAATTTGTGAGGCCAACCATTTTGGATAAAGTGTGTAACCTGTTGTAAAGTTTTATCTTTTTGTGTAGCTTGACTTATCATGTTAAAAATGATTGGTGTGGTTGATCTTGGTCCTGCAGAACTGTTTGGACATCTGATTCAAGTCAAGCGCTGGCCACATTATAATCTGATAAGCTGATGAAGCGAGAGGGAAGGTCTACGTAGCCGAAATCGTGTGTTGATATGTACTTTATATCGAAAACATATGACATTAAAGTTAATGCCCAACGTTGGAGTCTGTTCGCCGTGTGAGTTGGTATCCCCTTTTTTGATCCGAATATCGATAGCATTGGTTTGTTGTCGGTGCGAAGGATGAACTTCCTGCCATATATCATCCGGTGGAACTTTGTGACTGCGAAAATTAAAGCCAGTGCTTCTTTTTCTATTTGGCTATAATTTTTCTCCGCTCCCGTAAGTGAGCTACCATGTCGAAGAACATCGCGATCCTGATGATGAGGATCTGCATGAAAGTATGAAAAGGTTTTTCTCCATCGAGACTCTAGGGGTCAGAGTGCCCAAAAAGATCGCCGAGCTACATCCATGATGCAAATTACGACAAAGCTTGTAGGAAAAAGATATGAAACAGGTTTGCTTTGGCGTTGTGATGATGTGGACTTACCCGATAGCTATCCAATGGCTAAATACAGATTGAAGACGCTTAATCGACGGTTAGAGAAAAATCAACAGCTAAGACTTGAGATGCAGAACCAAATAGCTGCCTATTTAAATAAAGGCTACATTCGGAAATTGAAACAAAGCGAGTTAGAAAACCAGCACAAGCGTGTATGGTACCTTCCTCTTTTTCCCGTAATTAGACCAAATAAGCCAGGAAGAGTGCGAATTGTTTGGGATTCTACCGCAAAGGTTAAAGGTGCTTCTTTAAACTCTTTCCTTTTTAAAGGACCTGATCAGCTTTCATCTTTGCTTGGAATTCTCTTTCGATTTAGAGAAAATTTTATAGCAATATGTGGTGATATTTCCGAAATGTTCCACCAAATCAAATTAATTGAAGAAGATCAACAAGCATGCAGATTTCTATGGAACGATCGAGAAGATGAGGAGCCAAAGCGTATATGTAACCCAAGTCATGACATTTGGAGCCACCTGTTCACCAAGAAGTGCTCAATATGTGAAAATTCTGAATGCTAAACAGTTTCAAAGTGAGTATCCTAGAGCGGTTAAGGCAATTGTGGACAACCACTACGTCGACGCCTTACTCGACAGCGTCGCCACAAAAGAAGAAGCAGTCATACTAGCTGAACAGATTAAGAAAATTCACTCGGCAGGAGGGTTTCATATACATAAGTGGAAATCAAACTCTCGTGAAACGTTGTTGGCGCTAGAAAGTTCACATTAAGAGATGACTGAGCTTGTCAATCTTAATAAAGAATCAGAACAAAATACTGAAAAGGTTTTGGGTATGTGGTGGGACACATAATCAGATTCATTAACATTCTCATTGAAACTGAACAAAGGTATCAAAAGTGTTATGAATGCCCAACATAAACCGACCAAACGTGAAGTTTTCAGAATTTTGATGTCAATTTTTGGCCCTTTAGGGTTTATTAATCACTTTACGAGTTATTTAAAAGTCTTCCTACAACAAATATGGTGCTCCAAAATAGATTGGGATGATGAGATTGCAGATGAGCAACACGACCAATGGCTAAAGTGGCTTCAACAACTTCATGAAGTCGAAACCATCCATATTCCCAGATGCTACACAACCAAACCATCGATACTGGATGAAGAGAACATACAAATTCATATATTCGTCGACGCCAGCAAAGACATCAGTACAGCAGTTGCATATATGAGAATCCAGTCTGAGGGTAAAGTATCATGCACACTTTTGGCCTCCAAAACAAATGTTGCACCGATCAAACTTACATCCATTCCGAGGTTGGAACTGATTGCAGCATTGATTGGAGCTAGACTTGCCTGCAGTATTCGACAATCACTAAGCAATCCAATTAGCAAAATCTTCTACTGGTCGGATTCGGTTACTGTATTAAGATGGTTGAGATCGGATGCTAAAGCAACGAAGGACCAATTTGTTGCGTTTAGAATTGCTGAAATACTAGAAATAAGCAACATAGAAATTGGCGATATGTACCTTCGGATCTGAATGTGGCTGATGATGCAACTAAGTGGGAAAAGGAACCATCCCTCAACATGAATGATCGTTGGTTTAGAGGACCCGAATTCCTGCATGATGACGACATTGAATGGCTGGATGACATCTCACTGCAACCAAATCCAGATATTGAAAATTTTGAGGCAGTTCCCCATGTTTGCGAACCAACTATTAATATCGAAAAGTTTCCAAGTTGGTTTAAAATGTTACGATTCACAGCCTTTGTACATCGGGGTATTCACGTACTATTAAATAGAAAACCAAAAATTAATTCGAAATTCCTAATGTCATATGAATATAAACGTGCTGAGATCTCATTATTTAAACTAATTCAAAATCAGTGTTACGAAAATGAAATAAAGTGTTTGAAACAATATGATAATCTATATGGTAACAAAAAACAATTCAACAACGAAATAATTTCTCTAAAACCATACCTAGATGACGATGGTGTACTCAGATCCATGAGTAGGATTGATAAAACCAACTGCGTCAGTTTGTCAACAAAACGACCCATAATACTCTCGCAGCACCATCATGACACAAAGTTGCTTGTTACTGATTATGAAAGGTTTCGACACATTAATCACGAGACAGTAGTGAACGAGATAAGAAAAAATTGTACATTCCTAGACTGCGGCAGTTCCTGAAGCGAATTCGAACGACTTGCAATCGTTGCTAAAACTTCGAGCAAAACCAGTAAACCCGGAAATGGCTGCATTACCAGTTGTTCGTATGACACCTTACACCCCTCCATTTATCTACACAGCAGTGGATTATGGTGGACCTTTTGAAGTGGTCAATAGACGAAAACTGGAAAAACGTTGGATTTGCCTATTCACATGCTCGGTTCATGAGCGGTTCATATAGAAATTGCATATATTTGCAGCACCGATTCCTTTATTTTGTGTTATCGAAATTTTCTAAGTCGCAAAGGACCCGTAAAAAAAATATTCAGTGATCGGGGAACGAATTTCGTGGGGGCTGAAAAAATTCTACGAAAAGACTTAAAGGAAATCGACTCACAAATAATAGCCTCTAAGTTTGTTAGCGCAAATCTCGAATGTTATTTCCATTAAAACGGCAGATGGAATATACGACCGACCAGCTGTTAAACTAGCCAAGTTGGACATATGTGAAGATGTACATTTAAGCGAAGCACTGGATCAATGTACCGGGGAGGAGAATGTCAGAAAACCACCAACTAGTTTACATACACCCTAAGAAATCTAAACTCATCTTATCGGTCTGGCTACTGCCGAACCGAACAAACCTATTTCTACGTATCTTATTTTTTCTCATTGAACGAGCTTCGTTAAGATACTTTGTCCCTTTTCACACAGGGAAACCAGATTTTTTTGACGTTTTCCTTTAATTGCCTTGTAGCTTTCACACAAGGAAACTGAATTGCCGGAGATTTCTGTTTTTTCCATATAAAGTCTATTGGCTGTGAGAAGGAATGTGATAAAAATCTCCTCAATCGTTGACCGGGGAGATTTTTTTCATTCCCCTTACTTCTTGCCCTTCTCGCCTACAAACTCTCAGTTTCTTACTTACTTACTTACTTTTGATGGCGCTCACAGCCCAGGATGGGCTTCGGCCTCAACTAACAAGCCCCTCCAGCCAGCTCTGTCCCTAGCTATCCGCTTCCAGTTGCGCACACCGAGTGCTTTGATGTCGTCATTCACTTGATTGCGCCACCTGTTACGGGTTCTTCCTCTGCTGCGTACCCCATCGGGGTTGGATTCGAAGACTCGTCGGGCAGGTGCGTTGCTGTCCATACGCTCCACGTGCCCCAGCCATCTAAGCCGCTGTATTTTCAGCTTTTTGACCAGGTCAACGTCGCTGTATAGCCCGTATAGCTCGTCGTTGAATCTTCTCCTCCATACTCCTTCGATACACACCGGACCGAAAATCACACGAAGAATCTTCCTCTCAAAGCACCCTAGCAGATTTTTATCCGAATCTTTCAGTGTCCATGCTTCTGACCCATAAAGCAGGACCGGGATGATTAGGGTTTTGTATAAAGTCTCCTTGGTTCTCTGAGAGAGGGCCTTACTACTTAAATGCCTTCTTAGACCGAAGAAACAGCGGTTGGCAAGAGTAATTCTTCGCTTGATCTCTGCACTGATGTCATTCTGCGATGTAATAGTGGAGCCCAGGTAGACAAAGTCCTTGACAACTTCGAAGTTATATCTGTCCATCGTGATATTTTGCCCGAGTCGACGATGTTGAGATTCCTCTCTCGATGACAGCATATACTTCGTCTTGTCCTCATTAACCGCCAATCCCATTCTAGCCGCCTCCGATTCAATGCTCGCAAATGCCCCTGCCACAGCTCGCTTCGTTCTGCCGACAATGTCTATGTCATCCGCATATGCAAGCAATTGAACGGACTTTTGATAGATTGTACCGCTGGTGTTGACATGTGCGTTGCGTACAATGGCTTCAAGAACGATGTTGAATAGGTTGCATGATAACGCTTCGCCTTGCCTCAATCCTTTCTCAACATCAAAGGAATCGGTGGTGTTCTTACCAATTTTGACGGAGCAGCGAGATTTCTCCATCGTCATCCTGCACAAGCGGACGAGTTTGGCAGGGATGCCGAGACTCGACATTGCTCTGTATAATTCGTCCCTTTTCACGCTATCATACGCGACTTTAAAATAGATAAAAAGGTGGTGTGTATCGATCTGGAATTCCCGGGATTTTTCTAAGATCTGTCGGAGTGTGAACATTTGATCGACGGTTGACTTGCCTGGCCTAAAACCGCACTGATAAGGGCCGATCAGATCGTTGACAAAAGGTTTTAAGCGGTCACACAGGATGGCCGACAAGATTTTATAAGCGACGTTTAGGAGACTAATTCCTCTGTAGTTGGTACATTTCAGAACATCTCCCTTTTTATGGATGGGGCACACTATACCGAGGTTCCATTCATCGGGCATACTTTCCTCCGACCAAATTTTGCAGATGAGCTGGTGTATGCTCCTAGCCAATTCATCTCCCGCTGATTTAAATAGTTCGGCTTGTAAGCCATCCGCACCTGCAGCCTTGTACGACTTAAGTTTGGATATCGCCAGCCGAACTTCGGTTAGGTCGGGTGGACGGAACTCTTGGCCATCATCGTCCAAGTTGAATGGAGCGTTCTGCCTATTAGCGGCATCTTGGCTGTCTTCGCCATTAAGCAGTCTAGAGAAGTGTTCTTTCCAGATCCTCAGCACTGACTGTGTGTCTACTACCATATTCCCACTCTCATCTCGGCAGGCTTCCGTTCTAGCCTTGAATCCTTGGGTGGATCGCTTCACCCTCTGATAAAATTTTCGAACATCTCCCCTACCGCTACAACCCTCAATAGACTCTACCGCCCGCTTCTCGTGCTCTCTCTTTTTCCTCCTGAGAAGTCGGCGTTCCTCTTTTCGTTTCAGCCCGTAGAGCTCCCGGGCCACTCTCTCAGCAGCTCTTGTTCGAGTCTGCAGCATTGCCTGGTAGGCCTCGGCCTTAGCTGCATGCGCTAGCCGGCACTCCTCATCGAACCAGGGGTTTCGTTGTATTCGCCTAGTGAAACCCAGCACATCAGAGGCGGCACTTCTAATGGCTTGTTGACAGTGTTCCCACTGGTCCACTGCACTTGATGCTGGTAGCGGACCTCCTGAGAGATTAAGAGTTACGTGGTCTGCAAAAGTTCTGGCAGTCTCTTGCGATTTAAGCTTCTCGACATCGAATCTTTTCACAGCATCTGCTCTGCGTTGTCGCGTCATGGATATCCGCATACGTAGTCTAGCTACCACCAGGTAGTGATCCGAGTCAATGTTGGCCCCTCGGAACGTTCGGACGTCCAAGATACTGGAAGCATGTCTCGCGTCTATCGCAACGTGGTCGATTTGGTTGACGGTTACTTGATCACGCGACCGCCAAGTCCCCTTGTGTATATTGAGGTGTGGGAAGTAGGTGCTTGAGATGATGACATTTCGCCCCGCCGCAAAGTCTGCCAGCCTGTGTCCGTTGCCGGAAGTTTCGTCGTGTAGGCTGTGTCCTCCGACTATCGAACCAAAGATGCCCTCCTTTCCGAATCTTGCGTTGAAGTCACCAAGAATGATCTTCACGTCGTACTTCGGGCACATATCATACGTTGTCTCCAAGAGATCGTAGAATGCTTCTTTGGTTGAGTCTTCTCTCCTTTCATGGGGGGCGTGAACACAAATCAGCGAAATGTTCTTAAATTTGCCTTTGATGCGGATTGTGACCAGGCGCTCGCTTACACTTCGGAAGCCCAAGACTTCTTGCCTAAGTCTTCCCCTTATCACAAAACCACAACCCAAGAGCCGCTGACCCTGTTCCTTCAAGCACCCGCCGTAGTAGATGTCACACGTTTTCAGTCTCCGTACGCCCTCTCCATCCCATCGCACTTCCTGGATGGCTGTTACGTCAGCCTTTAGCCTGTCCAGGTTCTCCACTAATTGTTCGGCTGCACGTGTTCTGTATAAGGACAGGACGTTCCACGTGCAGATCCGAAATTCATTGTCCTTGTTTCGTTTGCTGGGGTCGTCAACTTTAAAATCATCCATATCCGAGGCTTGTTGTTGTTTCGGAACAACTTTTTTTTACGTGGTAGGGAAGTTACCCCGACGCACAAACCCCGACCCGGAGGACCAGACCCTTCGTATAACTCCAAGGGTAGGGAGCCGGATAAACCGCTCCTTATAGGCCTGAGCTACAAATATGTCGTAGTAGCCCATATAAGGTGTTCACTAAGTAGTTCAACCTAACTGGAACTGTAGACGCCACCGTTGATTCCATCTAGAGAATTCGTCCGCTGCCGCCTCGATGAAAGGAGAAGTGCCTTAGTGGGAACACTCCTCCCCCCCCTCTCTCGTTGGCTGTCCCCAACAGCTTTCCACGGGGATTTAAACCCCGTCTCCAGCTGAGGTACTAGACACCCGATGTTCACCACGTGGAGGTGAGAGTAGGAGTTGGTAGACAGAGGTGGATTTTGAGAAAAAACCTGCGGACGCTTGTGTCCTCTTGAATGCACATAACTACCCTTTTGAACATCAAAAGTTCAAACTCTCAGTTTCCAGCAACTCAGTTTCCTTGTGTCAAATCAGTCTTACTCATGAATGAAAGAATACAAGATAACGACACTTCGGATTGTTCGCTTTGTTATTGTAATTTTCAACACACTTCGTGACTCAAGTGGAGACAAAAAAGACTAAACTTTGGTATAATTTGTATGAGATATAGGGGTGCGAAAACTTTAAGTTACTTGAACTTGTTATTAAAGTGATTTTTTACCATTATATTTTTTTTTAATGTTGTGGACTATATTTTGATGATATAAAAACAACAATAAAAATAATAATTCAAGAATGGAATATATCTGATATTTGAATTTTTTCTTCGCACTCTCTATTTTTGCTTCATATTTTGACTATTAACATAATTTAAAACAATTGAATAACAATTAAAAACATTTTTCGGTTATATTTTTTGTGTTTTTAGAATGAAAATCTATAATAAAACATATAATAATTCGCGAACAAAAAATCATTTCTATACAAATTTTCTTGGCTGTCACATCTGTTGTTACGTTTTGTCTCCAAAAACGTAGGAAGTGTCGTAATCTTGTATTCTTTCATTCATGATACTTACTCATCTATCTTTCTTGCTTTGGTTGATTGGCATCTTGAAAGTGCGCGTCGAGACATGTTTTAAAATTTAACGAGGCAACGGCAGATACTTATTCAGATTGAGAGATACATTTGATTAACTTTGATTTTTATAAGAAAATACTGTAATCAATAAATAAGACATTAAGATAAAGTTTAAAATCTATACTTTTAATTTTGTTAATGGTCACAAAAAGGAGTGACACGTACGGTACGATTAAATGTTATATTAATATAAAAGATACTTTAGGGCTGGTATTCACCGAGCGATAATAACTTAAGAGCCTCATAAACCTATTCACCAAGCAATATTAATGGACATTTACGAGCGCTCGCAAAAGTTATGAGTAGTCTCGAGCACTCCTAAGTTACGAGCGGCCTCTTCGAAAGGTTGTCCGAAAACTTTCGCAATAAAACCTCCCTTCTCCCCAAGATAAACAGAAAAAAGAATGCTCATTTGATACACCAACTCGCCATCATGGTATTTCTGGGTATTTCTATGACGTCACAGCTCACAATTATCTTTTGTTATCATTTTTTGTTTGAAGAAGTCAAAACTAAAGCATTCAAGAGTTATTTTTAGATGACAATAGAATAACATAATATTGTTATGTTAAATTCTTAATAAAACTACTAGCTATTATTTTTGTTCAGAGATTATACCTATTTACAAACAAAAGTAAAAAATGTTTTTAGTTTATTGATATTATCTTGGCGTCTGCCTAGCCAGCTGTCTTTCGTTTCCAATTCCAATTGGGAATGTTTGGTTGGTTTTTCGAACATTTGCTCTCATAGTCAAACATTGGCTCTTTTTCGAACATGGAAAAATACTTATGAGTAGTTGGTGAATAGCACAAATAATTTTCAAGTTAAGAAGCTCATAAAGTTAAGAGCAGTTTATGAGCGATCGGTGAATACCAGCCTAAAACTTGTTTCCCTTATGGTTATTCCAGATGAAGTAACTCCTATACCTTTACTTATTGGTCGTAATCTCCTTGAAATCTTTAATATAAGAATTAATATGAACTATAATAAAGTTCTGAGCAATGTCAAAATGAAATTTGTTCGTATAAAACTTTTTTTTCTAACCAATTGTATATGTGCACTTATTCTGATAAAAAAACCGAACCTTCAGAGTGTAGTAGTTGTAAGAACAATATAAATGATGTTTCTGTAAGTGTAGTGATTGCTTCAAAGACGAGTTGAATACATTTGATTATAATCAAATTATGCTTAATGACGATTTTGATGTAAACAGAGAATAAAATAATGTTGAGATAGATAGTGATTTCTTTGGTTGCCATGATTTTGAGATTATATGGGATAAAGAAGATTATATAGATATTGATCCAAATCTTAGTTTAGACATTTCGAAAACCATTAATGATATAGTATCTCACAATTATTTGAATTTTGATAAATCTTTAGTTTCACCAAAGGATTTTGAAATGCACATTAGACTCACATCTGATATTCCTGTTTGGTTTGTCCACGAAAGCTATCAATCTCAGAGAAAGGTACTGTGAGTGAAATAGTAAAAGATCTATTGGCAAAACGAATTATTGAGCCAAGTAGCTCTCCGTATGCTGCACCAATAGTTTTGGTTGAGAACAAATCTGGTGAAACCAGAATGTGTATAGACTATCGAGCATTAAACAAACATACAGTAAGAGGTCCTCATCCAATACCATTGATAGAGGATTGCATTGAATACCTGGAGGGGAAGAAGATCATGACCTTATTAGATCTTAAGAGTGGGTTTTATCAGGTAAAAGTAGCAGCAGATTCAACACAAATAACTTATTTTATAACCCCGAACGGTCAATGGGAATTTCTTAAAACGCCTTTCGGCCTTAAAAATGCGCCCAGTGTTTTTCAGAGATTCATAATTCAAATTTTTCGCGAATTTAAAGACAGAGGAGATATAGTTGTCTACCTAGATGATATGTTAAGCCGTAACTACATAGACCTACTTTTGTACAAAAGTACAAAAGTGAGAAATTAAAATGCTCTCTAAAGAAACGTGCTTGCACAAAAACATACGAAAATTGTTCTGACATGTAAGTTAGACCACCATGCACGATTTTCCATTGCTGTTTTGCAAGCAGGTGCCTTTAGAATAGATATTTATTTCTCACTTTTGTACAAAAGTAGGCCTATATAGTTAAGGCTTTAATTGCTAGTAAAACTATTACTGAACATTTTGAGATACTTACTAAGATTTTATGTTGTGTAGCAAAACGTCGTTTTGCATATTCGAAACTTGATTACTTAGGATTTAAAGTAACGGAACACGGCATCCAACCTAGTAATTCCCATATTCGAGTGATTGCTCAATATCCTGTGCCTAAAGACAGAAAAAAACTGCATTCATTTTTAGTACTTTGATCATACTTTCGTAGGTTTGTTGAATCGTTTTCAAGAACAGCAAGACCCCTTTATGATTTATTAAAAGCTGAAACTACTTTTAGATTTACTCCCCAATGCGAATATGTTTTTCGGACTCTAAAGGAACGATTAACATCTCCACCTGTGTTAGCAATCTATAGTCCAAGGAAAGAAACGGAACTGCATTGCGATGCAAGTTCATTGGGGTATGGTGCAGTTCTACTTCAACGACAAGAGGATGATAGTTGCATCCGGTAGCATTCTTCTCTAAAAGCACTACTGAACAAGGGGCCAAATACCATAGTTTTGAATTGGAAACTTTAGCAATAATCTCAGCTTTACGTCGGTTCCATGTTTATTTGCAAGGCATACCGTTTACAATCGTAACTGATTGCAGTTCCTTAACAATGACACTGGACAAAAAGAATGTGAATCATAGAATTGCTCGATGGGCCTTGGAGCTGGAGGATTATGACTATAAAGTCAAACATCGTAGTGGTGCCAATAGGAATCATGTTAATGCTTTAAGCAGATGTAATGTTATATCTGTAATTGACTCTGAGAATGTTGATTTTCAACTCAGAGCGGCCCAAAACCGAGATGTAAGGATTTTGGAATTGAAAAACAAACTATATTTAAAAGATAATAATTCTTTTTTAGTTCGCATCCGAAATGGAAAATAATGTTATAAGAATGATCCATGAGAAAATTGGGCATTTAGGTGTAACAAAAAGCTCTGATCAAATTGGCCGTCACTATTGGTTTCCGAATGTTCAAGAAAAAGTTGAAAAATACATTAAAAATTGTATCCGTTGCATAATGCACTCAGCACCAGTTCGATCTAATATACGTAATTTGTTTAATATCCCTAAGGAGCCAATCCCATTTCATACAATACGTTTCGATCATCTTGGTCCTATCCCTTCAATAAAGACAAAGAGAAATCATATCTTAGTGGTGATAGATGCATTTACAAAGTTCACTTAATTGTACCCAGTTGTATCTACAAGCTCAAAAGAAGTATGTGCAGCACTAAGAAAATATTTTGAGTATTATAGTAGGCCATCAAGAGTAATTACTGATATGGGAAACTGTTTTACATCACTAGAGTTCATTCGTTATAGACCATATTAAGGGCGCAGTTCATTCACCACAAGCCAATGGTCAAGTAGAGCGAGTCAATAGGGTATTAACTGGTATGCTTGCTAAGCTTTCGGAACGGCCAATCGAGCACTCAGATTGGGTTGTTACTCTAACACAAATTGAATTTAGACTAAATATCACTATACATCGAGCTATTCAAAATACACCAAGTCAATTGTTATTCGGTATTAACCAAAGGGGGGTTATAATTGACAAATTAACAGAATTTCTTGATGATAAACAATTAAGTCAACCGGAAAGAAATCTTGAATTGTCAAGAGAAAAGGATTCAGAGGCAATCACTCAGATTCAAGAATATAACTTTAAATATTTTGAAGAGCATAATAACCCAGCACGTATATACGACGAGGGGATTATGTGGTAATACAAAATGTAGACATAACAACCGGTGTAAATAAGAAATTGATTCCAAAATTCAGGGGTCCATATGTTATTTACAAGATTCTACCTAATGACAGATATGTAATACGTGATATTAAAGGTTGTCAAGTCACACAACTGCCAACAACTGGCATTGTCGAGTCTCGAAATATTCGACTCTGGAAGAATCGAGACTCTGAAGGTTCGGTTGATTAAGGGCGACACCTGCCATCTCACACTTATAACTTAAGACTTGTTTGTTTAATTTAATCGTGGTCGATCAAATTGTCAGTTTGGACGATTTGTAGTATAAAATTATTAATACACGCAATAATGTGTTATTCCCCTTATGTTTAGGTTTCAGAGTTTCGTAGCTAGGTGTCGCACACCGAGCGCAAAACGCTGAAACTGAGACATAGTCCCGGTCTACATTGAACGATATTTTCAGTGCCGACAAAAATTTGTTGTTGTAATCGTGTGCGATTGAGAGGTACAGCCGACATGATCCTTCCAGTTTCGGCCGATTTTTCCATTCAGCACGGGAAAAATCGTTCAATGTAGACCGGGACATAGAAGTGATTAAATGTGTATTTTAATACCATTCTAGTTCTCAGACGTGTCTAAGTCCCGGTCTACATTGAACGATTTTTCCCGTGCTGAATGGAAAAATCGGCCGAAACTGGAAGGATCATGTCGGCTGTACCTCTCAATCGCACACGATTACAACAAAAAATTTTAGTCGGCACTGGAAAAATTGTTCAATGTAGACCGGGACGAAGCAAGATATATAAAAGTTGTTAAAAGTTAAATAATTATATTTGTAAATAAAGACAATATTTTTGTAAAAAATAAATATACCACACTGCCTATCTCAATTTCGAATGATTTAGTACTATTCATATTTGTTAGGATTATCTCAGTACAGAAAACATGTTCAACTGATCTTAAAATTTTAGACGGATATAACATATAACCCGCACATAATAAGCGACTTCACATGCAATTTCAATTGAAAGTCAAACAGAAACCTACATTTTTGAGCGTCGTATTTATGATTTGTCAACAATTTGTTTTCAATTTCTCAACTGCGATAAAAAATTTTTAAGCAAGCAAATCAAACAAATTTCAGCATCGGCATTTTGAAACCAAAAGTGAGAAATTTGTAGGAAAAGTTCAAGTAGGAAAAACAAAATTACCCTCGGTATGAACAACAAAATTAAGAAACTAAACTAAACTAACAGCCCTATTCTGCCGTTGTGAGGCTCACAGGTCACAACTTTTTGTGAGGTTGTTTTGTGAGGTTTCCTATAAGGTGGTCACAATTTCGTATTCTGTTTAAGTCCACATAAGAAACCTCACAAGAAAACTCACCACAGGAAGGTGAATTTTTTATTGTGAGGTTGGCCAGCTGATTTCTAAAAACAAACAGATAAAAAAAAATTTTTTGTCGGACTTAAATACCTTATAATAATAATGAATTCTATTGGTAAGCAATTTGTCTAAACTTTGATGTTTATATTTAATAATTATTATTTTATATTCTAGATGATCAGAAAATCAAACAAGCGTCGCGGGAGCAGCTCGAGTTTTTCATCGATTTTGTTCGGAGAAACCCCGATCTCCTAGCAAACAAAAACACATTTTTAAGAAAATTTAATTAAAAAAAATAAAAATGAAAAAGCCAAATTGTGATTATACTCGGATGACAAAGGGTAGTGCATTGTCTTGGTCGTCATGTGGTTTGAGTTCTTCGATAATATCCAGGCACAAAGTTTTTGCAAACCGAACAAATTTAATAAAAGTTGTGTTTTGAAGGGCAAATGGATCATTCATATATCTTAATTGTATAAGCATATTCTCTTTCGCTGCAATCTAAGTCATTTATCAAAAAAAAAAATATTTATTTGCTTTTGTTAGCATGTTAATTCTTACTTTTCATTCTAGATGAAATTTTTTCAATTTTTGTATAATTTTGAGGGAAAGATGTGTCACGTATGTGAGTTGTGATCTGCCAAGGACCAGATCATAACTTTCAAGTTTTTATGAGGCTCACAAGTTGTGAGGTTTTTTCTAGAATACGAAAAAAGTCACAAAATCGAATTCATCTCGAGTTATGAGGTTATTGTGACTTGTGAGGCATCAGTGAGGTTGCCAGAATAAGGCTGTAAATATTTTAATCGAAACGATCATTTTCTGTATACTTTTGTTCAATAATGATTTGTTCGTAGTTCTGATTTTTTCTTAAAACAGTCCCTGGAATAGTGGCTACATAAATCCTTACGCAGTGCATAATTATTCATCTGTATAACGGATTCTAATGAATAAGGCTGTAGGTATAAAATTCAGGTGTTAAACGTTTTTTTTTTAGATCTATCTGTTTTATCTATTAAAACAACAAATTTATAGTAATTTATAATAATTTAAAGTAATAATTTGTATTTTAAATTGTTTTTAAAACTTATTTAGTATCATACTGTTGAAGGGCCCACAGACAATGCACTTGTGTCTGCGCAGGTGTACTGACACCGGTGTAGCATTCCGCCACACCAAATCGTACACACTTTAGTTGTGCAAGTGATCTCAACGAGGAAAAATCAAAGAATAAGTGTGACTATCTTTTCATTTTACTACGAAAAACTGCCGACGCTCTTTACTGAACAACGATTCGGGTACACATCGCATCGATCGAGACACCGACACCGAAAATCAAAAAAAATTAATTTGATTTTACTCGCACAGTGTTTGACACCGAAAATCGGTGCGCGCCCCAGCCTACACACAGTACACATTTCCGTACACCGACACCGTTACATACACAAGTGTATTGTCTGTGGGCCCTTTTATAGACCCAATAAATACATGTCTATTTCAAGCTACGTTAAAGTTGTTAGCTACGAGAGCAAGTTTGTGCGATCCAGTCGTGTCCATTTTGTATTACTTGAATTTATTTCGATTACATTAAAATTGTGTTTCAAAGCATTTCTGATATAAATGGAAGCAGTTAAAAATTAATTGATAAATTCATGAAGTTCATTTTTCTCTTCTGAAAGTTCATCAAGTGATGATGAGTTTCTTAAAGTTATGAAACAAACTTAAATTTACACGAATACAATGACAAAAATAAATCTACCTGAAATGGCGACCCATTCACCACGAAATATATCAATTTTTATATTGGAATCTGAATTTACCAATCGAAAACACCATTTATATCGTAAGCTTGAGCTCCAACGCCCGAATAGATCTTTTTTATATTATGGCTTCGCTTTGACAGTTCACAATTCTTTTTTTTTGTGGTTCGATGGTAGCAAAAGATTTAATTCAACATTTTATATTTAAAAAAAAAACATTGAGCCTTGCCAATAATCAAACAAAGAGATCACTTAAATATTAAAGTGGACTCTAAATAATGAACCATAACAATAATCAATTTAATAGTCAGCTTAACGTCACTTTAAATTGTAAAGTAATAGCCTTTTTACACCAAACCCAAAACCCGGTTTTCGCGAAAATATCGGTTTTGGCTGAAAACCTAGATCGAAAACATAAGTTTTCCCATACATTTTTGGTAAACAACAAGTTTTGATAAAACATAAGTTTTAAATAAAACCTGCCCAAAACATGTTGGATTTGCAGGATGAACTAAACAAACACACCTTGTGAAACATTCAGCGCTCAATTAAATGTCATTTAAATAGCTGACGGGTTGCTGCCAGGAAAAAATGCTGGAACACAAGAGAAAATTCAACCAAAGCTATGTTTAACTTAGACCCAGGTCTAAAATGACTATGAATACGACCCATTGTCTTTTAATTGCACATAAAATATTTAATTTTTCCCTTTTCTGTGTCACTGAAAATTTTCAAAGTGGCGCGGCCCTTCCTCGAAACCATTGTGTTCAAGCAAAACAAATGAAATGTCAAAGGAAAACTTGTAAATTTTCAGTGTGAACACATTTCAAGTTTTCGTAAACCCATTGCCGAAAACCCGGTTTTGGGTTTGGTGTGAAAAGGCTATAAAGAAATGCATTTTTAAACTCGTTATTATGTGGATTTCCTTTCAACAATAAAAATCAAATCTGTGGAGGGGAAATTTGATTTGTTAAGAAGAAAACATCAAATTTTCTAAACAAATCAAATCTTTAATTTAAGAAAGATTAACACCGATTTGCACACACACTAGGAAGATTTGGCATTTCTCTGACTCTTGTTTACGTTTGGCTATTTAGTCAATTTGTTCAATTGAATTATATCCGTGGTGTAAAGGTAGTATAAAATTATTAATACACGCAATAATGTGTTATTCCCCTTATGTTTAGGTGTCAGAGTTTCGTAGCTAGGTGTCGCACACCGAGCGCGAAACACTGAAACTGAGACATAGAAGCGAGACAAAAAGTTGTTGGTCTCGCTCTTAGTTTTAAATTTGTATTTTAACGTCCATTCTAGTTCTCAGGCGTGTCTAAGCAAGATATATAAAAATGCTTAAAAGCTAAATAATTATATTTGTTAATAAAGACAGTAATTTTGTAAAAAATAAATAAACTTCTACTGAGTTAACTGAGGAAACTCCACCTTCTGGACCTCCGAATGAAGAAAATACTTCTGCAGCACCGGCCCCTTCCGATAACAGGCATGGTGCTACAACTTCTGATGATGGCCAAGACATGGAGGAAGAACGAGAGCTGGCCAGACTTGAGCGTCGCAAAAAAATTCTTGATTTGAGGAAAGAGTTGGACCAGATGGAGGCGTCCACAACATCTTCGGTTGCACCATGGCGTGCAGTGGACTTCTCAGACATCGAAAATGCTGTTCCTGCATTCAACGGTGACGATCCATATAGCATTACTAAATGGATAGTTGACTACGACGATGTGATCGACTCGCTGGGATGCGATGACCGATGCAAGTATTTGTCTGCACGTCGTCTCATGGAGGGAACTGCGAAAATGTTGTTACGCACGGTCTACGTTGATAACTGGGATTCCTTGAAGCAAACACTCATTAAAGAATTCGATCATAAGATGAGCAGGCAACAGGTCTATCGTCAACTGAGTGAGAGAGTGCGTCGCCAGGGCGAGCCGCTTCTTCGATATGTCATATGTATGCAAGAACTTGGGTCACATGCTGACATTTATGAGGCATAGTTGATTGAGTTCATTATCGATGGCTTGAACGATTTACCAGCAAATGTTTCCATTCTATTTGCTGCCAAAACAATAGTAGAGCTCAAAAACCTTTCGCTACGATATGAAAAGAGAAGAGTTCCGGGGACTACGGTTGCTAGGTCAACAACTTCTGGAGGAAATATGGTTCCCTCAACTTCAGCGTCAGACAACGAACAGCCCAAGAGATGTTTTAATTGTTCAAAGTATGGGCACATCGCAGTAAAATGCCCAAAGGAGCAACGACCAGCTGGATCCTGTTTTAAATGTGCTGACGAGGGGCAAACTTACAACAATTGCCCTTATGTTATGAAGACCAGAGTTGGAGCTGTGAACCGAGATGCCCTACATAATGATACGAAGGAGCTGACTCAGATTTTGGATGCTGTTCAGATGGTAAGTGTCGCCTTTATGACAAACAAGAATAAGTGCACAAAATTTATCGATTGTTGTTCTCTTTTGAATACCGGTAGTCCGGTTAGTTTCATATTAGGCAAAAGAAATTTTCATAGAAATTTACGTTCAAGAATCATTAACTTATCCAAGATTTAAAGGATTAGGAGACATTAAACTCTTTACGTACGGTACGATTAATTGTTATATTAATATAAAAGATACGTTAAAACTTGTTTCCCTTATGGTTATTCCAGAAGAAGTAACTCCTATACCTTTACTTATTGGTCGTGATCTTCTTGAAGTCTTTGATATAAGCCTTAATATGAACTATAATAAAGTTAATATAACTTCTGAGCAGTGTCAAACTGAAATTTGTTCGAATAAAACTTTTTTTTCTAACCAATTGTATATGTGCACTTATTCTGATGAAAAAACCGAACCTTCAGAGTGTAAGAACAATATAAATGATGTTTCTGTAAGAAGTTGGCCGCTGAATTTAAGATACAGTCTAATGAACTTAGTGATTGCTTCAAAGACGAGTTGAATACATTTGATTATAATCAAATTAAGCTTAATGACGATTTTGATGTAAACAGAGAATAAAATAATGTTGAGATAGATAGTGATTTCTTTGGTTGCCATGCTTTTGAGATTATATGGGATACAGAAGATTATATAGATATTGATCCAAATCTCAGTTTAGACATTTCGAAAACCGTTAATGATATAGTATCTCACAATTATTTGAATTTTGATAAATCTTTAGTTTCACCAAAGGATTTTAAAATGCACATTAGACTCACATCTGATATTCCTGTGTGTTTTGCTCCACGCAGGCTATCAATCTCAGAGAAAAGTACTGTGAGTGAAATAATAAAAGATCTATTGGAAAAACGAATTATTCAGCCAAGTAGCTCTCCGTATGCTGCACCAATAGTTTTGGTTAAGAAAAAATCTGGTGAAACCAGAATGTGTATAGACTATCGAGCATTAAACAAACATAGGCCCTCATTATGAATAGCGAATCGAACGTTCGCTTAAAGTCGAACGATTTAGCGAATTTCACATATCACGGTGTTATCGTTAGCGAACTTGCAGATTCGCTTTAGAAATCAATGCTGCCAACAGTTTTCATATGAATTGACGCATGTTAAACGTTAAATGGCTAGACTTTTTATTTCTGTTTGTGAATTGTGATTATTTGTTTGTTAAATAAGAAAATAATATTCGAATGGAGCATTACTCACATATTAATTTTGTATAAAATGGCTGGCTAAACTTTCCAATAAATTTAAAATAATTTTATTATTCGGTACTACTTGTATAATGTGAGTGTACAGTAAAGATTGTAAATAAAATTTCTTGTCTTGAAATGTTTCCAAAACGATGTGGTTAATTAGTGTGGTTTTAGTTTCAGCTCCCAGATTATTTACATTTTGTTTGACCAATTTAATTGTCTATGCCGGGTTATATTTCTTGTTTTTCTAAGTTTATGTTCTATCTTCACATATACATAACAAGGACGCATTTGTGTTATTTTTTAATTAGAAAAATAACATTTCTACATTCATATTCAATATTCTTACAAAATAAGTGAGTGATTCCGTGTCCCTTCCTCAAGTCAAATGGCTTTCTGCAAGTTAAGGAAAATGAGATCTCAAATTTATCTTCGAACAGACGGACGTGAGCAGGCGAGCTAACTTTTTTTTTCTCAGTATTTTTACAGTGAGACCTTTGAAATCCTGAACTTGCCTTACAAATCGACCATTTATTCGACGCGGAACACCTTCAAATTGGGAAATCGACTGCCATTTGTTTTAAAAAACATATCAATTTATTTATTTCTTAATTTTTGCCTAAAATAAACAATAACAAATAATTAAAAGGTCTTTAACTTTTAATTCGATACTGTTATCACATAGAATTTTAGTTCGATAAGTATTGACTCTTTTAGCGAACAGATTAGGGAAAGTTCGCTATTTGTAATACAGTGATAATCAAATTCGCTAAAATTTTGACATTTGAAGCGAACTTAATTTTAGCGAATCGCTAGTCTTAATACGACTTTAGCGAATTCGCAAAGTATTAAGTTCGATTCGCTACTCATAATGGGGGCCATATAGTAAGAGATCCTCATCCAATACCATTGATAGAGGATTGCATTGAATACCTGGAGGGGAAGAAAGGTCATGACCTTATTAGATCTTAAGAGTGGGTTTTATCAGGTAAAGGTAGCAGCAGATTCAACACAATTAACTTCTTTTGTAACCCCGAACGGTCAATGGGAATTTCTTAAATGCCTTTCGGCCATAAGAATGCGCCCAGTGTTTTTCAGAGATTCATAATTCAAATTTTTCGCGAATTCATAGACAGAGGAGATATAGTTGTCTACCTAGATGATATATTAATTGCTAGTAAAACTATTACTGAACATTTTGAGATACTTACTAAGATTTTATGTTGTGTAGCAAAAAATGGGTTAGAGCTTAACTTATGTCTTTTTGCATATTCGAAACTTGATTACTTAGGATTTAAAGTAACGGAACACGGCATCCAACCTAGTGATTCCCATATTAGAGCGATTGCTCAATATCCTGTGCCTAAGACAGAAAAAAACTGCATTCATTTTTAGGACTTTGCTCATACTTTCGTAGGTTTGTTAAATCGTTTTCAAGAATAACAAGACCTCTTTATGATTTATTAAAAGCTGAAACTACTTTTAGATTTAGTCCCCAATGCGAAGATGTTTTTCGGACTCTAAAGGAACGATTAACATCTCCACCTGTGTTAGCAATCTATAGTTCAAGGAAAGAAACGGAACTGCATTGCGATGCAAGTTCATTGTGGTATAGTGCAGTTCTACTTCAACGCCAAGAGGATGATAAATTGCATCCGGTAGCATTCTTCTCTAAAAGCACTACTGAACAAGAGGCCAAATAGCCTAGTTTTGAATTGGAAACTTTAGCAATAATTTCAGCTTTACGTCGGTTCCGTGTTTATTTGCAAGGCATACCGTTTACAATCGTAACTGATTGCAGTTCCTTAACAATGACACTGGACAAAAAGAATGTGAATCATAGAATTGCTCGATGGGCCTTGGAGCTGTTGATGCTTTAAGCAGATGTAATGTTATATCTGTAATTGACTCTGAGGATGTTGATTTTCAACTCAGAGCGGCCCAAAATCGAGATTTCAAGATTTTGGAATTGAAAAACAAACTATATTTAAAAAATAATAATTCGTTTTTAGTTCAGGATGGTATTGTCTTCAAAAAAAATAAAAACGGTAAACTTCGGGGCCCATATGTTGTTTACAAGATTCTACCTAATGACAGATATGTAATACGTGATATTGAAGGTTGTCAAGTCACACAACTGCCAACAACTGGCATTATCGAGTCTCGAAATATTCGACTCTGGAAGAATCGAGACTCTGAAGGTTCGGTTGATTAAGGGCGACACCTGCCATCTCTCACTTATAACTTAAGACTTGTTTGTTTAATTTAATCGTGGTCGATCAAATTGTCAGTTTGGCCGAGTTGTAGTATAAAATTATTAATACACGCAATAATGTGTTATTCCCCTTATGTTTAGGTTTCAGAGTTTCGTAGCTAGGTGCCGCACACCGAGCGCGAAACACTGAAACTGAGACATAGAAGCGAGACAAAAAGTTGTTGGTCTCGCTCTTAGTTTTAAATTTGTATTTTAACGTCCATTCTAGTTCTCAGGCGTGTCCAAGATATATAAAAGTGCTTAAAAGCTTAATAATTATATTTGTTAATAAAGACAGTAATTTTGTAAAAAATAAATATACCACAATAAATAAAATTTACTTATGTACATATGTATGTAGATAGAATTACAATAATTTTCCATTTTCAAAAAAAAAAATATTTTTTTTTTGCGATTTCTTTATAACAAAAAAAAGATTTGATCTCCAATCGTTGAAAGGAAATCGACATTAATGTGGATTTCCTTTCAACAAAAAATATCAAATCTGTGAAGGGAAAATTTGATTTATTTAGAAAAAAAGATCAAAATTTCTTAACAAATCAAATCTCTCATTATAGAATGATTTACGCTGAATTGCACACACAAATTTTTTTGCGTGTACCGATGACCCACTTTTTTTTTTGTAGCCAGCTTTTAGACTAGACGGAGAGCTGGCTACAACAAAAGTGAGTCATCGGTACACGATTGATTTTTACTGGAGAAAATGATTTAGTGTAGCTGAGCACAAATATGCACGTCTTGAATAACTATTGGCGGTTGTGCGATTTGGCAATGAACTTTTGCGACTATATTGTTCATGCTAAAATAAAGATAATTGCATTTCAAATATTCGTTTGGATTTTTTGGGGCAGAAATAATGCAATTTTTCTGCTTTAACAGTGCACTTTTCAAACACGTCTGCCACGGTGTTAGCCCTTGCTACTTTTTCGTCTGCCATTTTGGATTTTGCTCTCTATATACATAAGTATTAAAATAAAAAAATTGGTATCCATGTACCTTATGATTTTTTTTACCAAAATTTGACAACTTTAACGACGTCTGTCGGCAACTCTCCCAAACCGTTTGCCATTTTGTTTCACGTTTATTGACGATGGACACAACACATTTGCGTTATCAGAATCCATGTACCTTATAATTTTTTTTCACCAAAATTTGACAACTTGGCCCCCCGCCCACCGCATTAAGCCTCTGAATCGCGCTGGCAGACTTGCATATTTGTGCTCAGCTACACTAAATCATTCTCTCCAGTAAAAATCAATCGTGTACCGATGATTCACTTTTTTTTTGTAGCCAGCTCTTAGACTAGTTGTGACTTATTTTTAGTCACCACGAATTTTGTATAGGCAACACAAAGTCAGTGATTTTTTTTATTGTGCAAATAAAAATCAAGATTTCGACATTTTTGTGCTTGATTTTGAATACGACTGTCTCTAGTTCAGTGGAAAAAAACTTAGATCAGACCAGAACGGCACAGATTCGTGAACAACGGCAGAACAAATTAGAACAGAAAACCTGTTTAAATTGTTCTACCTTGAAAGGAAGTACAGAAAATCCTGTTCTAAATTGTTCGGAACAGGCTCTGGCTCATGGAACAGCAAGTCAGTGCCAGGGCTGTCGTTTCGTTTTATGATAAAGCAGTACCTCGAGAAAAAGAAAGCAGTACACAGCAATACGGTACCAAACATTTGCGTTGGTGGATTTGTTTTTATTTAAAATGAAAATTCTGTTAATTACAAAAATTTCATAAATTAAGGTAGGCTGATGTTCTCCGCGAGGTTTGAAAATACAGATATAAGTTCCACCAAACTTTCCCCCAAGTCTATAGGATCAAGCTTTCCCATTTATCGGGCCCAGATGGTTTATTTATTTATTTATAATAGTCTTGCACAGTAAGATACAATATCTTTTTAGTTAGAACAAGCTTCAGTTTTACATTTGGTTAACATGAAATGAATGATACTCAATTTTAAACGTTATCATACGTTATATTGAAAAATAAAGTTAAATTTAAATTCAAATTACTTTTCTTGCTCATATTATGATAATACCTTATAACACACCTGACAAAAAAAAAAACAAAACAAAAGTTAAAATCATCGAAGTGCCTCAAAGTGTTGTCTAAGTCTGACCTTAAACCGAGTAGTATAGACTATCATCCTAATAGTTTGAGGTAGGGAATCCCACAGCCAGACCGCGTGAACGAAAAATTGACGACTCGATACAAGATAGGCATAGCGTACTGGAACCAGATCGAAACTTCGAGTGGAGCGCGGGAAAAGGATTCTGTTGTAAAGGTACTTTGGTTCTCGCGTTTGAATAATATTGTGAAGCAATATTAAGGTCCTTAATGAAAAAAGGTTGTCAAGAGAGATACCATGTATCAGTGTCGCATGTGAGGAAATATGATCATATCTCCGCAGACCAAAAATATATCTTGTCACACTGTTATAGACAATATTAAGTTTTCTTCTGGACTTAAAATCGCAATTACTAAAGAGTCCAAATAATAAAAGCGGTAAAGTAGCGATTTAGCGAGTAACATTCTTGTTTTGGTTGGAGTAATTCTTTGGGTGGCCCATAGCATACCATACGTAAACCTCCGTAGACTCTTCCTATGATTACTTGTATATGATTTGTCCAAGTAAGTGTCGTATTAATTATTACTCCCAGATTGTTGGTAGATTCAACAAACTGAATAGGGTTATCATTGAGTAGAATTTTAGGAAAGTAAGATGTGTCTAGAGAGTTTTTTGAAATAACTAAGCATTTCGACTTAGTTGGATTTAAGCAAAGTCCGTTGGATCTTGACCAGTGCAAGATCTTACTTAAGTCTTCATTTATCTCCCAAGCTCCATTTTCAATAAGGCCCAGTGGACAACTATACCTAAGCTGTACATCATCGGCATACATATGTATGGAGGAGTGAAAGCCAAGGGACGGGAGCTCATTAATAAACATACTAAAGAGTAATGGACCCAAAATAGAACCTTGGGGAACACCTCGGGTTAACGGGAGAAACCTTGAAGTTTGGTCGCTAGCAGTTACTGCATTGTATCTGAAACTGTGATATGAGAAAATCAGTCTCACTGACGATGACGAATAATGAAATTCATCCCTTAATTTAAGACATAGATTATGATGGTTGTATGGTTGCTCTCTTAATTCTGTTTTGTAATTAAAAGGCAACTATTTCAATTTTTATTTAACACTACTCGTCTTTTTATTTATCTTATCTTAAATATATCAATTTAATAAATTTTATTTTATAAACTATTTTATTTATTTTTAATACGGACACATCTGAATGATAGGAAAGGTTGAACAAGAATGAATGTATGAAAAAACAGAAAGGTTAAAAAATGTAGTGAAGTTAGTTTTTCTTTCTACCGCGTCTCTTCCATCTATGTCTTATTTTCTGAACTAAATCAAATTATTGGCACATGGAGTCACGGCACCTAGCAGCCAGCGCGTGAAACTAACAAACGAGATAGACGTTCAATGCATTTCCCATAAGAGAAAAACAAAAACAGCTCGTAGAAACATTATTTTAACAAATAAATTTTATATGAACGGTTGTTTCTATTATAATTGCAATAGAATAATTAAACATGCTAGTTTGCAAATCAAACGTAAAATAAATCGAAACTTATTACTAATTTGCTTTATTTTGCAGATGAAATATGTAAACAAACGTGCTTTTTTGTTGTTGTTTTCCCAAATGGATGCAAAGCGCCAGTCAGAACGATATCATGTGCGTAGTCAGGTAGAAGTTTAGGGGGTTAGAGTTTCTTATGGATTTTAATAAAACATTAATTTGTGATATAAATCTTCATTTTATTTTTTTTTGTATTAGGTACGCGCAGGTTAATATAAAGTTAATATAAATTATAGGGGCATCATTTGATTTCCCTGTGTTCGTTTGTTTTATCCTACCACGTAAGTTTCTTTCTAAGAATAATGTAATTTCTGGCAAAAAAAATTTTATCCTCCATTTAAAAAAAAGGTTAGCACTCTTTTAAAGTAAACTCTTCTTAAAAATAGAAATAATTAAGAGTGATCGAGCTTGACCTTCATTCATACCTTGCCTCTTTTGTAAACTAAAAAACAAAGGTGTAAATAGCCAATTGAAAAATATTTTTTTAACAATTGCTTTACAAGAAGATTTTTATTCAAATACCTTTATTTTACGAACAAACATATTTTTTTAATAATCGTGACTACGCCTCTGCCTTTCTCTTTTTCTAATCGAGTACTTTTGTTGTTGTTTCTGGTTGCAAAGGTGGTTTGTTTACATTTTTCATTTACAAAGCAAAGCGTTTTAGCTATCTATTTTAATATATTTTCGGGTTAATTTATAAGCTTACACATTTTTTGATTCTATTTCAATCATAATATGGATACCCGTTGATATAAAATAATTTGGTGAAACTAATTTTCATCTGGCGCTTTTTTCGTTTTCTCTTATGGGAAATACATCGAACGTCAAATCGAAAATAATTCTATCGCCTTTTGAAGCTTAAGCTGGTAAGTTGCTTTCCACGCCACCTGCATCTCAAGCGCTTAAGCTTCAAAAGGCGATAGAATTATTTTCGATTTGACGTCCAATGTATTTCCCATTAGAGAAAACGAAAAAAGCGCCAGATGAAAATTAGTTTTACCAAATTATTTTATATCAACGGGTATCCATATTATGATTGAAATAGAATCAAAAAACGTGTAAGCTTATAAATCAACCCGAACATATATTAAAATAGATATCTAAAATGCTTTGCTTTTTAAATGAAAAATGTAAACAAACCACCTTTACAACCAGAAACAACAACAAAAGTACTCGATTAGAAAAAGAGAAAGGCAGAGGCGTAGTCACGATTATTAAAAAAATATATTTGTTCGTAAGATTAAGTTATTTGAATAAAAATCTTCTTGTGAAAAGCAATTGTTAAAAAAAAATATTTTTCAATTGTCTATTTACATATTTGTTTCTTGGTTTACAAAAGAGGCAAGGTATTAATGAAGGTCATGCTCGATCACTCTTAATTAGTTCTATTTTTAAGAAGAATTTACTTTAAAAGTATGCTAACCTTTTTCTTAAATGGAGGATAAAATTTTGCCCGAAATTACGTTAAAAAATAATTCTTAGAAAGAAACTGACGTGGTCGGATAAAACAAACGAACACAGGGAAATCAAATGATGCCCCTATAATTTATTTTAACTTTATATTAACCTGCACGTACCTAATACAAAAAAATAAATTGAAGATTTATATCGCTTAAGTGCATTAAAGGTGACTCCTTTTGATAATTTGGAAAACTAATTTTTGTTGGCTTATTACATTAAATTAAGTGAGCACTTTTGACTGTTATAATTCTATTTTTACGAAAGCAAAAGTGAACGAAACTAATCGAAAAACAGCAAACCGCAATTATTGGTGCAACATTTAATTTCCTGGTATTATCTTTTTTTCTTACGATCACTTAAATGGACCTTTGACATTTCTACTTCTTTCTTTACTTATAATAAAAAGGAAAATTAATGTTTTATTTTAATCCATAAGAAACTCTAGCCCCCTAAACTTCTACCTGACTACGCACATGATATCGTTCTGACTGACGCCTTGCATCCATTTTGGAAAACAACAACAAAAAAGCACGTTCGTTTACATATTTCATCTGCAAAATAAAGCAAATAAGTAATAAGTTTCGATATATTTTACGTTTGATTTGCAAACTAGCATGTTTAGTTATTCTTTTGCAATTATAAAACAAACAACCGTTCATATAAAATTAATTTGTTAAAATAATGTTTCTACGAGCTGTTTTTGTTTTTCTCTTATGGGAAATGCATTGAACGTCAAATGGAAAGGAAATCTATCTCATTTGTTAGTTTCACGAGCTGGCTGCTAGGTGCCGTGACTCCATGTGCCAATAGTAATAATAATTTTCACAACTAAGTCCCCCTACATCACCCCCCCCCCCTTCCATGGAAGCGAATAGTTTTTGACATTTTGTTTTGTGTTTTTTTATTATTTTCTTTATTGTCATTGAAAAATGATTTCAGTCGGTCAATCGATACAGAATAATTTTTTCCATCCTTCAAAACAATAAAATATTTTCGAAGCTTTTTAATTATTTTAAAAGAACCCTCATAAAGAGATTCCAAACTTTTTTTAACTCTATCTCTTCTTATTAGGACGTGGTCGCAAGTATCAAGATTCTTTGGGATGTGGACAGATTGTTTTGGATTGTGTCTAGTTTCAAGTGCAGTCTTTGGTATATTTTCAAAAAAAAGTTTTAATTGCTCTAGCAAATTCGATTCATTTGTAGCTTCAATTGAATTTCTTGAAAAATCACAGGGCAATTTAATGTTTTGTCCGTACAGGAGCTCAGACGGTGTGTGTTTTATGTCATCTTTAACCGTGGTTCTAATCCCTAGCAAAATTAAGGGTAGTTGTTGCGTCCAATTTATTCTGTCTCTAGATGCCCGAATGGATGTTTTGAGTTGGCGGTGGAATCTTTCGACCATGCCATTCGACTGTGGATGATATGCCGTCGTTCAAATGCGTGTTGTGCCTAAAAACCTGATTAGTTCTTTGAAAAGTTTCGATTCGAATTGTGAACCTTGGTCTGTGGTGATAGTATCTGGTACACCGAACCTAGACACATGTTCATGCATGTAGGTTGTGGCAATCGTTTCCGCATTGATATCCCGAATGGGATAGGCCTCTGGCCACCTGGAGAATCTGTCAACGATCGTTTAAATATATTTAAAGTCATTTGAGGGTAGAAGTGGTCCTACTATGTCCATATGTATGTGTTGGAATCTGCCTGGAGGAATTGCAATGCGTTCAAATGGTGATTTTGTGTGTCGTTGAACCTTTTCTTTTTGACATACGCCGCAATTCCTTGTCCATGTATTTATGTCTTTGTTCATTTTGAACCAAAAGTACATTTTTGCAATCTTTTTGCGTGTAGCACGAATTCCTGGATGAGAAATGGAATGAATTTTATGAAAAATTGTTTCGCGAAGTATTTTGGGTATGTATGGACGATAGCAGTCGGTAGATGTTTCACACCATAGAGAAATGTTGCTTGAAGGGATTTTTATGAATTGAAATTTGATTTTTGATCTGTGTGGAATATTATTTCTGAAATTTGCCAGTTCTTCGTCATTCACCTGTGCTTTGGCTAGGTCTTCCATGCCAATCGGTGTTTCTTCAATTGAATCGGCATTTGGCCTTGATAGGGAATCCGCAACGACATTCAACAAACCTTTTACAAATCGTATATCACTTGTGAATTGTGATATGAAGTCGAGATGTCGTTCTTGCCTAGGGCTGCGTTTAGCTTTTGTTGTAAGGGCTGTTGTCAGGGGTTTGTGATCTGTGTAGATGCAAAAGTCCTGTCCCTCTACAAAGTTTTGGAAATGTTGAATAGCTAGATAAATTGCAAGTAATTCCCTATCGAATGCCGAATATTTAGATTGGGAAGGCGAAAGTTTTTTGCTGAAGAATGCATTTGGTTCCCAGGTGTTATGTTTTTGTTGTTGAAGTACTGCCCCTACATCCGTATTGGACGCGTCTGTTGTTATGCTAAGTTTAGCGTTTTCTTGTGGATGATTCAGGAGAGTTGCTTGAGCAAGGTTATTCTTTGCCTTTTGGAATGCTTCTTGACATTCGAGTGGCCAGGTAAAATCTTTGGATTTTGGTTTCTTTTGTGTGAGTAAAGCGCGATGAGCATAAATGGGTGCAAGAATGCGTGCTAAATGAGGAATGAATCGGTGATAATAATTCACCATACCTACAAATCGTTGTGCACTTTTTATGGACTGGGGCTCAGTGTAATCTGAAATCGCTTTAACCCTATCTTGAGAAGGTTGAATTCCTTCTTCAGAAATGTCACATCCTAAAAATTTCATTTTAGGTACACCGAAGACGCACTTGGAAGCCTTGATGCGAAGACCGTACTCCGCAAGGCGTTGAAACAGGGTTTTTAAGTGCTCTTCATGTTGTTTAGTTGACTTACTGGCAACAAGAATGTCATCCACATAAACGAAAAGAAATGGGAGGCCTTTTAACACTTGGGACATGAATCTCTGGAAAGTTTGTGCAGCATTTCTCAGCCCAAATGGCATGCGCAGGAACTCAAAGAGTCCGAATGGTGTTATCTGTTTTGCTGTTTTGTGTATGTCCTCTGTAGCTACAGGTATGTTGTGGTAAGCTCGTACCAAATCTATTTTTGAGAAAATTTTGCAACCAAAAAGTGTTGCATTCATGTCATGAATATGTGGAAGAGGGTTTCTGTCGGGAACGGTAATTGCGTTAAGTTGTTAAAGTCACTGCATGGTCTCCAATCATTTGCTTCCTTTTTAGGGGCCAGGATGAAGGACTGCAAATTCCTATCTGAACCATGTATTCGAATTCATCTTTGGCAATCTTGAATTTTACGTTGTTGAGACGACGTGGTCGAGAGTAAAGGAGCGTTCCTTTTGTCAACAGGTGGTGAACCACTGAATGCTTTACGGGAAGATTATAATTTGGAGGTTCCATGAGGGAAGAGAATTCTTGTATACTTACTTACTTAGGTCCTCGGACCTATTACGTCCGTGATGTTTCCCTTACGGGACATAGGGCCTCCACTACACCTACGCGCCATCGTGTACGATTTCTTGAAATATATTTCAGCTCTCTCCAACTTTTCCCCAGTCGTGCCGATTCCTGTTCGACCGTTCTTCGCCATGTACTTCTAGGCCGGCCCACTTGTCTTCCCTCCTGTGTGAGCGGGTTCCACTGCATTGCTTGAGATGCAATGCACCGATCGCCTTTTCGAAGCGTATGGCCAATCCACTGCCACTTTCTTCTTCGTATAATGGAGTCTATGGGCTCCTGACCCGTTCTCGCATGAAGTTCGGCATTGGAGATACGGTTGGGCCAGAAAATCCTCAAGATGTTTCGTAGACATCTATTAACGAAGGTTTGCAGCTTTCTAGTGACAATTTCAGTGACTTTCCAAGTGCTGCAGCCGTAAAGCAGAACGGATTCAACATTGGAGCGGAACAGTCGTAGCTTGGTCTTTAAGCTAAAAGAGTTGTTTCTCCATATTTTGGACAGCATTCCGAACGCAGCCTTTGCTTTTCTGATTCGGCTGTTTACGTCCAGTTCAGTTCCGCCACCCGTAGAGATAATACTCCCAAGATATTGGAAATCCTCTACCATCTCTACCGGTTGTCTAGAAATATTTACTTGGATTGATGAGGAAGTTCCAAGGCTGATCCTTTTAGTTTTTGCCGAGTTGATCTTAAGCCCTACGATTTCTGCTTCTCTCTCCACCCTTGTTGTCATTTGATGGAGATCCATGATCCTATGAGAGAGTAAGCATACGTCGTCCGCGTAGTCCAGATGTTTGAGGTGAGATTGCAGAGTCCACTGAATTCCTCCATTTCCATTTGACAAAGCTGCGTGCAGTACGTCACTTATCACCAACAGGAACAGTATTGGTGACAGTATACACCCTTGCCTAACTCCACTTTGGATTTCAAACTCCTCTGACAGCCTACCTTTGTGCAAAACGTGACACCTGGATCCATCATATGTAGCCTTGATAATAGCAATCAATTTATCTGGGATGCCCCTCCTGTGCAAAGCAAGCCAAATAAATTCTCTATTGACACTGTCGAACGCCTTTTCAAAATCGATGAACAGCAGGTGAAGTGGTGATCGATATTCAACGCACTGTTCGATGATGATCCTCAAGGTGTTGATGTGATCAACACAGGAAGATCCAGTGCGGAAACCTGCTTGTTCGGCGTCGAGTGTGTCTTCGAGGTGGTCTTTAATTCGGTCCAATATTATCCTTGCTATTATCTTGGCTACTGCAGGCAGAACGCATATTCCTCTCCAGTTTTCGCACTGTGTGAGATCTCCTTTCTTTGGGAGCTTGACAATCATTCCTTTTTTCCACTCTTCAGGAAAGCTCTCTGCTTCCCAAGCTCTCTTAATAAGTGGGTGCAGTAGCTCGCTCGATGTCGTTGGGGCTGCTCCTAAGAGCTCTGCAGGAATACCGTCAAGTCCAACCGCTTTGTTGTTCTTCAGTGCTTTGATGGCGGTGATAATTTCTTCTTTACTGGGGGGTACGGTGCGTATTCGGGAAATTGTTACTTCGGGTAGCTCAGTGGGAATAGGGTTCACTTCACTTGCGCAAACGCGGTTTAAAACCGCAGAAAAGTGTTCCCTCCACCTTATGAGCTGGTCCTCATCCGAAATTAGCAGGGATCCGTTTGTGTCTTTAACCAGGTGTTGTTTAGAGCTCTGGACACCAGTGAGCTCTTTGGTAATTCTGTAGACGGTCCTACTGTCACACCTACTAGCGGCTTCTTCTGCTTCTGTAGCCAGTGCGTTGATGTAGTTACGCTTATCACGTCGCACACTACGGTGAACTTCCCTCATCTTCATGCGGTACGTAGACTCAAGCTCGTTTCTCCCTGCTGCTGGGGTAGCTGCGATGCGAGCTTTAAGGTGTTTCCTTTCTTCAATCCTTGCCCAAGTTTCGTCGGAAAGCCAAGCACTATTTCTTCCTTGCGCCCGGCCGACTATACTTTCAGCACCGGATATGAACACATTTTTCACAGCACACCAATGATTTTCGATGGATGTGGTTTCCGTGCTGCTGATTGCGTTCAATCCTTGTGAAAGGTGGTCCCCTAGTTGTTGGCGCACTGCAGGATCCTTTAGTCTATCTGTATTAAACTTGGGCATTCGAGTGTTTCCTTGGGATCTCCGAACTGCAGCTGTACGCAATCTTACGGTAGCAACCATCAGATGGTGGTCCCGGGCCATTCCCATGTCAGCACCTCTTCTGTTACGGACGTCCTGGAGACTGCTTCTAAAACGTCGGCTGATCGCGAAGTGGTCAATTTGGTTGGAAGTTGCTTGTCTGTCAGTCGACACCCAACTGACTTTGTGGCACGTCTTATGCTCGAACATGGTCCCTCCAATAACAAGGCCGTTGGCGTTGCAGAAATCGACAAATCGTTCGCCATTGTCGTTTCGGTTACCAACACCATGTTTTCCCATGACATGCCTTAGCCCAGTGTTGTCATTGCCAACCTTGGCATTTAAGTCTCCCATCACCATAACTATATCACCTCGTGGAACGCTATCATAAGCAGCACTCAGCCGGTTATAAAAGGCCTCCTTCTCCTCGTCAGAAGAGAGCAAAGTTGGGGCGTAACACTGTATGATGGTGACGCGACGTACTCTAGTCCGGAACCTGGCTTTCAGGATCCTGTCACCTAAAGGCTCCCAGGAAATTAGGCTTTTGAGAGCTGTTTTGGAAAGCAGCAATCCAACGCCAGATTCCCGAGCGCTTCCAGGTGTTTTTCCGGAATAGAATAGTACAGTGTTACGGGTTGGTGACTTGAACTTCCCCGAACCCAGCCATCTAACTTCACTTATCCCTAAGATGTCCATCCTATACCGCATGAATTCCTTCTCTAGTTGCAGGAATCTGGCATTCTGAGGACCTTCTTTTCCATTGTCAAGAAGCGTCTTCACATTCCAGAAACCAATCTTTGTCCGGGTACAATAGCCAAAAGTCGTCAACGAGTTATCATTAATTATCCGAGGCGTAGTGTTGGTTTCGGTAGCGGGTTGATTTCAGTTACGGAGAATGCTAACCTCCGTAACCTATCCTAGAAAGCTAGGCCTTTTCGCACTTGTAATTTTAGCCTATTTATGTATATTGGGATACATAAATAGTTGCCCGGGGACCACCACGAGGAGGTAAAACAAGCACTTCATCGTGACTGATTGTTGCGCTACTGGCCCAGACCAAGTTCTGAGCAATCAATAGTTTCCCGATCAGGCACGATGCAGGTCTTGTATGATTGAAATGTATTGTTGTTCTATTTCAAAGAAGCGTGGGCTTATAACATCTTCTCTACAAGGTGTGCCAATAACACTTGTATTTGTGAGTGGATCGATAAGTCTACGATTTTTAATGTCGATGACCAAACCAGTTGATTTTAAGAAATCCGCACCAATGATAGGTTTTGTAACTGCGGCTATAAGAAAGGTGTGGTTAAACACTCTTCGAAAACCTAGGGTTGTTTTTAAAAATGTTGTGCCAAAAACATTAATGGCAGAGCCGTTTGCTGCGAAAATCTTTTGGTTAGGTTCGCTGTAACATTTTAGGGACGAGGCGGGAATAGCGGAAACATCTGAGCCTGAGTCAATTAAAAATGTAAAATTGGAAATAGGGTCTTTGATGAAAATACGGCTTGGAATTTTATTGGTTTTACTGTCATTTGCCGCTGCAATGACAGTACCATCTAGGTTGGGTTTAAATTTTTGAAACTGCAGGGCTGTGAACATTTCTGTGCACGTTTACCATACCTTTTATGAAACCAACACGTTTGTTGGCTTTTAGCCGAGTTGGATCTATTGCGATTATGGTTTTGTGAATGCTGATTGAATGGATCTCCGTTTTGAGTTCGTGAAAAACGTTTGTTGAAATTGAGATTTGAGAGCATGGTCTTTATTTCATTGATTTCTGTTTGCAGGTTTTGGTTGATGCTCGTGAGTTCGTTGATTGAACGTTACGAGTGCGAGGGAATTGAAAAGCTTGAACTTTGTTTCTGATATACCTCAAATATATCATCTGCGATTGAAAGTAAATCTACTGTTTTGGTTTTGGAACTCGATTTAATTGAGATTTGGACAAGAGTGAGAAGACGCCTTAACCAGAGTTCCAGAATGAGGCTCTCCGTAACAATCATTGATTGTCCGGCCAAGGTTTGAAGTCTTCTATAGAACTCTGATGGCTTTTTGTCCCCCATCTCTTCCCCCGAAAGCAAGGCTTCAATTCTCTTGCTTTCGCTCATTCAATGTCGCTCTATGAGTGCCTTTTTGAGGTTTGTATAGGGTGTTTGGGATTCCTGAACTAAAATGTCATAGACACTTGCGGCCACGTCCTGAGGAAGGGATTGGACGACATAATGGAATTTTGTTTCTTCGGAAACTATGTTCCGAGTGGAAAATTGGGATTCCACTTGAAGGAACCAAATGGCTGGCAATTTGGTCCAGAATTCTGGAAGTTTGATTGCGACTGCATGAATGACTCCGCTTGTTGCGGGAGGTGAAGGTGCATCGCCTGTTATTTTACCATTCTCATTATTTAGCACTTTTGTCATTGTAAAAAAAAAAAAAAAAAATAAGGGACGTAAAAATAAGAAAAAGAAAAGTCAAAACTTTTGATAGAAATGATGCGGTTTACAAAAAGGAGAATTTAAGAATGTATGAATGAACCTAATTTGTATAAAATTTAAATTATAAATATATATGTAAGAAAAATGTAATATTGAAATGAAAAAAATTTAATATTGATATTTAAGAAAAAAATGCAAATGGTATCTTTTTGAATAAGAACGAGAAAAAAAAATTATAAATACTTGTGTATGTACGTATGTATGTACAACTGCGTCGTTGATTGTTCTGGAATTTTCGATTTGTTCCTTGCGTTGTGTTGTAGTGCGATGATTCCTTGCGCTGTGTTGAGATTGTAATGATAAGGGTACCTGTCTCTCCTACTAGACTGTGGGGGATATTATTTGGCTTCCCCAAGCCTAATATTCAATGGCTGAACTGCCGATCTTAGCTGGAACAAAATGATGAAATCAGAACAAGGCCAATGTGCCGAATTTGAGTTCAGATTAAAGAGTGATTTTATTGATTCAATTCTTAGCCTATTTATACAAAATAATTCCTTACACACGAACAAGTAAAATATTCACTTATAACATACATATAAACATAATTTTCAATATCTAATATAAAAGTATACATATCATAAGCTATATTTTTGTCGTGTCATCAAATTCATGTTGAATATCCATGCCTATTTGATGACACACAAATATATTGGGTGAAGTGCAGGCACAGGCAGTGCATATCATAGAGGGACATTGAACCAAAACAATAGTAATTCCAAGCTTCAAGTGGCATTGGGTATATTTGAATATGAAGACAAAATGCAGTCGCGTTTATTGACCGTAGATGTAAACAGAGTATTCTACTACATCCTCACTCTTTCAGAAAAAAAAAATTTTGTTTGTGTTTATTTACTTATATTTAATTTTTTGAGTCTATTATTGTGCACTTCTTTTATCTCATTCTTTATCCTAATTTTTGTATTTACGCCATTTAATTCTACGACCTTATATGGTCCTGAATAGGGATTTTCTAATTTCTTCTAATTTCCTACTTTCAGAAAGACTGTGTCTCCTATATTAAGTTCTAATGGATTAGAAATCTTATCTAATAACTTTTGTCTTTCTAATTTACTTTTGTCTAAAAGATTCTTAGCTATTATTGCCATTTGTCCTAATCTAAATTTTAATTCTAAACTGGAATTATCAATATTGTATATAGGATTTACTATCTTAGTAGTTGAGTCTTCTGGTAGTTTAGCTAATTTTCCATAAACTAACTCGAAAGGTGATATACCAATGCTAGAATGCGGTGTTGTATTGTAGCTGAAAACAAAATAAGGAATCCATTCATGCCAGTTATCTTCTTTTGCAAAGGCAATTAGGTATTCATTCAACACTCTATGATTCCGTTCTATAGAACCTAATGTTTCGTGATGATAAGGTGTTGATGTTACATGATTTATATTGAATGAATGATATACATTTTTCTTTACCTCATTTATAAATTTTGTACCCATATCTGTTTTCAAAGTTTTGAAGCTTCCATGTCTAAGAATGAAGTTATTCACTAAGGCTTTAGCTACTGTGTTTGCATCTTTGCTTTTGATAGGTATTGCTTCAATGTACTTGGTCAACTCACATTGAAGAGTTAGTATATATCTAAAATCGTTCGATGGTCTAAGTGGACCAACTGTGTCTGCTGTTACTACCTCGAAACTCGTTGTTGGTGTATCTGTTATTATTAACTTTTCTTTCGTATTTCTTATCTGTTTGCTTTGTGCACATATTATACATTTATTTACATGTTTTTTGACCATTTTGCTTAAATTTTTCCAGCAATATCTCTGTTTTATTTTATTTATTGTTCTTTTTACACCTGTGTGTCCACCAGCATGTGGTGTGTCGTGGAAATTTTTTATTATTGCTTCTTTTTCTTCCTCATTAATAATTCTTTGTGGAGGGTTATATATTATGATTGTTAACCTTTCATTCATCGTAAGTTTCTTCTGTAGATTGTTATATAATTCCTTAAATTCATCTTTGGTTATGTGCTCGTAAATCTCATCATTATTTGCAATTGCTAGCTTTTTTATATCTTCTGACCTAAGTCAAGATTTGGATTATCACTATATTCCAAGACTACATCTTTATTGCTTACTTTAATCTTGGTACAAGCTTCTCCTCGATTAAACCTTACTTTTGTTGAGGATTCTCGCTGTTGTACATGTTTTGTATTTGACACTTTTTTAAATTTCAATTTTATAATTTTCATTACCTTTCCTAGAGAGTCACATTCCCACGTATATATATTTGGATTATTTTCTTTGAATTTATTTCCTTCTATTTCTATGTTGTTTGCATTCTTATTCTCCATTGCCATTCTTGCTGTTTTTGATCTGGTTATTATGTTATCATCTGAAGTTGGAATCATGCTTTTTAGTATTTCTGAATCAAGCTTGATGCGTGATAGTGCATCAGCGTTAGAGTTCATTGATCCTTGTTTATAAATGATGTTAAATGTATAGTCCGCCAGATCTAGTCTAATCCTTGTCATTTTTGATGATGGATTCTTGTGTGTGAAGAGACTCACTAATGGTCTGTGATCTGTTATCACGGTGAATTTTCGTCCATAGATATATGGTCTAAAATAGTTTATGGCCCAGTGTATGCCAATTAATTCTTTTTCAATTAGTGGTTTATTTACCTCATGTTTAGTTAGACTTCTACTGGCATAGGAAACTGGTAGATCTTTCCCTATTTCACCTTGTGATAAAACTGCTCCCAGAGCTGTATTGAAAGCATCTGTTGTTATTATGAATGGCTCTTCATGGTCTGGGTATTTCAGAATTGGTGGGTTTATAAGTTTGTCTTTCAATGAAATGAAAGCATTTTCACATTCTTCAGTCCAGATAAATTCCATTCCCTTTTTTGACAACATATTTAGTGGTCTGGCTATCTCTGCAAAGTTTTTAATGAATGTTCTATAATAATTGCAGAATGCAACAAATCTTTTAACTTCCTCCGCATCTTTTGGTGTTGGATATGCAGTAATTGCTTCATATTTCTGTGGATCTGGTTTTATTCCTTCGTTCGTTATAGAATGTCCAAGATATGTGACCTGTGTTTTAAGCCAATTGCATTTTTTAGGATTCAATTTCAGATTATATTTTCTAAGTCTTTGAAGAATTTTAACTAGGTTGCTATTGTGATGATTGAGACTACAACCAAATATGATTATATCGTCGACATAAAGGAAGGCTTCCGTTTCAAGTCCTGCTAAGGCCACAGATAACATTCTTTGGAAACTATTAGTTGATATTTTTAATCCAAATGGCAACCTTTTGAAGTGAAAGTGGCCACATTGAATTGAAAATGCTGTTTTAGGCCTTGAATCTTCTTCTAGCTCTATTTGATGGAAAAAGCTAGTTAAATCTAAAGTCGAAAAGTATTTAGCTCTGCCAAGCGTATCTAAGACATCATCTAGCCTTGTTAATGGGAATTTATCATCTATTATTTTCTTATTTAACTGACGAAAATCTACGACTAAACACCACTTCTTCTCTCCTTGGGAATCCTTCTTTGGTACCACCAGTAAGGGTGAGTTGAATGGACTAACCAAAGCTTCAATTATGTTGTCTTTTAGGAGTTTATCTACTTGTTGATTGATTTCTTGTAGCTATCCATGGGGCAGCCTGTAATTCTTAATATAAACGGGATTGTTATCTGTCATGGAAATTCTTTGTTTGTAGAAGTTATTCATTGTCAATGTATCTCCATCTAGATGAAAGCAGTCCGCAAATTCTTTACATATTTCTAAAATGGTTTGTTTTGCTTTTTCATTTGATATGTCGATGTTCAGTTCTTTTAATAGCCTTTCATATTGATTGAATACCATGTTGTATTTATTGATTTAGCACGATGATGTCTTCTTGTATTTCGAAATTTATTGGGTGCAAGGATTGTGATCTTGCTGGTAGAATAATACTTTGTGATTCGGGTAATTGTGTTATCATTGGTAGAACGTATTCATTATTATTTATGTATACTGATATAGTAAAGTTTTCATAATCTATTTTACTGTTTGTTCTTATTAAAAAATCTCTTCCGAGTATGCCATTGGTCTTAATTGGGCAATTATCATCTACTATCTGGAATTTTTGTTCTACATAATCATTTTCAATTTTTATTTTTGCTTTTATAGAGCCTGTCGAAGAATTTGTTTCAGAGTCATTGATACCCTTAATTGAATGCGTTTAAACCTAGTTGGTCATTTAGTTTGCAGATTACTTCTCTGTTCTCTGTTCCTTGCTCTATTAATTGTAAACAATTTAGTTCTGCCACCAACGTTTCAACTTGGTTAGCTAAATCTGTTATTGAACTTGAGTTTTGCTGTATCATTGAAAATTCTAAGATAGCTTGGACTGTATTTTTCTTATGTTTAAAAAGTTGAGGAAAGGTTTCTTTTAATTCTTTAAACGTTTTTGGCTGTTGTACTGTTATCAACTTGTTTCTGACTTTGTCATTTATTTTCGTTGCTATACCAAATTTTATCAGTTTTCTTTCTCTGTTAGCTCGCTGAGATCTGAGTCAACGAACTCTACCAAATTCAAGAAGTTAGTTAATTTCTCTACCTCCCCACTAAATTCTGGAATAATCTTAATGCTCGAAATAATGTCGAATTTTGCCATTTTGAATTCTAGTTTTCCTAATTCTTTATCAATACCTTCTAAATCTAATTTCTGTCTGCTCTAATAATTTCTCCTTCTTTTCCAATATTTCTTTTTACCTTAATAGCAAATCATTTATACTTTTTTTTAATGATTGTTGAATGGTATCTATAGGCGATTCTTCATATTTTTCATTAAAATCTTCCTCTAACCTTTGTATTTTTGTTGGAGAAATTTCTGTTTTTCCTCCTTGTTGGCTAGTGTGGCGAGCCTGAACAGATTGCCTATTTCCTGGCGTATTCTCACTTTTCTGCCACCCCTTTCTCTCTTCGGTGTTTTTTGTTCTGGAAGTTGAATTTTAGTGATAATGGTTTTGGGCCAGCGGTTTTGGGTGTTAGTTCGTATGCTGGTGCTTCACTGTCTGGCTGTCCAGGATGGTACGGGCTGTTTAGGTTTTCAAACAGTTCATCAAGCTCTTCTTTATTATACATTACAGGATCGATTTTGGCAGGATCGCCATGTAATGATAAGGGTGCCTGTCTCTCCTACTAGACTGTGGGGGATATTATTTGGCTTCCCCAAGCCTAATATTCAATGGCTGAACTGCCGATCTTAGCTGGAACAAAATGATGAAATAAGAACAAGGCCAATGTGCCGAATTTGAGTTCTGATTAAAGAGTGATTTTATTGATTCAATTCTTAGCCTATTTATACAAAATAATTCCTTACACACGAACAAGTAAAATATTCACTTATAACATACATATAAACATAATTTTCAATATCTAATATAAAAGTATACATATCATACGGTAAGCTATATTTTTGTTGTGTCATCAAATTCATGTTGAATATCCATGCCTATTTGATGACACACAAATATATTGGGTGAAGTGCAGGCACAGGCAGTGCATATCATAGAGGGACATTGAACCAAAACAATAGTAATTCAAAGCGTCAAGTGGCATTGGGTATATTTGAATATGAAGACAAAATGCAGTCGCGTTTATTGACCGTAGATGTAAACAGAGTATTTACTATTAACCGAAAGTAGTCTGAGGCGTTAAGTGACATTGAGTTTATTTGGATATAAAGACTGAATGCAGTTCTGTTTATTGACCGCGGATGTAAACGGAGTATCAACTATTGCTTTATGTTTTATAATACTAAAGCCAATGACGATGGAATGACGTATTGTTTTGATTCTATGTATCTGTAGTGTATGAGCACTACAAGATGGTTTTTTTTTTGTTTGCGTTGTGTTTGCGATGGTTTCTTACGTTGTGATGCGATGGTTTTGAAAATGATGCTCTTTGATGAAGCTGATGAGTATTTTCGCTTGATGATGACGTGTTATTTTGGCTTGATGATTATAGCTATATATGATATATGGCTGATCAGATTGATGCTATGTTTGATGTTCGTTGCTGCTGAAACCAGGGCTTGGTGTTGAAAATGCTGCTGGACATGTTTGTGTGTTTCTAGCCAGTCTGTATTTGTTGTAGCGGAAACGGAGTTGCGATTATGGTGTTTTTGGTTGTTGATGATCTTGCTACCGAAATACCTTTATTTTGTTACTGCTCGTTGATTCCTCTCTTGTTATTGGGCGGGCGTTGCATTTGGCAGCAACAAGAAAATTGAATGTAAATTCGGAAGCCGTTGATGCGGCGGCGGACCTCAGGCGTCGTCGGGGTCACCAATATGGTTGCTCTCTTAATTCTGTTTTGTAATTAAAAGGCAACTATTTCAATTTTTATTTAACACTACTCGACTTTTTATTTATCTTATCTTATCTTAAATATATCAATTTAATAAATTTTATTTTATAAACTATTTTATTTATTTTTATTACGGACACATCTGAATGATAGGAAAGGTTGAACAAGAATGAATGTATGAAAAAACAGAAAGGTTAAAAAAATGTAGTGAAGTTAGTTTTTCTTTCTACCGCGTCTCTTCCATCTATGTCTTATTTTCTGAACTAAATCAAATTATAGTAATAATAATTTTCACCACTAGGTCCCGCTACAGTTGACGGTGTCGAAAGCTATGGGGAAATCCAAAAGTGTGAGGAAACTAACAAAGTCTTTATCTATATTTTCTTTTATTTCTTCAACTACATTTATTAGGGCAGTTCTACAGCTGTGCCTGGAACGAAAACCTGATTGATTTTGACATAGCATGTCATTGCGTTCTAAATAGCTTCGCATTTGGGTGTTCTTAATTTGTTCAAGAACCTTAGATAAATAGGGCAAAATGGCATTTCGGATAGAATGTCAACAAACCCAAAACGTTTGTACTTTTGTTTGTAAATAAGTATACTCCCTGAATAAAAATAATAGGTAGTTTTTAAAGAATTGAATTTTTACAATATTAAGGGCCAGTTTGTTCACAGTGTGTTAAATCTGCAATTTGATTATCACGGATTCTTCTAAATCCATGATTAGGCGTTTTTCTTTTTTAGCTCAGAAAAGAGTTCTGAACAGAGTCCGAGCATATCGAGCATGCTCTGAACAAAGCGTGTTCTGGTACTGAGCGCTCAGAATTATTTTTGAAACACACCTGAACACTAAGCTGTCACTTTTTTTTCAATTTCACCTATCAAATGCTTGTGTTCAGCATTCAACTCGGTCTGCTCAGTTATTTTATTCTGAGCTCATAGAGCGCGCTCTGAACAAGCTCAAAGCACGTTCAGAACGAAAAAAGAAACACAAATTTGAAGCTCTGAACGTTCAGAGGTAAAAAAGAAACACAATTTTTTGTTTGACAGTTCAGGCTCTGCTCTGAACTAAAAAAGAAAAACGCCTATTACAGATTCGTGGTAATCAAAGACTGTTTGTTCATTTTTTTTCAGCTTGATTAACAAATCATGGCTTTTCCACAAATCGTTCCATTTTCCAGAATTCATTTTTTTTTCTTTTTTGTTGACGTTTGTGTCAATTTGTGTTTGTGGATTCTTATTTGAAAACAGCTTTTACAATAATTAGAAGGTAAATAAATTCTTATTTGCAACCAATAAACTTTTTTTTATAAAAAACACAGTTCGCGATGGTAGCCAGAGAAAGTGTAGGTATTGTTTTTTTTTTTTGTTTAATTGTTTCATATTTACTGCTCTTATCACTTAAAAACAATGGCGCAAAATATTAAACAGCCTATTATTAAGGTTTTAGTATGATACTACTTAACGTTTTACTAATTCTTTAACAGTTTATTAAAATTTTCTATATTTTAAATACTTTTTAACTAGTATAAGACTAAATTAATTTCCTTCATTAAATTCAGCTGAACACGTCCACAAAAGTGACAGCTCGTACGAAAAATTCACAAACACCCCTGATTTTGACAATTTCAAACGTCAAAGTGTCATATGGATTTAGTACGATACTAAAAAGATAAAATAGCCATTTGGTGATTTTAACTTTAGTAAAATGTTAGGAGATAGTATGATGCTAAACTCGTTTAAAATTAGCAAAATACACTTTTTAACCTAGTATTATACTAAAAATGATTTAACATTGTACTAAATCGACTAAAATTTTGCGCCAATGCCGCAAAATTTTAAACAACCTATTGTTAAGGCCTTAAAATTTTACTAGTTAACAATTTCCTAAGTATTAAGCAATTTATTATCTCTTCCAAAATTTTAAACCTTTTACTAACTAGTAAATTGCATTTGTAGGGTATGAATTTGATAAACGCAGTTATTGTTTTTATGCGCTGTAAATTAATTGTTGATTGAAACCCATCAAATGCTCGAAATATATATTTATTTTTATCATTTTAAATTCATTATTTACAAAAAAAAAGAAAAACAATGTTGGGTACCAGCAGGACTCGAACCTGGAACATTCGAGTCCTACTAAATTTCTCATATGGATTTAGTTCGGTACTAAAAAGATAAAATAGCCAGTTGGTGATTTTAACTTTAGTAAAATGTTAGTACGATGCTAAACCCGTTTAAAATTAACGAAACACAATTTTTAACCTATTATCATACTAAAAATGATTTAACATCGTACCAAATCGTCTAAAATTTTGCGCCAATTTCTTTAAATGCTAAATTAAATAAGTCTTCACTTATGATTGAGAAGATTGAGACGTCACAGAAAACCCAAGATGGCGACAAAGGTTCATATGTATATCTAATTAGCATACGTATTTCTGTTTATCATGCGAGTGCGTAAATCAAGCATGAACAAACTGAATTCCTGTAAATCCTTGATTAAATGGTGCTAATCAAGCGAATTCGGCTGATTAGTGATATCTTCAATTAACTACTCAAATCATGGATTCCTTGATTAAAATTTTAGTAAACAAACGCATTCCATGATTATCTACTGGAATAATCCTTGATTAAAGATGATCAAGTGTGAACAAACTGGCCCTAAGTGTGTTTTGTTGAGCTCCCTAATGTAAACAATAAGAACTGTTCAAGAAAACAACCCTAACTTTCGAGAACCATTAAGGCATTTTGATTTTGAATGTTGGCACAACTTGCTGTTCCTTTTACTAAAATGTCAGTGTTTTTTTCACAAACAAAAAGGACGACATCCTCCAAAAGTATTAAATACAATGGCGCAAAATTTTAAACAGCCTATTATTAAGGATTTAATATGATACTACTTAACATTTTATTAATTCTTTAACAGTTTACTAAAATTTTCTAAATTTTAAATACTTTTTAACTAGTATCATACTAAACTAATTTCCTTCATAAAATTCAGCTGAACACGTCCAAAAAAGTGACAGCTCGTGCAAAAAATTCACAAACACCCCTGATTTTGACAATTTTAAACGTCAAAGTGTCATATGGATTTAGTACGATACTAAAAAGATAAAATAGCCATTCGGTGATTTTAACTTTAGCAAAATGTTAGGAGATAATATGATGCTAAACTCGTTTAAAATTAGCTAAATACACTTTTAACCTAGTAGTATACTAAAAATGATTTAACATCTTACTAAATCAACTAAAATTTTGGGCCAATAAATTTAAGTTTTTGAAGTGAAACTTCTTTGCGTGCATTGAGAGTGAAATTTCAAGGTTGAATTTTTGTGAAACGAAAAAATGTAACGCCATATGTGCAACGCTGAGATCATTGATTAGCTAAGTGGTGGGATGTAGAGTATAAGTAAAAAATTTTAATAATTTTAAAATAATATGTTTTATAGTGCAATAATTTTGGATTTTTTGATAATCTCTAATATTGTAGCAGATAAAAAAGAAAATGTCATTTTATGTCTTTTTTCTAATTTCGTTAATTAGATCGCTAGAGTTTTGAAATTTTTTTGGTGGATAATGCAATTCTTCGAATCTTACTAGTTGAAGATTTTTATCTATCTCCTACTGGTATCGAGATATAAATTATTTTAAACATTTTATCTCAAAATAGGCTAATTTCAAAAAATTGAATTAAATCGGAGAGTCCGCTAAAAATTTGAATTATATATGGTTGCAAAATAAATAAAACTAACTAAATAAAAAAAATAAGTTGTCATATACAAATTTTTGATTGGTAGAGATTTTTATAGTAGGAATGTTTGGAAATAGTCGGAAAACCTACTCAAATAAACCCAGTTTAAAAAAAGACTCAGGCGCTACTATGAGACACTTTGATGATGATTATTTTATTTTATTTTCTTTTCAACTTTTCGATAAACTTAATTTGAATTAATTTTGTTGTTGTGCTTTGCACAACCATGCCCAAAGTTTTAAAATGTGCAAAGCACAACCATGCCCAAAGTTTAATTAAATTAAAAAAAAAACTAAATAAGTAAATTGCAAATTATTGAAAATAATTTTACATAAAAACCCAGGATGGAATCTCTTTTTGGGTAGGAGGTTTTTCTATCCTGGTAAACCGGAGTACAATCTCCAGCAACTGTTTAGTTCCCAGAACTAATTTATTGGACACCGTTATCCGTTCAAACGGACCAGGTGAAATGCATCATATCAGGGATAATTAACCTGCAATTTAAAGCAACAGTTTTCATAAATTTCCGTAATTGATTTCATATCACATGAATATTCTAGATAATAGAGCGTATTCGCTCTAACATATGTAACATGTATTTATACTTTTATCTTTCCTCTTGGTTGTAAATAGACTGTCTGTAGACATGTGTAATGCAGCGCTGCGTTGGCGCAATGAGTTGAAGCAGCAGCTGAGTTACGTGCGCTGATACATTAATTTGTAACTCAGCAACGCAAAAGCGCAATTTTTCATCACATCAACTGAATTACATCGAATAGCGCTTTCTTGTCAGTGGTGCAGCACCGCGCGGCAAACAGAAAGCATTGAAGCATAATAATAATATTCATTACATATTATTATGAAAAAGTGCTGGTTGCTTTCGCTATTCGCTTTGCTGTTGCTGGTACTGGGTTCTTTATCTCAGTACATTTTCAATATAAAATGTGTTCGTTGCGCTAAATCTGTTTTTGAGTTTTGACTTTATGGTTTTTTAAAGGTTGCCTTTTAACCCTCTCCGAATGTGGTTAACCACATCATTGATTCGCTTCAAAACGGTGTATGGGCCTTCCCAGTTTTGTTGAAGTATTGGTGACAGACCTTTTTGTCGATTGGGATTGTAAAACCACACCAGGTCTCCTTCTTGGAATCCCATCGTTGTTGCACAAGCGTCGTACCGTGTTTTCATCATATCGCTGGTTGTTTTTATGGTTTTCCTTGTCCGTTGATGAATGTCAATGAGTTTTTCTTTCAGGTTATCCACATATTCATCTGGCCTTTCCGGTTCCATAGTACGGCATCCAAATTTTACTTCACTAGGCAGCCGTATTGTTGTGCCAAACAGGATCTCCGATGGTGTATGTCCTGTTGAACTATGAACCGCACTTCGAAAGGCCATCAAAAACAATGGAATATGGCGGTCCCAGTCTCGTTGGTAGTCACCCACAACCTTGGACAGATGTTCCTTAAGCGTCCTGTTAAATCGTTCGACCATTCCGTCAGATTATGGATGAAGCGGTGCTGTCCTCATCTTCTTGAAGCCAAGGAAAGAGCAAACCTCCTGGAAGATGTTAGATTCGAAGTTCCTTCCTTGGTCAGAGTGCAATTCCAAAGAAACACCGAACCTGCTCACCCAATTGAAGACAATTTGATCAACCACTGTTTTGGCTTCTCGAAAGGTGTGCCCACATTGTACTGCTGCATTTTACTTTGAAGCTTTCTACCTGGTCCCTTGGTAGCAGCACAAGTATCAGATTTTCTGCACCACTTTTCGACATCCCCTCTTGCGTGTCGCCAGGAGAACCGTTGTCGTATTTTTTGAAGCATTTTGTTGACTTTCAAATGACCTCCAGCTGCTCCATCATGCATCTCTCAAAAAACGCCATTAACCTTTGACCTAGGCACGATTAACTACATCACATAAGATTTGCCATCTGCAGACTCCCATTTACGCCTTAGTACTCCTTCTTGCACATGAAGAGAGTCCCACTGTGCCCAATATGCTTTGAGAGCTGGACTTCTATCGTAGATGTCACCCCATTCTGGTTTTTCTTCGTGCTCCTTCCATGCCAGAATGGGCTCTATATCTGTATCTTCTTGTTGGGCAGTCCTCAGTTCTTCATTGCTCTAACCGTAAATGGGATCGGCTCTTATTCGCTGGATGGCAACGGTTTCCTTTTCTTCTTGAGTCCTGTTTACACGGTCACCGAGACAATGAATCTGCGTTTGAGTGCAGCTTTCATTTCCGATGTTGAAAATCCTTCGGGATTTTTTAAGTTCAGAAGCCAATTAAGCGCACCATGTTATGTTCGAAGGAGGAATTACTGTCCATAGATATACTCATGGAAGTGCTTTGTTGCCAAAATCAAAGCCAGAAGTTCCCTTCTGGTCACGCAATAATTGCACTCTGGCCTCGAGAGTACCTTACTGTAGTAGGCGACGACTTTTTCTTCTCCGTCATGGACTTGCGACAGTACAGCTCCAATTCCAACGTTACTGGCATCGGCGTCGATAATGAAAGGTTGTTAAGGAGTTGGATAGGTTAGTACAGGAGCATTACAAAACGTAGCTTGAGTTCCTGAAAACTTTTCTCGCACTCACCTGACCATTTGAACGACTTCCCTTTTTCAGTAAGTAGATGCAAGCTCTTAGCAATTCCAGCAAAGTCCTTCACAAAGCGCCGATAATATGTGGCTAGACCAAGAAAGCTACGGAGTTGGTGTTTATCCTGTGGTGTTGGCCAATTCTTCACAGTGTCAACTTTTTCAGGATCAGTCTTTACTAGGGATGGGCCAAACTGCTAGTTATCGGTAACTGCTACTAACTGTTATTGCTACTTACCAATACCTGTTAAAAATACCTGTTACTGAAATAACAGTTAAGAAATCAAAAGTCTGCTGGAAACTTGAAAGATCAAGACATTTTTTTTTTTTTTCAAATTTATGATTTTTCTGAACTGTGCTTTCGCTTATCAGTGATTTCAGTTGTTGTTTATTACTAATATTGCTTGTCTTTGATTCTACTTTTTATTGTTTCAGAGTCATCACGTTAAGTCAACAAGAAATTCTAGTTTGCAGAGTTGTCGCATAAATTCTACAAAAGTTCCAGTACTGATTTTTCTTATAAGTGATTTCAGAGTCATCGTGTAAATTTAACAAAAATTTGTTTTTTATTACTGATTTTGCTTAACTGCTATTTTGCTTATTAGTTATTGCAGAGTTTTCACGTTATTTCAACAAAAGTTTCAATCCTGATTTTGCTTTACAGTGATTTCGCTTATAAGTGGGAGTTAACTTGTAAATACAACAAAAAGTTATGTTTATTACTAATTTTACTTAGCTGCGATTATGCTCATTAGTTAATGCAGAGCTTTCGAGAAAATTCTAAAAAAGTTTCAATACTGATTTTACTTAACTGTGATTTCGCTAATTAGTGATTTTAGAGTCATAACGTAAATTCAACAAAAAGTTGTATGTTACTGATTTAGCTTAACTTCGATTCTGCTTATTAGTTATTGCAGAATTATCGCGTAAATTCACCAAAAATTTCAATGTAGGCTTTGCTTAGCAGTGATTTCGCTAATTATTGATTTAAGAGTCATCGTGTAAATTCAACAAAAAGTTGTTCTTTATTAATGATTTTGCCTAACTGTGATTTTGCTTATAAGTTACTGCCGAGTTTTCGCGTTAATTCCCCAAAAATTTCAATACTGATTTAGCTTGGTAGTGATTTCGCTTATAAGTGATTTCAGAGTCATCGTGTAAATTCAACAAAAAGTTTTTCTTTATTACTGATTTAACTTAACTGCGACTATGCTTAATAGTTATTGCAGAGCTATCGCGTAAATTCACCAAACATTTCAATACTGATTTAGCTAAAGGTTAGACCACACACAACTGCAGTGGAACTACACTTCACGACGTGGCAAAACATTATTTGTATGAAATTGTATGAGCTATATTGAACTAAGCGGCAACTGAACTTCATAAAATTTTATACAAATTATAATCAATCGCAGTTCCGCTGGCGTCAAATAACATTAAATGACGCCCGGGCATCAAAAATAAATTGACGCCCGGGCGTCAAAATAAAATGACCCCCAGGCGTCAAAAACAAATTGACGCCCGGGTGTCAAAAAAAATGACGCCCGGGCGTCAAAAATAAAATTATCCCGGGTGTAAGAAATAAAATGACGCCCGGCCGTCAAAAATAAATTGAAGCCCGGGCGTCAAAAACAAAATGACGCCTGGGCGTCAAAAACAAATTGATGCCCGGGCGTCAAAAAAGGAAATGCATCCACCAATCTTTGATGGACAAACTTCTTGGTCAATCTACAAGAAGCAGTTTGAGGCATCCGCAACGACAAATGGCTGGGATGACGAAGACAAGTTTATTGCCCTGATGCTTGCCCTTAGAGGTTCTGCTGCTGAATTATTGCAAACCATAACAGCAGACCAAAACGGCAGTGCTCTTGTTCAGGCCATTGACAAACGCTTTGGTGATGGCCATATGAAAGAAGTCTTCCGCGTTCAACTCAATACCAGAGTCCAGAAAACAGGAGAAAGTCTGCAACAACTCCAAGCAGACATTGAACGGTTGGCGCATCTAGCATACCCGACTGCAGGAGATGAAATTACCAATCAGTTAGCAACAGATGCTTTTGTCCGTGCAGTGTCCGACCTCAATCTCCAGCGAGCAATTCGAACTGCTGGAAAACGTACGCTTTCTGAAGCATTAGCCTTCGCGCTCACTATGGAAGCATCAAAACAGGCTTCTTTAGGAATTCATCGGGTAAGAGAACTTGAAGTTGAGGAATGTTCTTGTCAGAGAGCTGAATTCCAAAGGAGGCAGCGAGAAGGACCTGCTCGATGCTGCAATTGCAACAAAACGGGACATCTCCAGCGCCAGTGCAGATTGCCACCGAGAAGAGTCACCTGTCAACATTGTGGAAGCAGAAATAATACCCGCGAACAGGTAAGCAATAACATCAACGTTCCTGCTCGCCCTGGTATCGATGGGCCCAGAACCACAATCCAAGTCTCGCAGACTAAACGAAACAATAAAAGTCTGACAGTGGACGCAAAATTAAATGGCAAGAAACACGTGGCTACAATTGACACCGGTGCCACAGCCTCCATTGTAAGAAAAGACTTGGTCAAGATGACATGGCTACATAACACCAATAGCTACCGTCTGAAAACTGCGACAGGTGAGGCGGCAAGAGTATATGGAGAAGTTCGTCTGAAGATCTGTTTGGCAGAACTAGAGTTTTCGCACCTATTTTTGGTAGCAGACATATGTAATGAGTGCATGATTGGAATCGACTTTATGAATGAGCACGGAGTGATTCTTGATATCGGTAAGCAAGTGCTGAATAACCAAAATGTAGAGATTCCTATGGTTTATGGCAACGAAAACTCATCAACTCTAAGAACCGTCATCAAGACATGTGCTTGCCTCCATCTTCGGAAGTGTTTGTTTGGACGAAAATAGAGGGCGATCTAGGTAGCCATCGGTACCTCATGGTGGTACCAGAGTCTGAGCAGTCTTCCCAAAACATCATCTTAGGGAAGACTCTTGTGGAACCAAAGAACAACATGGTACCCGTATGGATACTGAATATCAAACCGTACAAAGTCAAGCTCAGGAAAGGAGAAATAATTGGAAAATGCGAATCTGTGTCTGCAATAACCAAGATCATAGAAATGAACACAGACAAATCTATGGACCCTGAAAAATTCAGCTCCATGAAAGCCAAAAGTCTGAAGCCATCCAATCTAAGTCAACATCAGCTTAGTGTTGCTGGAAGTCTTCTTCATGATTACTCTGATATATTTTCTTCAACGAGTGGGCAGTATGGTCGAACACAATTGGTACAGCATCGTATCGACACAGGAGGCGCAAGACCTATTCCACAACCAGCAAGACGTCTCCCATTAGCCAAACTAGCCGAAGTTGAAGACGTGATATCGACAATGAAGAAAGATGGGCTAATCGAAAATTCAAAAGCCCTTGGGCATCACCAGTAGTTCTTGTCAAAAAGAAGGATGGAAGCACCCGAGTTTGTGTGGACTACCGTAGGCTGAACGATGTGCCAAAGGAAGACAGCTACCCTTTGCCCAGAATCAGCGATACTTTGGATGCCATGGAAGGAGCTCAATGGTTCTCGACGCTTGACTTAAAGAGTGGCTACTGGCAGGTAGAAATCCATCGCGAGAAAGAAAGAAAGAAGAGAAAGATCGCGAGAAGACAACTTTCTCTACAGGAAATGGTCTGTGGCAGTTTAAAGTTATGCATTCGGACTGTGCAACGCTCCGGCAACATTTGAGGGTCTGATGGAGTGTGTTCTACAAGGACTTACCTGGAAATCATGCCTTGTATATTTGGACGATGTCATTGTTAATGGGAAAACTTTTGACGAAATTTGTCAGAACCTTGAGACCGTATTCCAGAGGCTTCGAGAAGCACACTTAAAATTAAATCCAGAGAAATGTGCGCTTTTCAAGACCGAAGTTAAATACCTGGGACACATCATCTCACCCAAGGAGTAAAGACTAGGGATGGGTCATTATTTCGGTAACAGGTATACAGTGACAGGTATTGGATAGTAGCAATAACGTATTGATACTGCAATACCAAAATACGGTTAATGAAATAACATATAAAATTGATAATTTTTTTTTTTCAGAATTGGTTATATCAAGAAACAAAACAATTTAAGAAAATTCAAGACAAACATTTTCTTCGGTACTGATATTATTGCTAAACTGTGATTATGCTTAAAAGTGATTTCAGAGGCATCGTGTAAATTCTTTAAACATTGCTCAATTCTGACTTCTGAAAATTTATAATGGTTTACATTTTTGGAATTATTTATTTATAACTGATTTCAAACACATTGCGTTAATTAAACTAAAAATTGTTGTTAAAAACTGATATTACCAAACTGTTATTCTGCTTATAAGTAATTTAAGGGTTATTGTGACAATTCAAGAAACTTAACAATGGTTTTGCTTGCTGTTATTACTTTTTTCAGGTTCATCCTGTAAATTCAACAAAAAGTTGTTTTTTTATTACTGATTTAGCTTAACTGCGATTCTGCTTATGAGTTATTCTAGAGTTACCGCGTAAATTCACCAAAAATTTCAATACTGATTTAACTTTGGCAGTGTTTTCGCTAATAAGTGATTTTAGAGTCATCGTGTGAATTTAACAAAAAGTGGTTCTTTATTACTGATTTAGCTTAACTGCGATTCTGCTTATTAGTTATTGCAGAATTATCGCGTAAATTTACTGAAAAATTCAATACTGATTTAGCTTAAGCGGTGTTTTCGCTGATAAGTGATTTCAGAGTCATCTTGTAAATTCAACAAAAAGTTGTTCCTTATTACTGACTGATTTAGCTTAACTGCGATTCTGCTTATTAATTATTGCAGAGTTATAAAATTTCAATACTGATTTAGCTTAACAGTGATTTCGCTTATTAGTGATTCCAGAGTCATCGTGTTAATTCAACGAAAAGTTGTTCTTTATTATTGATTTAGCTTAACTGCGATTCTGCCTATAAGTTATTGCAGAGTTATCGTGTAAATTCACCAAACATTTCAATACTGATTTAGCTTAAAGGTTAAACCGCACATAACTGCAGCGGAACTGCACTTCAGGACGCGGCAAAATATTATTTGTATGAAATCGTATGAGCTATATAGCACTAAGCGGCAACTGAACTTCATAAAATTGCATACAAATTAATGTGAATCGCAGTTTCGCTGCAGTGCAGTTCTGCCTAGTGCGGTCTAACCTTAACAGTGATTTTGTTTTATTAGTGATTTCAGAGTCATCGTGCAAATTAAACAAAGGGAGTTTGTAGGCGAGAAGGGCGTAGGGGAAAGAAAAAAATCTCCCCTCTCGCCCTTCTCACCGACAAACGTCATTTTATTTTTGACGCACGTGCGTTATTTTATTCTTGACGCCCGGGCGTAATTTTTTTTTGACGCCCGGGCATCATTTTGTTTTTGACGCCCGGGCGTCATTTTATTTCATACGCCCGGGCGTCATTTTATTTTTCACGCCCGGGCGTCAAAAAAAAATAAATTGACGCCGGGAGTCAAAAATAAAAAAAACGCCCGGGCGTCAAAAACAAAATGACGCCCGGGCTTAATCAGTAATAACGAACAACTTTTTGGTGAATCTTCACAATGAATCTGGATCACTAATTTACGCGATAACTCTGCAATAACTGATAAGCATAGTCGCAGTTAAGCTAAATCAACAACTTTTTGACCGCTTTCACACAAGGAAACTGTGCCAGAAACTAGCTAGTTTGTCAATTTTGTTTTTGACGCCCAGGTGTCATTTTGTTTTTGACGCTCGGGCGTCATTTTATTTTTTTTATTTTGGCGTAAAAAAAATGCCAGGTGTGAAAAATAAAATGACGCCCGGGCGTCAGAAATAAAATGACTTCCGGGCGTCAAATATAAAATGACGCCCGGGTGTCATTTTATTTTTGACGCCAAAAAAAAATTACGCCCGGGCGTCAAAAACAAAATGACGACAGGGAGTTGGTTAGCGAGCTGTTAATGACACAAAAAGCTTTGGGTTGCAACATGTCACTTAAGATCCGCTTTTTAGACTCGCACCTGGATTTTTTTCCTGACAATTTAGGGGCTGTCAGCGACGAACACGGTGATAGGTTCCATCAGGACATTTTTAATATGGAAAAGCGGTACCAGGGCAAATGGAACCCAAATATGTTAGCGGATTACTGCTGGACAATTAAAAGGGACCAACCAGAAGTGAAAAATGCAAGAAAATGTTAGATTTATTAAGTCATTTATAAAAAAAATACAGTTTTGATTAACGAGATCTGTGTTATTTCGCAATATTTTAAATTACTCAATAAAATAAAATCTTTGGGCAAAAAATTTTTTTAACTATTTATTTTTTCTTATGATCACCAACTAAAGCAAAAAATATCAAAAAAGTCCGTGTGGCACAAAAAAGTTAAAATTTTGCTGACCAGTGTAATTAATGGTGAAGATTGATAAATTGTAAAATAAAAAAAGGTGCTTGTGAATAGTGACATATAAAAATATAACAATAGAAACAAAATGGGTAAAATTGTGAATGCATTAAATTGTGTTGAACTTAAAGCAGAACTAAACAGACGAGGTCTTCCTACTGCTGGAACGAAAAATGATCTCATTATCCGTCTGCAGGAAGATTAAAGGCAACACGGTGAAAATCCAGACACGTTTCTATTTGAAATTGAAATGTCTGAAGAGCAAGTAAGTATTTACAAGCTTAGACATGACCATTATGATGGCTCAGCTGCTTGCGCGGTTTGAAGAACAACGAAATGAGCAGAAGAATGAACAAAAGAATCTTTTTGAGCGGTTACAAGAATAACGCAGTGAACAAAAGAATCTTCTAGAAGAACAGCGAAGTGAACAAAAGAATCTGCTCGAAAAACAAGAAAAGAATCTTCTCGAACGGTTCGAAGAACAGAAACACATCCTCGAAGGTGAACTAGATTTATTCGAGAACAAGTTGATTGTGGAAGCAAAATTCGAGAAGATCGAAGATAACATTGAAAGTATTACAGTTCTGGCGACTGTCCAAAGAAAGAGGAAATGCATCCACCAATCTTTGATGGACAAACTTCTTGGTCAATCTACAAGAAGCAGTTTGAGGCATCCGTAACGACAAATGGCTGGGATGACGAAGACAAGTTTATTGCCCTGACGCTTGCCCTTAGAGGTTCTGCTGCTGAATTATTCCAAACCATAACAGCAGACCAAAACGGCAGACCAAAACCACAACTTCAGTGCTCTTGTTCAGGCCATTGACAAACGCTTTGGTTATGGCCATATGCAAGAAGTCTTCCGCGTTTAACTCAATACCAGAGTCCAGAAAACAGGAGAAAGTCTGCAACAACTCCAAGCAGACACTGAACGGTTGGCGCATCTAGCATACCCGACTGCAGGAGATGAAATTACCAACCAGTTAGCAACAGATGCTTTTGTCCGTGCAGTGCCCGACCTCAATCTCCAGCGAGCAATTCGAACTGATGGAAAACGTACGCTTTCTGAAGCATTAGCCTTCGCGCTCACTATGGAAGCATCAAAACAGGCTTCTTTAGGAATTCATCGGGTAAGAGAACTTGAAGTTGAGGAATATTCTTGTCAGAGAGCTGAATTCCAAAGAAGGCAGCGAGAAGGACCTGCTCGATGCTGGAATTGCAACAAAACGGGACACCTCCAGCGCCAGTGCAGATTGCCACCGAGAAGAGTCACCTGTCAACATTGTGGAAGCAGAAATAATACCCGCGAACAGGTAAGCAATAACATCAACGTTCCTGCTCGCCCTGGTATCGATGGGCCCAGAACCACAATCCAAGTCTCGCAGACTAAACGAAACAATAAAAGTCTGACAGTGGACGCAAAATTAAATGGCAAGAAACACGTGGCTACAATTGACACCGGTGCCACAGCCTCCATTGTAAGAAAAGACTTGGTCAAGATGACATGGCTACATAACACCAATAGCTACCGTCTGAAAACTGCGACAGGTGAGGCGGCAAGAGTATATGGAGAAGTTCGTCTGAAGATCTGTTTGGCAGAACTAGAGTTTTCGCACCTATTTTTGGTAGCAGACATATGTGATGAGTGCATGATTGGAATCAACTTTATGAAGGAGCACAGAGTGATTCTTGATATCGGTAAGCAAGTGCTGAATTCCTATGGTTTATGGCAACGAAAACTCATCAACTCTAAGAACCGTCATCAAGAGATGTGCTTGCCTCCATCTTCGGAAGTGTTTGTTTGGACGAAAATAGAGGGCGATCTATGTAGCCATCGGTACCTCATGGTGGAACCAGAGTCTGAGCAGTCTTCCCAAAACATCATCTTAGGGAAGACTCTTTTGGAACCAAAGAACAACATGGTACCCGTATGGATACTGAATATCAAACCGTACAAAGTCAAGCTCAGGAAAGGAGAAATAATTGGAAAATGCGAATCTGTGTCTGCAATAACCAAGATCATAGAAATGAACACAGACAAATCTATGGACCCTGAAAAATTCAGCTACATGAAAGCCAAAATTCTGAAGCCATCCAATCTAAGTCAACATCAGCTTAGTGTTGCTGGAAGTCTTCTTCATGAGTACTCTGATATATTTTCTTCAACGAGTGGGCAGTATGGTCGAACACAATTGGTACAGCATCGTATCGAAACAGGAGAGGCAAGACCTATTCGACAACCAGCAAGACGTCTCCCATTAGCCAACTAGCCGAAGTTGAAGACGTGATATCGACAATGAAGAGAGATGGGCTAATCGAAAATTCCAAAAGCCCTTGGGCATCACCAGTAGTTCTTGTCAAAAAGAAGGATGGAAGCACCCGATTTTGTGTGGACTACCGTAGGCTGAGCGATGTGCCAACGAAAGACAGCTACCCTTTGCCCAGAATCAGCGATACTTTGGATGCCATGGAAGGAGCTCAATGGTTCTCGACGCTTGACTTAAAGAGTGGCTACTGGCAGGTAGAAATCCATCGCGAGCAAGAAAGAAGAAAGAGAAAGATCGCGAGAAGACAGCTTTCTCTACAGGAAATGGTCTGTGGCAGTTTAAAGTTATGCCATTCGGACTGTGCAACGCTCCGGCAACATTTGAGTGTCTGATGGAGTGTGTTCTACAAGGACTTACCTGGAAATCATGCCTTGTATATTTGGACAATGTCATCGTTTATGGGAAAACTTTTGACGAAATTTGTGAGAACCTTAAGACCGTATTCCAGAGGCTTCGAGAATCACACTTAAAATTAAATCCAGAGAAATGTGCACTTTTCAAGACCGAAGTTAAATACCTGGGACACATCATCTCATCCCAAGGAGTAAAGACTAGGGATGGGTCATTATTTCGGTAACAGGTATACAGTAACAGGTAGTGGAAAGTAGCAATAACGTATTGATACTGCAATACAAAAATAAATGTTACTGAAATAACATATAAAATTGATAATTTTTTTTTTTCATAATTGGTTATATCAAGAAACAAAACAATTTAAGAAAATTCAAGACAAACATTTTCTTCGGTACTGATATTATTGCTAAACTGTGATTATGCTTAAAAGTGATTTCAGAGGCATCGTTTAAATTCTTTAAACATTGCTTAATTCTGACTTCTGAAAATTTATAATGGTTTACCATTTTTGGAATTATCTGTTATCTGGAATTATCACTTAAGAGCGAAAACACTGCTTAGGCTAAATCAGTATTGAAATTTTTGGTGAATTTACGCGATAACTCTGCAATAATTAATAAGCAGAATCGCAGTTAAGCTAAATCAGTAATAAAGAACCACTTCTTGTTAAATTCACACGATGACTCTAAAATCACTTATTAGCGAAAACACTGCCAAAGTTAAATCAGTATTGAAATTTTTGGTGAATACGCGGTAACTCTAGAATAACTCATAAGCAGAATCGCAGTTAAGCTAAATCAGTAATAAAAAAACATTTTTTTGTTGAATTTACAGGATGAATCTGAAAAAAGTAATAACAGCAAGCAAAACCACTGTTAAGTTTCTTGAATTGTTACAATAACCCTTAAATTACTTATAAGCAGAATAACAGTTTGGTAATATCAGTTTTTAACAACAATTTTTTGTTTAATTAACGCAATGTGTTTGAAATCAGTTATAAACAGATAATTCCAAAAATGGAAACCATTATAAATTTTCAGAAGTCAGAATTGAGCAATGTTTAAAGAATTTACACGATGCCTCTGAAATCACTTTTAAGCATAATCACAGTTTAGCAATAATATCAGGACCGAAGAAAATTTTTGTCGTGAATTTTCTTAAATTGTTTTGTTTCTTGATATAACCAATTCTGAAAAAAAAAATTATCAATTTTATATGTTATTTCAGTAACAGGTATTTTTGTATTGCAGTATCAATACGTTATTACTACTTTCCAATACCTGTTACTGTATACCTGTTACCGAAATAATGACCCATCCCTAGTCTTTACTCCTTGGGTGAGATGATGTGTCCCAGGTATTTAACTTCGGTCTTGAAAAGCACACATTTCTCTGGATTTAATTTTAAGTGTGCTTCTCGAAGCCTCTGGAATACGGTCTCAAGGTTCTCACAAATTTCGTCAAAAGTTTTCCCATTAACAATGACATCGTCCAAATATACAAGGCATGATTTCCAGGTAAGTCCTTGTAGAACACACTCCATCAGACGCTCAAATGGTGCCGGAGCGTTGCACAGTCCGAATGGCATAACTTTAAACTGCCACAGACCATTTGCTGTAGAGAAAGCTGTCTTCTCGCGATCTTTCTCTTTCTTCTTTCTTTCTCGCGATGGATTTCTACCTGCCAGTAGCCACTCTTTAAGTCAAGCGTCGAGAACCATTGAGCTCCTTCCGTGGCATCCAAAGTATCGCTGATTCTGGGCAAAGGGTAGCTGTCTTTCTTTGGCACATCGTTCAGCCTACGGTAGTCCACACAAAATCGGGTGCTTCCATCCTTCTTTTTGACAAGAACTACTGGTGATGCCCAAGGGCTTTTGGAATTTTCGATTAGCCCATCTTTCTTCATTGTCGATATCATGTCTTCAACTTCGGCTAGTTTGGCTAATGGGAGACGTCTTGCTGGTTGTCGATTAGGTCTTGCCTCTCCTGTTTCGATACGATGCTGTTCGACCATACTGCCCACTCGTTGAAGAAAATATATCAGCGTACTCATGAAGAAGACTTCCAGCAACACTAAGCTGATGTTGACTTAGATTGGATGGCTTAAGAATTTTGGCTTTCATGGAGCTGAATTTTTCAGGGTCCATAGATTTGTCTGTGTTCATTTCTATGATCTTGGTTATTGCAGACACAGATTCGCATTTTCCAATTATTTCTCCTTTCCTGAGCTTGACTTTGTACGGTTTGATATTCAGTATCCATACGGGTACCATGTTGTTCTTTGGTTCCACAAGAGTCTTCCCTAAGATGATGTTTTGGGAAGACTCTGGTTCCACCATGAGGTACCGATGACTACCTAGATCGCCCTCTATTTTCGTCCAAGCAAACACTTCCGAAGATAGAGGCAAGCACATGTCTTGATGACGGTTCTTAGAGTTGATGAGTTTTCGTTGCCATAAACCATAGGAATCTCTACATTTTGGTTATTCAGCACTTGCTTACCGATATCAAGAATCACTCCGTGCTCCTTGATAAAGTCGATTCCAATCATGCACTCATCACATATGTCTGCTACCAAAAATAGGTGCGAAAACTCTAGTTCTGCCAAACAGATCTTCAGACGAACTTCTCCATATACTCTTGCCGCCTCACCTGTTGCAGTTTTCAGACGGTAGCTATTGATGTTATGTAGCCATGTCATCTTGACCAAGTCTTTTCTTACAATGGAGGCTGTGGCACCGGTGTCAATTGTAGCCACGTGATTCTTGCCATTTAATTTTGCGTCCACTGTCAGACCAGGGCGATACCAGGGCGAGCAGGAGTGTTGATGTTATTGCTTACCTGTTCGCGGGTATTATTTCTGCTTCCACAATGTTGACAGGTGACCCTTCTCGGTGGCAATCTGCACTGACGCTGGAGGTGTCCCGTTTTGTTGCAATTCCAGCATCGAGCAGGGCCTTCTCGTTGCCTTCTTTGGAATTCAGCTCTCTGACAAGAACATTCCTCAACTTCAAGTTCTCTTATCCGATGAATTCCTGCTACTTCCATAGTGAGCGCGAAGGCTAATGCTTCAGAAAGCGTACGTTTTCCAGTAGTTCGAATTGCTCGCTGGAAATTGAGGTCGGACACTGTACGGACAAAAGCGTCTGTTGCTAACTGGTTGGTAATTTCATCTCCTGCAGTCGGGTATGCTAGATGCGCCAACCGTTCAATGTCTGCTTGGAGTTGTTGCAGACTTTCTCCTGTTTTCTGGACTCTGGTATTGAGTTGAACGCGGAAGACTTATTGCATATGGACATCACCAAAGCGTTTGTCAATGGCCTGAACAAGAGCACTGCCGTTTTGGTCTGCTGTTATGGTTTGGAATAATTCAGCAGCAGAACCTCTAAGGGCAAGCGTCAGGGCAATAAACTTGTCTTCGTCATCCCAGCCATTTGTCGTTGCGGATGCCTCAAACTGCTTCTTGTAGATTGACCAAGAAGTTTGTCCATCAAAGATTGGTGGATGCATTTCCTTTTTCTTTGGACAGTCGCCAGAACTTTCTCGAAATTTTATTTTTCGAACTCTGTCCAGTTCCTTGGTAATGCTTTCAATGTTATCTGCGATCTTCTCGAATTTTGCTTCCACTGATGAAGACTCTTTTTCAACACGTTCGTCAAGGGCAATAAACTTGTTCTCGAATAAATCTAGTTTACCTTCGAGGATGTGTTTCTGTTCTTCGAACCGTTCGAGAAGATTCTTTTCTTGTTTTTCGAGCAGATTCTTTTGTTCACTTCGCTGTTCTTCTAGAAGATTCTTTTGTTCACTGCGTTGTTCTTGTAACCGCTCAAAAAGATTCTTTTGTTCATTCTTCTGCTCATTTCGTTGTTCTTCAAACCGCGCAAGCAGCTGAGCCATCATAATGGTCATGTCTAAGCTTGTAAATACTTACTTGCTCTTCAGACATTTCAATTTCAAATAGAAACGTGTCTGGATTTTCATCGTGTTGCCTTTAATCTACCTGCAGACGGATAATGAGATCATTTTTCGTTCCAGCAGTAGGAAGACCTCGTCTGTTTAGTTCTGCTTTAAGTTCAACACAATTTAATGCATTCACAATTTTACCCATTTTGTTTCTATTGTTATATTTTTATATGTCACTTTTCACAAGCACCTTTTTTTATTTTACACTTTATCAATCTTCACCTATCTGAATGCAGAGATGAAATAAGTTTTATTCCACTTTACTGACACTAAAGTAATATTTTTCCCAGGGTTCGTCAATAAAACGTATTCCTTTTATTCAAACTGAACAACAATATTACTTTACAAAAATAAAAAACCCCTTCATTTCACTTCAAATACTTTAATTCCAATACTTTTATTATAAAAAGCACAACTCTTAATTCACTATTTTACACCGACGTTTATTCCTTCACTTTCAAAATCAAACTGAGGTGTTCGGACTGGTGGCGGTGTATTTATATCCGAGAAAAAGCTAATAGAATTTTCTAGGTGTTCGGGAATGTGCTGGAATGTACTTCTCCTCCACAAGTTTTCACAAGTAGCTCAAAAGCTTTCGACCAATTACAAATTATAGCAGTTCCATGGTTTATGCATTGGATAACGATGCGAGTGGTTAGGTATTTGATAATGATGGGAGTGGTTTAGGTATTGGATAACATTTGTTCATAGATGGCGCGCAACCCATTACTAATTTATTCTGTTATAGAAGAACAAAAGATGTCGTTGTTTGCATAAATAAGCATATTCACCACAATACATTACCTTAACCTAAAAAAAAGTGTGATAGAATGTAGGATAGAATTAGAACCATTCCTTAAATTATTTATGTATTAACACATCGCTGGCTCAATACTTTAATGTTCCCTAGATAATATAACATGTTATATTATCTTTGGTTCTATGTTAGGTTTTCATTATTCAGAGATAATCACTTCCAAAGTTTTAGGAAGCTGATTTTGTGTCAAAATATCATGATTTATTAAAAAAATATTAAAATATTAAAACGTCTAAGAAACGTAATTAAATTAGGGACCTACTTTCTTTTGTCTGTACTTAATTTCGATTTAATTAACACTTTTCAATTTTAACATAAAACATTTTTCTAACTATTTTGAGTTTTTTGTAAGTTGTTGTTCTATGTCGGACATAGAACATTATATCACTGAGGGAGACATATGGAAAGCAATGTATAATTAGAGAAAAATGGAATAAAATATGTAGTGAAAATACAAAAACTGGTTACTGCGATTGTTAGACCGTAAAAAACTATTATTTATGCTTAAAAATTACATAATTAACTACAAAAATCTAGATAAAAGTATATCAATAGAGTTTTTCCCATTTGTGAATACTTTTTAATCATTTACTTATTGATTTAATTTATTTTATGGTGTATATGAACGTTTAAGTACTGAGCAAAATTAAGAATCTTTGGAATGTTTCTCTTTGCTAGGGCTATAAAAAAGTCATTTGTTGACAAAAAAAATGAAACATGCATTTTCTTAAAGTCGACAAAAAGACGAATATTTTGATAGAAAAAAACGTATTTGTGCATTTTATATGACATAGAACATTAAAGTATTGAGCCAGCGACATGTCAAATCGTGTGGGATAGAATGTCGGGTTGTGTAAGCTGGGTTTTCATATTTTGTTTCCACACTTTTCTACATGATTTTTTTCCCCACTTTTTTGACATGTAATAATACATTGAGCTAGTGTGGAAGGCCCTTAAGCCAACACGTTACTGTCAGTGCTCTTAGAGCAGGAGCAATATAACATTTTTATAAAGACATCCCTGAGGCGAACAAAATTGTAAAAGACAAGGCTGGCAATAAATTATAGCCGCAGTATTTTCTTAAGTATTCTCTTAAGTATATATAAGTTTGAATTGTCAACGATGTAAAAACACATTTAAAGTCTCAATAAAAATCAATTCAATTCATATTTTCGGAAACTCAGTTATCTGAAGAAAAATGTCAAGAACAGCTGACTTCAAATTTAAAGGACCATGGGCACTTTTGTATGGACCGTGGGTCCACTTTCAAAGTAGCTCAACAGTGATCAAATCTATGTCAAATGAAAGGTAGTAAGGTTTTCATAATTTGATTATATGGCAGCTCAGTTCAAATCGAGCGCGAACATGGTCTTAAAAAAAGTACTAAACGTGAAAAAAAATATTAAAAAAGATAGCAACGCTTACAAAAAGGATTTTAACGTGTTGTGAAAGCTAGAAGTCTTTTCCTGTGTAATATTTTTAAATAAAGTCATTTCTATCAATAGTTTTCGAGAAAATCACTTTCAAACTAAAAAATGTCGAAACAAGGTTTTAAAAAAACAGTTGAAATCTGATTTTCTTAACACTAATGAAATAAAAATCTGAATTAATTCTTACCATTTAATGCCCCTATTAGTCCTTAATTGAACATAGAACACTAAAAGGTTTTATCTCTTTTAGTTTTTGAGAAAATTGGAAAATTACTAAAACTGGGTTCTTTTTTATTTTTGATCTTATACTTTGTGACCTTTGTCCCTTCAAGCAAAATCACGGACCCGAATTTCTCGGTTCACTTGGGAATCACTTTGGAATCCAAGAAAACTGAGTTCCTCACACACATTAACAAATTTTCTGTGTACCCTTCAAGCAAAATCAGGGACCCAAATTTCTCGGCTCACTTGGGAATCCAAAAAAACTGAGTGTCTCACACACCTTAACAAATTTTCTGTGTACGCATGTAAAAAGAACGAGAATCGAGAGTATTTTTTTAAGCACCGAGAAATAGAGAGTATAAGCAAAGTATACAGTCATGTTGTCTTAATTTCCATTTGCACCACTTTTTTTTAGTTCAGTTTTGTAGGTAGCGTGGCGAAGACGATTGGTTTTTTATTTCTTTTTTCTTGTTAAAAGGCCTTCCACACTAGCCCACTGTGTATTAATACATGTCAAAAAAGTGGGAAACAAATCATGTAGAATAGTGTGGAAACAAAATATGACGGCCCAGCCTACACAACCCGACATTCTGTCCCACACGATTTAACATGTGTTAATACATGAAGAATTTTAGAAAAAGTTCTAATTCCATCCCACATTCTATCACACTTTTTTTAGGTTAAGGTAATGTATTAAAACAAGCAAGTGTGGAAGCAAAATATGAGAAGTCATTCTTTCCCACTTTCAATTTGACATGTATTAATACACAGTGGGGTGGTGTGGAAGGGCTATAAAACTTTGAGAAATTTCCAATCAGAAATGCAAGTTTCTATTTATAAAATGTAAATTTATAATTGTGGAAATATGTCATGTGTATTAGTGCGAAATGGTCTTAAGAAAACCTTGAATGATAAATAAAAAAACTATTGAAATGAAAAAATTCTGTTTGTTTTATTTTTGTAGGTTTTTGTAGGCAAGAGACTGGACTAGATGGAAAGTCTTTTTTAATACATTTGGGTTGGGTATGCCTCGATTCATTCATTTTTTTTGGAACCGTTTTGGATTCCATTTGGTTTCGGTTCTCCGAGTATGGTGAATTGAAAAACTCTCTCTCTCACAATACATTCACATAATGACTCCGTGGTGATTATAATTTCCCTACTAATTTGAGCCGCAAAACACAGTTTTTCGATCCGTATTGGGATCTGGATGCGAAGTCGTCCATACGTTGTTTGATACGTTTGCAGACCGAAAACGAGCTCGCTTACTTGAAGGGTAGATACGCATGTGAAAAGAAGAACGAGAATCGAGACTATTTATTGCATGCATGGAGAAATAGACAGAGTACACACCTTTTGATTTAATTTCCCCCACTTTTTTTTTATTAAGTTCAGTTTTGTAGGTAGCGTGGCGAAGACGATTGCTTTTTTATCTTTTTTTTCTTGTGAAAACCTTAAGAAATTTCCAATCAAAAATACAAGTTTACTGTTTATTATATGTATATGTATAGTTGTGGAAATACGTAATGTACCTTTTATAATTGATAAATAAAGTCTTGAAATGAAAAAAATTCTGTTTGTTTTTTTTTGTAGGCATCGATTAGATGGGGAAGTTTCTTTTTAATACAATTCATTTGGGTATGCCTCGATTCATTAATTTTTTTTTGGAACCGTTTTGGATTCCATTTAGGTTCCGTTTCCCTGAGTATGGTGAATTGGAAAACTTAGGCCTAGTATACAGTTCTTTTGAAGGAAAAAAAATAGTGGTGAGAAGTATTTTTTTTAACATCTGGGGTGAAACGAAAATTTTTTCCTTTTTTTTGCACAAAACAATGTCACTGACATTGCTTTGCGCGAAAAATGTTCGTGGTGAGCAGTGGTGAGTACAAATTTTTTAGTCAGGGTTTGTTCACAGTTCGATAAAAAAAATTAAACGTCAAACTTTTTTTTACGCCAAAATCTTTCCCATAAGAAATGCATGTAATGTTTTTTGTTGAGGAACTGTATATTAGGCTTCACAATACATTCACATAATGGCTCCGTGGTGATTCTAATTTCCATACTAATTTGATCCGATTTGGAATCGTTTTGGATCCGTTTATGAAGTGGTTTCGGACCCAAAACGGACTCGCTTGCTTGAAGGGATGTCCTTCCTTCCCTTCAAGTAAAATCACGGACCCAAATTTCTCGCTTCACTTGGGAATCTAGAAAAAACTGAGTGTCAAACACACATTAACAAATTTTCTGTGTACGCATGTAAAAAGCACGAGAATCGAGAGTATTTTTTTTAAGCACCGAGAAATAGAGAGAGTATAGGCGAAGTATACAGTCATTTTGTCTTAATTTCCACCACTTTTTTTGAAGGTCAGTTTTGTAGGTACCCTTCAAGCAAAATCACGGACCCGAATTTCGCGGTTCACTTTGGAATCACTTGGTAATCCAAAAAACCTGAGTGTCTCACACACCTTAACGAATTTTGTGTGTACGCATGTAAAAAGAAGAATAAGAATCGAGAGAATTTTTGTATGCACGGAGAAATAGAGAGAGTACAGTCGTTTTGTTTTAATATCCACCACGTTTTTTTTTAGTACAGTTTTGTAGGTAACGTGGGGAAGAGCATTGCTTTTTTATCTTTTTTTTTTTGTGAAAACTTTAAGAAATTTCCAATCAAAAATACAAGTTAATTATATTTATAATATGTTTAGTTGTGAAAATATATACTGTACCTTTTATAAATAAAAATAAAGTCTTGAAATGAACAAAATTCGGGGCGACTTTCCATTAAGGGCGCACGGCTAGAATTTTGATTTTTTTTTTACAGTGAGCTAGGGGTCTCTATAGAACAGCTATAAAATATTACGGTGAGGAAAACCCCCTAAATATGATAAAAAAATGTTTAAATTTTTCGATTTTGGCACTTTTTTTTCACACTACTTAAGTTTCCCTTATATATAGCACACATTTTCACAGGCGAATACTTTTTTTTGGGTAGATTAAATAATTTAAATCAATAATTTAAATATCAATAAACTTTTATTTCAGTTTTTAATAAACATTTAAAGTTATAAAATTGATGAAATCTGAGGCCACTAAATAAAAAAAATCACACAATTATTTTGACAGTTCTACTATTCAACAACTTTGCTATGATAAGTGTTGAATGGCGTGTGGGATTTTATTTTGGGATTTTTTGTTGGGAAGTTTTTTGCGAATTAGGATATTTTTTTTTCGATAAAAAGTAGGGTTGGGTGGCCCGCTTCGCGGGTTTAGAGATTTTAATTCCCTTTTCGGGTCCTCAGTCCCGCTCACGCGACTCCGTCGCTCCGCTTAGGGTATGCTCAGTCGTCTGGCAGGCGCCTATGTTGTCAGTCGATCTATTATCAAAGTTCTTTGTAGTAAACAGTACCTTGGGTGACCCGCTTCGCGGGTTTAAGGATTTTAACCCCTTTTTCGGGTCCTCAGTCCCGCTCATGCGACTCCGTCGCTCCGCTTAGGGTATGCTCAGTCGTCTGGCAGGCGCCTATGTTGTCAGTCGATCTATTATCAAAGTTTTTTTGTAGTAAACAGTACCTTGTGGGGCCCGCTTCGCGGGTTTAAGGATTTTAACCCCCTTTTCGGGTCCTCAGTCCCGCTCACGCGACTCCGTCGCTCCGCTTAGGGTATGCTCAGTCGTCTGGCAGGCGCCTATGTTCTCAGTCGATCTATTATCAAAGTTTTTTTGTAGTAAACAATACCTTGGGTGGCTCCCAAAAAAATCCCAAAAAAAACCACATATCCCAACACTTACCATAGCACAGTAACATACTCTTACTTGTGTGATGGCAGAGCACAGTACACATACTACACATGTATATACCCTGATGGTAAGGAACTGTCAAAAGAAAAAAAAAAAACAGTGCTTCGTGGTCGTCAATTGCATACATTTTGTATGAAAAATTGAAACTTTAAAAATTAATTAAAAATATAAATAAAAGTTTCCTCACTTTAAAATTGTGATATTTATTACTTTTAGTCATAAATCTATTAAATAAAAGTATTCGCGTGTTAAAATTCGTGCGCCCTTAAAGGAAAGTTCAGCCCAAAATTCTGTTTTTTTTTTCTTGTATGCAATGTAGAAACTCGACTAGATGGGGAAGTTTCTTTTTAATACAATACATTTGGGTATGCCTCGATTCATTCATTTTTGTTAGTCCGTTTTTGATTCCATTTAGGCTCCGTTTTCTCTGAGTATGGTGAATTGGAATACTCTCTCTCTCTCACAATACATTCACATAATGGCTCCGTGGTGATTCTAATTTCCATACTAATTTGATCAGATTTGGAATCGTTTTGGATCCGGTTTTGGGTCCGTTTATGAACTGGTTTCGGATCCAAAACGGGCTCGATTGCTTGAAAAGTAGAGTGGCGCAGACGATTGCTTTTTTATCTCTTTTTTCTTGTTAAAACTTTGAGGAATTTCCAATCAGAAATGCAAGTTTCTATTTATTAAATGTAAATTTTCTTTAGAAAACCTTTTATGAATGATAAATAAAAAAAACTCGTGAAATGAAAAACTTCCGTTTTTTTATTTTTGTAGGCTATGGAGAAACTGGACTAGTTTTTTTTTAATACATTTGGGTTGGGTTGGGTCCTGGGTATGCCTCGATTCATTCATTTTTTGGAGCCGTTTTGGATTCCATTTGGTTTTGCTTCTTCGAGTATGGTGAATTGAAAAACTCCCTCTCTCACAATACGTTCAGATATTTGGATCCGAATGCGAAGTCGTCCATACGTTTCTTGTTACGTTTGCGAACCGAAAACGAGCTCGCTTGCTTGAAGGGTTGTGACTTTTTTCGGTTGAGAGTTGTTCAATAGTACCAAATGTGAACAAAAATTAGGATTCGGTCGATGCGTTTTTTTGGGAGTTCCTTTTTGTACTATGGATAGATTTCCAATAAAACACGCCTTATGTCATATACAAGCTTTTGAAGTGTACCCGCCTTCAAATCAAGCCCGAAAATGGTATAGCGAAACTAAATTCAAGGTAATTAAAGAACAAACAAATTGAGTCGACACCTTAACTGATTTCACAATATTTACTTTAACACATAAAACAATAACAAAATTATTAGACGTGTTAAAGGAGTACCTTGAATGCATTTCAGAATGTAGTCATTCCATCATCAGCATCACGACTAAATCCAAAAGCAGCGAATGTTGTGTTTTGCTGTTGTTATTAATATTGCATATTATAATCATTATATAAGAGAGAACAAATGCGATTCAATATTTCCGTTGTCTAAATTCATCGCACTTGGGTCTCTCTGTATATAAAAACTTTCATATGCATCAAGCTTACGGTAATCTAGCACCTCTTTCACTAAACAAACGTTTTGGATGTCAATGCACATATGATTTTCGTTGGGGGCGTGTGCCGCCAGTGCTGATCTGTAACCTTGATTAGTGCAAATGTATGTTTGATGTTCTTTAAATCGCGTAAGGAGATTTTTCTTTGTTTGGCCGTAATAAACACTTTCACATTCACTACACTTTATTGCATACCCGATTTATTCAAGTTATTAGTTTTGTCTTTAGTCGAACCTAATAAATTTGACATTTTATTTTGATTTGTGTGTACAATATCCATGCCGTATTCACGAAATTTCGTTTTCAGTTTGTTCGTTACAACAGGTGTATAAAATATCGCGACACGAATGTTTTTATCGTCAAATTTTCAGGATTGTACATATAGTGTGGACAAATCATTTATTTTTATTTTTTCTGTATGTTTTATAATTAAATGATTCACCAAATCTTCACTATAACCAATAACCATTAATTTTTGAAATATATTTTATAGTTCTACACTCTTTCATGTAGTTCATTACTGAAAGGTTTAAACTACACAAACTTTGTACCATGGAGTGGAAAGCAGCGTGTTTGTGTTGTATACAACAATTTGAATCACTCGTTATTGTTCTAAAAGTACTCGTGGGTTTTCGGTAAATAGCTATTTCGAGTTTTTGGTTCACTCTTTTCAATTCTAAATCCAGAAAAGGTAATTTACCTTCATTTTTAAGTTCTTACGTGAATTTAATAGAGTCATATTGACTGCTCAAAGTATGCAACCCTTTTTCTACTTCCATTTTTTCCACAACTGCAAACACATCATCTACATATCTATACCATACTTTAGGTAATAATTGTTCTTCGTTTAGCTTTAGTTCAAAGTTCGACATAAACAATTCACTGATTATTGGGCTAAGTGGCTTACCCATGTTTGTGCCTTTATCAACTAAATAGTATAAATCACGGAATTGGAAAAAACTATGTTTCATACAAGTATTCGCTGTACGGATATATAAACTATCAACGGGAATACTTGGAAATAAGGAACAAACATCAAATAATACCATACACTGGTTTTCTTTAAACTCAATATTTTCAATTTTTTGGGCCAAATCGTAAGAATTTTTAACGGACAGACTCACAATAGGCGGCAATTTCATTAACTCACTTACTAACCACTTCGCCGGCTGAATACTTAAGTGCCCCATATACAAAACAAACTATTCCTCAGAAAACGGGTTTTAAGCTTTGAAAAATAATTCCGTTATTTTATACTTGACAATTTCGACTTTTTAATTTTTATATATATTAATTGAAAAATACTTTTTTGTATTTTGAAGTCCTGATGTCAAAAAACGTTGCGGCTATTTGAAAAAAAAATAAAGTTTGAAAAAAGTCAAAAATGGATATAGAACCCTCTTCCATACAAATGCGAAATCTATGAAAACCAAACTTCAAATTTCTTATGGATATAGAACTTTTATGCACTGGACATTCGAAAATCAACGAAATCAAAAATAGTAAAAAAATTCAAAATTTCTAGCATTATTAATTTTTATAATTTTACCTTAAGCGATAAACACATAAAACAAAAAGTAATATTAATTTAGTGGCTATTCCTTCTATACTACATTGGATTATTTTTAAGTTAATAAGAAACGTACGAAAATGATAAGGTATTTTAACACTTAATTATGAAAAATACTGAACATGAACTTTGGTCCACAAAATTTCCTAAAAAAATACATCCAATTATTCGGAATTGGTTTTAAAAATACTTCAACATTCGTAGGAGTAAATTTTGGTATTTTTGTCACCCTTTTTTTAAATAAAAATTTTTTTTTATCCATTTAAGTAAAAAAAAAAAAAAAATGCTTAATTATCATCAATAAAAACTTGATTTAGAATACATTAAACGCAGTTATTTAGTTTGTCAACCTGTAGATATTTATATAATAAGTCTTATTTAAAATAATTTTGTTTCCTCATTTCTACCACGATATTTAAAAACAAGCCCATATTACTTATTCAGCCCTGAAAAAGATCCAACCAGAATTCAAACGTCGACGTCGGCAAATAATCAATGAATTTTGAATTAAAACAAAGACAGCTTTTTCGGTTTTTAATTAAAGATTTTATATTATTTATTTATTCAGCGAAAACGTTACTTCTATTTATACTTTTCCAACTGACTGCACTTTTGTCCATGGTTTTAGAGCACATAAGCACCAAAAATCTCATTTTATGTAATATATTGTGAGTACTTAAATGCTCTATATCCCATTTCCTGCGGTTATGGGGCAATTAAGCATTAAGCGTTTGTTTTTCAAACTTTCCTCCAAAAACTTGTCCCACTTTGTACAAATTTTGGATATACGGCAAATAAGCATCAAAAGAACCGACAAATTTGTGGCTTATAGAGGAAAAGTGCTTTCTGTAACTTTGTTAATAATTGAGATAGAGCCAAACGATAGAGAATTTTCGAATTAGTATAACTGCATCTTTAACTCAGTTTCCCGAAAAAGTGGTCCGTGGGGCACTTAAGTATTCGGCCGGCGACTTTGCAATTTTATAACAAGGTGTGTTAATGTTGGAAACAATAGTTCTCATTTTATTTTCCACCTTGTGTATTTTAGGTAAACCGTAATATTTAGCAACGACTGGATTTGAAACTTTAAGTACACGATTTAACCGTTGACCGAAAACTTTACTTATTTCCTTCTTTAACTCATCACTTTCTCTTATCATTTTTGGAAGGGACGATTTTTTAATTGGTTTATAATTAAACTCATCGATACAATTTTGCAACATTTGATCATAATCGTTCTTGTTTATAATTACCACTTTGTTTCCTTTATCCGCTATACCATATACACAATTTTGACTACGTAATTCTTTTATTGTATTAAACTCGTGACACACATTTTTCGATTTTGTAGGAGCTTTTCTTAAAACTTTTGATACTTTTGTTCTATTATTTTTCACTGAATTCATTTTTGTTTTTAAAACAGTTTCAATATCCATTATAGCCGTTATAATTTGCGGTTTCTTAGGGTTCGGGGTATATTTTAAACCTTTGTTTAGAAGGGCTAATTCTTCTTCACTTAAAACTTCATCAGATTGATTGATAATAAAATCGGGCAAAATTTTTGGCAAAATATAATCGTGAGGTTTTGAATTTTTCATTAGTTTTGTTAGTTTTCCATGTTGTTTTTTTCTCTTTTGGAACACCAATTTATCAATGCTATGAACTAAATTACATTCAAACAAATTCCACGCATCTCTTTCGTATTGATGTAACTCACGAGTTAACATAAGATGCATCGAATATGCCTTTAATTCCACTTCCGATAATTTCTTGGAAATGAATTTTAATTCAGTCTTTAACCACACTTTTTCCGCTATTTGCTTTGCTTTTTCAGAACGACCATTTATAACCGAAAACGAAATACGAACAAATGTCGGAATCACTTTTTGTTTAATACACGATCGCAAGAAATTCACATCTTCACACAACATTGCTACTTTTCTCTTTAATCGAGAGTATTTGCTCAAGTTTGACTTGGTCAGTGGCGGATCCAGCGGGTGGCTATAGGGGCTAAAGCCCCCCCACAACCGATTTTTAAAATTAATTGATATATAGAAAGCAGTAATATTCGTCTCAAATATTGTTAAGCTGTTAAATTTGATGGGTATAACGAGGTTGGGGCTGAACAATTTAAATGTTATGTAATTTTTTTTCGAAGCCCCAAAAGAATTTGGATGGGGCTTATGTCTTGAGAAAATTGTAGGAAAATTCAATTCGGGGCTACGAATAAAGGGCGTGTTTAATGCAAAGACAATTATTCTCTTAAGCCCAGAAAATTGGGATGAAAATACCAGCTCAGGACTAAGGCCTGACAAGAGTTTGTAAAAAAATGTGGTTCGGGTTAAACAACCAATTCCCTAAAAACTTAACTTATTCCAAAACGTCTTTAGACAAGTTTAGGGGCAGTCAAAGTCCGAAGTTGCGGCTAAAGCTTGAATAGATAATTGATAAAACGGGTATGGGCTGAACAATTCACACAATTCACAAGACTTAGCTTATTTAACAAAAAAAAAATGTAGTTAGGACTGAAACCGGATACGAATTTGAGAAAAACGAGGTGTAAATTTAAGTTTAATTCTTCAAGGCAATGGGAATGGTTTCTTACGGCAAGCCAGGGTCTAGAAAATCTTGGGGCTCATATATCCCAGGTCGAAGTTAATTATACACACAAAACATTTTTAAACTAAGCAATAACATACATCTCTAGTCAAGGAACCAAATTCAAATTGCAAAAGCAAATGAATATTTGCAATCACTCCACTCTAGATCTAGAGTGCATGCAAATTATTCGACATATTTTTTGATCAAGAATATAAAGTGTATGCAGCTTATACACGAAAATGTATTCCCGCTTGCAGAATTAGGCCGCATGCTATTTCTAAAAGCAGCTTTGTCTTATGTCCGAATAAAAGTCTTAAAGTTTTGTCATTTTATTTTTCAATCGCCAAAATATTGTTTTCTGTGCTTTCCCAGTGACAGTTCGAACAAAACAGGTAGGTACCTACCTATATTTTACTAGTTGATTTGACTAGTTCACGAAAATGCGATCTCCAGAGGGCTCATATAATGCTAAAACACGTATTATGAGCTTTTGCCAGTGAGACCTCTTAGTTATCATTTTCATTTTTTGTTTCAAACTGGTTCTCTTGGACTTGGTAGCCATAATTAATTAAATAATATTTTTGAGCGAAGAGAAATCGGATAACAATTAAACAACTAACAAATTGAGTCGACACCTTAACTGATTTCACAATATTTACTTTAACACATAAAACAATAACAAAATTATTAGACGTGTTAAAGGAGTACCTTGAATGCATTTCAGAATTTAGTCATTCCATCATCAGCATCACGACTAAATCCAAAAGCAGCCAATGTTGTGTTTTGTTGTTGTTATTAATATTGCATTCTATTATCATTATATAAGAGAGAACAAATGCGATTCAATATTTCCGTTGTCTAAATTCATCGCATTTGGGTCTCTCTGTCTATAAAAACTTTCATATGCATCAAGTTTACGGTCATCTAGCACCTCTTTCACTTTCGCGATTATATTTTGCTAAAAATTTTGCATGATTTTATAATCAATCAATATGATAAAGTTTTTAGTGAAGAAGAATTAGCCCTTCTAAACAAAGGTTTAAAATATACCCCGACCCCTAAGAAACCGCAAATTATAACGGCTGTAATGGATATTGAAACCGTTTTAGAAACAAAAATGAATTCAGTGAAAAATGATATTAGAACAAAAGTATAAAAAGTTTTAAGAAAAGCTCCTATAAAATCGAAAAATGTGTGTAACGAGTTTAATACAATAAAAGAATTACGCAGTCAAAATCTTGTATATGTAAAAGCGGATAAAGGAAACAAAGTTGTAATTATAAACAAGAACGATTATGATCAAAGGTTGAAAAATTTAATCGATGAGTGTAATTATAAACCAATTAAAAAATCGCCCCTTCCAAAAATGATAAGAGAAAGTGATGAGTTAAAGAAGGAAATAAGTAAAGTTTTCGGTCAACGGTTAAATCGTGTACTTAAAGTTTCAAATTATCAGAGATATGGAATAAAAAAAGCGCCCGCTTGGTTTGAGAATACAAAAAGAAGTGTTTTATTTGTTACGTAAGTTTAAATATTAAGAGTAGTATAAAAGTAAGAATAAGAGCGCGCGCATGGCGCAAAAAAGCCATATCATCGGAGGTGACGGAATTGCCAAACTCTAACACCCCATCTCCAACCTCCAAGTCCGAGTAGGCATTTTTCATGATTCGGCTTGCTCAAAGGCTTGGTTAATATGTCTGCGACCATCTTCTCCATTGGCATATAGTCGAGTGTTATGGATGAGAGTTTGATCACTTCACGGACGAAATGGTATCTAATGTCGATGTGTTTAGATCGGGAGTGAAAAACAGGATTCTCAGCCGGTTTCCCTGCTCCTTGGTTGTAATTGTTCATTTTTATTTGGCTAAGTTGGATGAACCCCAACTCATTTAAAAAATTCGACAGGTAGACTGCTTCTCTGCTTGCATCGCTTATAGTCATGTACTCAGCTTCAGTCGAGGATAGAGCCACTGTTCGTTGCTTACGGGATTCCCAGGATACTGAAACCTTTCCAAAAATAAAAACTGAACCTGTGTATGATCGACGATCCAATGTACAGTTGTCCCAATCAGCATCAACAAAGCAAATCGGTGTATTGTCATCCTTCTCGAACTCTAGTCCCAGATGGGTCGTTCCTCTTAGATAACGTTCTACTCGTTTTGCAGCAATCCAATGTTCCTTGCTGTAACAGTTATTATACTGACTAAGGGCACTTACCGAGTATGCTATATCTGGTCGTGTGGCCAAGGCAAGGTACATTAATACACCCAAATTTGGTAGTTTGCCTGTCCACATGTTATAAGGAATTTCACCATCCAGGCTTTTCGTGATACATCGATTTTGTAAGATTTGCTGCAGCTACAGCTTCAGCCCAAAAAGTTCATGAAAGGCCCGACTCCTTCAGCATACATCTCGCCGATTCCACCAGGGTTCGATTTTTCCTTTCTGCTACACCATTCTGTTCAGGGGTGTATACAGTCGTGAGTCGTCGCTTGATACCGCATTGCTTCAGGATGTTTTCCATTACTCTGTTGCAGTATTCGGTACCGTTGTCTGAATGTAATGCTTTTATTTTCCTGCTAGTTTGAGCCTCTGCGAAATTTTTGAACTCATTGAACTTTGCGGCAACTTCATTTTTCCCTTGGATAAAATATGTGATGCAAAAACGGCTACAGTCATCGATGAACTTTATGAAATAACGAGATCCACCATGAGACTCAGTTCTCATAAGTCCACATACGTCGCTGTGTACGATATCCAACAATTAACTGGAGCGCACGCTTCGACTTTGAAAAGGTAGACGTGTAAGTTTTGATGCTATGCATGTTTCGCATATTTTGGGATTTTCATTCAACTCGGGGATAAACTGCTTTTTGGACATGAGTAAAAGGTCGTGAGATCTCAAGTGTGCAAGTTTTCTGTACCACAAATCAGGATCTCCGACTGCATTGTTTGTAGCGAGGTGGCTTTGCTAGTGTTCTGCATGCATAAATCACCCTCGCCTTTGGCTACAATTTTTGTTTCTTTGTCGTTGTCTTGTATAAATGCCCTGTTCTTGGTGAACACAACAATATCACCTTTATCTACTATCTTGGCAACAGATATCAAGTTGGTGCGTAGATCGGGAACGAGCAGCGTGTTGTTGAGGTTTATATCAACGTTTTCATTTCCGTTCCATGTCGATATCGCCACTTTACCCTTAGCTGTGATGGACGATGATGCAGATGTTGCAAGCTTCAGACTGGATCGTGTAAGTTTCTGGTTTTGAAGAAGTGATTCATCCTTACAAACATGATATGTGCATCCACTGTCTAAGCACCACTTTTCGTCTACGGAAGCTTCGTTAGAAGTGTCGATTAGGTACGATTTGTGGGAGTGACCTGCGCTTGCCTTTCGTTTCCTTCTTTTTAAAACAATCTGCTGCTTTGTGACCTCTTTTTCCGCAGTAATTGCAACTATACCGAAAGTGCTGTTTTCGTTGGAATTTTCCTTGGGGTATCGGCTACTGGTGTTGTGTTTTGCGAGCAGTGCCCCAGATGATCGGTCATTGGTTTTGCGGATTCGAGCATCGTGTTCTTCGATGATTTTCACTTTTAATGATTCGATGTCGGGAAGGTTGTCTCGTGACTCAATCGCGCACCTGAAATTTTCAAAGGAGTCATCATTTATGTTGACTTCCATATTTTGGAGTCTGTCTACTGTGTCAAAAAATTTAGGAAGATACTCCCTTATGTCGTCTCCGTCCATAATTTTGTTTTGTGTCAGCTGCTTCAACAACGTCGCCTTTCGGGCGGGTCCTTTTGATGAGTATATTGCTTCGAGTTTCAGCCAGATCTCCCTCGAAGTTGAACATCCTCTGATCTGACTCAGTTCAGATGGACTTATGGCCAAGATGAGATCCGATTTGGCTTTACGATCTTCTACTACCCAAGCATCGTGTGCAGCTGCGTCAGCTCCAGCTATTTCGGGTTTCGGCTTTTCACCGGAGACGTAAATCCACGTCTCGTTCTAACGAGTACTGCTCCAATCTGTATTTTTCATGTCTCAAAATTACTTTTGGACAATGTTTCGATACGTATGGCGTTGGCCATTATAAAAAGAGAAACTTTAATTTGCTTCTTATCTATATAAACGATTGTGACTGGGCCCATAACCTATCAGAGATATGGAATAAAACAAGCGTCCGCTTGGTTGGAGAATACAAAAAGAAGTGTTTTATTTGTTACGCTAGTTTAAAAATAAAGAGTAGTATAAAAGTAAGAATAAGAGCGCGCGCATGGCGCAAAAAAGTCATATCATCGGAGGTGACGGAATTGCCAAACTCTAACACAAATCAAGTCGTTGCTAAATTATACGGTTTACCTAAAATACACAAGGTGGGAAATAAAATGAGACCTATTGTTCCCAACATTAACACTCCTTGTTATAAAATTGCAAAGTGGTTAGTAAGTGAGTTAAAGAAATTGCCGCCTATTGTGAGTCTTTCCGTTAAAAATTCTTACGATTTGGCCCAAAAAATTAAAAATATTGAGTTCAAAGAAAACCAGTGTATGGTATCATTTGATGTTTGTTCCTTATTTCCAAGTATTCCCGTTGATATTGCACTAAAACAATTTTTAAAAATTCTTGGAATCTGTTGGTTTACCTGCAAACAAAAAAAGTTTATATATCCGTACAGCGAATACTTGTATAAAACATAGTTTTTTACAATTCTGTGATTTATACTATTTATTTGATAAAGGCACAAACATGGGTAATCCGCTTAGCCCATTAATCAGTGAATTGTTTATGTCTAACTTTGAACTTAAGCTAAACGAAGAAAAATTATTACCTAAATTATGGTATAGATATACAGATATGTAGATGATGTGTTTGCAGTTGTGGCAAAAACAGAAGTAGAAAAAGTGTTGCATACTTTGAACAGTCAATATGACTCTATTAAATTTACTTATGAACTTAAAAATGAGGGAAAACAACCATTTCTGGATGTTTGAGACTATAATATGCTGAACTAAAATTATAATTTTTGTAAAATTAACTTGTCCCAAAACAATTTTGATATTTTTGAATTACAACCAAACATTGTAAACTTACAGTATTTTTGAGCGAATTCTCTTTTTATACCAATTATTGAATTGTAACTTTTTTTTAGTTCTTCTTTAAATCAATTTTCTTAATATGCCGCTGCTTGCAACCATTCTTTGTAACTTCCTCCTTTCAAGCCAACCACCATCGAACGCAGTCGCAGCAGCAGCAACAGACTAAGGCCTAATTTATTCATTCGAAGTTGAACATAACTCTGGGATTTTTACAGTCAACTTGAGAATTAGTTTTTATTCACTCAAAGTTGACGTTTTCAACTTTTTATTTTCAACTCTAGAGTTGATCAACTTTGGATTTTCTCAATTTCCCGAAATAGTAGAAGTTAGCGAGCAAACTTGGGATTTTTCCTCATTTTTGTCTATTCATTCATGCTATTCAGTTCTCGACCGATCACCGAAATCAAGCATCGTCGGGTGAGTTAGTACTAAGATGGTGGCCGCATGAGTATTTTTTTTGTTTCATATATTTTTTTTTAAATTTGAAATTTGTTTATAAAAATGGTGCCTTTCCAAAAAATATAGAACAAGTGTACAATTTCAATGAATTGTGTTCCATGTTATATATGGAATGATTTTCTGGCTTTGTAATGTTTAAGTAGTGGGCGACGATTTCGCCGGACAAGTTTAAAAACATACTCATGAACATCGATCCATTCATGACTCCATTTCACAACAACAGTTCTCACTTTTCATGGAGTTGTTGATCTTTGTTTGGCATTTCCTGTTTGACCCTACATTATTCTTCCCTGTGAAAATTTGTGTTTCTTGCTTTATAATTATTTCATTTTAGGAAAACAAAATAGTTATAGGAACAAATTATAGTGTGTGAAAACTCACCTCTTATTGCTAGACATATGTATATTATTTTCTTTAAAAATAAAAGTTGTACCTAATCCGTTTTGTATAGCTTTCAATTTAGCTTGGTATTTTTTTGATTCCGCGCTTCACATGGAATGAAAAATCCATTGCAATTATTCGGAAAAATTATTCAAAATGCAAAATTAATTGTAATGCAAAACAAAAGTTGAAAGTGACGTCTTGTGCGTCATGTGTCACAAATATCCCAAGGATATTTTAGAAACTGCAGGTTGGTCAACTTTTGAATTTCAAATCTGGAGTTCAGGATCGAAGTAGTGAATAAAAGCATTTTTCAACTTTCAGTTCAACTACGGATTCGAAGTCAACTTGTAAGTTGGCCAACTTTGGAGTTTTCAGCAAGTTTAGCAATAGTGAATAAATTGGCCCTAAGTATCAATACTTTACATATAAAATACATTACATAATATACTTTATATATATTAAACACAAAATCCTTAATTAAAACTTTATAAAACGAACAAAAAATATTCCTTTCATTTAAGAAACAAAATTACAGTCAACAAGATATTAAGGAACATTACAGAACATTTTGGTCCTCCTGATAAGCCGAATAAAAAAGTGAATTGTGCGGTACCGTTAAATTAATCACGTGACTTTATATGATATGATAATTAGTTGAGTTGATTAAACAATTCTCATTACATTTTAGGAATGCTTTTAGGTTTTGCTTCGTAAATTTGCAAAAACTCGTATGGAAATCTAATCGAATTATTAGATTTTCCTAAGAAATTTGTGCTGCGGCAATTTTGTATCTATGTATATATGTTGTATATATGTACGTGAACGAATACATATATATTTGAAACTTTAACACGTGTTACAGCTTCCACGAAAACTATTTATTGAAAAATAATATCTTCAAATATTTTCTGTGCGTGTATAGACCTTTTATTTCGCTTCAATTTTTGACATTTTTCGAATAACTACTCTATATCTTTAAAATGCAGTACGTTAAGGGAAAACGTGGTCGCGCAAAGGCCTCTATTACAAATCAATTAGCATTTTCGGAATCTATTAATGATTCTACTACGCTTGCTACTTTAGAAATTCATTTAGCAAGGCTTTTGGATGCCTGGGCAGAATTCAATACGTTGTCCGATCAGCTATACAATTATTTTGATGAAGAAGGGTTCGCTGACCCAGAAACAGAATATACCGAGTATGAGGACAAGTTTGTGACATCACACGCCGCGATAACCGACGCGATACGTGCTAGGACTCCGGTTCCAAATGCACCTCCAGTTTCTAGCGCTGCTTCCATTGGTGAATCAAGGTTAACAAAACTCCGAAATCCGTGCATCTTCCTAAACTTCACGTACCTACTTTTAACGGTGATTACAAAGATTGGTCTGGTTTCAAAGATATGTTTCTCGGAACGATAGATAATAATAAGTCTCTTTATGGACCTCAAAAGTTTCTATACTTAAAATCTTTTCTCGGAAAACAGCCTGGAGACTTGTTCAAAAATACTCCGTGTACCGAAAAAAACTATCTTGAAGCTTGGGATAAGTTAGAAGAGCGTTATGATAGGACAGTTCTTATTATGCAATCGTTTATTGAAACTTTCATTTCGTTACCATCGTCAAAGTCTAATCCTACGTTGCTTCGCAAGATAACAGATGACGCGGACGAAGTGATAAGGACCTAAACTCATTGGAGTCTACGTCTAGGGATCCTTGGCCAATTTATATTTTGATGCAAAAATTAGATTACGAAACTAAACAACTCTGGGCTACTGAGGCAGTCTGACATAACCATACAGCAGTTCCTTGAATTTCTACAAACAAGGTGTAATTGTCTTGAAGCTTGCTGTCCAGTATCTAGCTCCAATAAATCTCCTAAGGTTTTAAAGGCGATTGAGTACCGCACTGCCCTCCATCGGCTGCACATCACGCTTGTTGAGTCCCGTCGGAAGTTAAAGTCCCATCGTTTTGTCTCATCTGTTTTCTTTTTTGTCCCATTGTTTTAATTTAAATAACTCTGTATACCTTGTTTAACATAAAATGTTCTAATTTAAATAACTGTGTACCTTGTTATATAAATATAATCAATAAAATCACAAACAAAAAAATATTAAATACCTACCTCCAAAGTGCTATACATACCTACCTACCCAAAAAAAAACAATAACTCAAACCCATGTCGCGCAATGACAATTCAGTGCAAGTGCATGTGCCATCATCTTCATAAAAAAAAAAAAAAAATATAACCACAAAAGAAAGAAAACCAAAAAAATAAACCAACAACAACACCTTATACACAACGAGTGGTTCAATCCTTCACTTTCCTTCCCATCGTCTCCCATAGTTGAGTTAGCTTAATCGTTGCTAGCATTTTGCGCACACTGCGCGCAGGGATTAAGTTAACGTGATCTCGGATAGATAATTGTTTGTCTCTCTAAATAACCAGGGGCGGTTCAGTGCAATTTGTCACTAAGGCATAACACTAGTGATAAATTGTTATTGAAAAGTTCAAATTGGAATTTAGATGGGATGTATAATTTAGATAATTGTCTGAGTTGGTTTTTAGTTAGTTTTGAATTTTTTAATGGTGGGTAAGTTTAGGGTGGATTATAGCAACATTCGTGGGCTTAGGAAAAATTTCCATGCTGCGTATGTCTATACTGTACAAAACAGGCCAGCTGTTTTGGCACTGAGTGAAACTCAGATATGTGAAAATTCCGATCATTCGGAATTTAATTTATTTGGGTATACTTTGGTGCCATTATTCTTTCCCCATCATGGTTTTGATGGATACATAAGAAATGATGTTGCGTACCAACTTCAACCACAATATGGTTTGTGTTCTAACACAAACTTTAATTTCATGTGGTTAAAATTTACGGTAAAAAAGCACATCATTCACACTTGTTTCGTTTATCGAAGCCCTAATTTGGACAGAAATTGAACTTCTAACGAGTTTGATGCTCTGTCCGACTTCATTCAAAGAATTGTTGCTCATTATGCTCACACTGAAATCGTCATTGCGGGCGATTTCAATGTACACAATTCTAGGTGGCTTCGCTTTTCTGGCCAGACAACACCCGAAGGAAGGTATGTTGAGCTCTTTGCTGAGTTAAACCACCTGACTCAGCTTGTTGACGAGCCAACTCGAATCCCTGATGTTGCAGGTCAATCCGCCAACACACTTGACTTGTTTCTTACCTCTGGCCCTGGTAAATACACTGTTAGTGTATTATCGCCTCTAGGCACATCAGACCATTGTGTCGTATCTGCTAATTTCTCGTGCCAACAAAGCTCAGTTAAAGAGAAAGTACCAACGAGAACCATTTGGCAATACGAGAAAGCCAACTGGGACGGTCTCAACGGTTTCTTCAGTAACTTTAACTGGTCACTGTGCTTCCTCGATAGTGACGTAGTGCAGATATGATAACAAACTTAATTCTTTGTGGAATGAGAAATTTTATCCCGAATAGGGTTATTATTATTATTTATTAGCTATTCTGCCTTAATATTAAATTACAATTTCTTTTTCATTTTATCTTTATATTAATATTTATATAAACTTAATTTATGTGTTTTAACAAAATATTTAAAATAAATAAAAATAAAAATATACTTATGCACGGGCAAAAGCCTCCCCCATTGATTTCCATTCATTTCTGTTATGCGTTTTTTGAAACCAAAGTCTGTCGAAAGCATGTAGCTCATCTCTCCATCTTTTTGGTTGACGTCCGACTCGTCTGGTACCAATAAATGGTGTCCACTCAGTGCATTCTTTTGACCACCTGCCATCTGACTTCCGCATAAAATGCCCTGCCCAGTCCCATTTCAGCTTTCTTGTCTTCAAAACAACATCTTCGAATCCTGTCCACGAGCGTATGTTGACGTTTCTTATTCGCTGAGATCTTCTTATTTTTAACATTGCCCTTTCCATTGCCCTTTGAGTTGTTGAAAGCTTACTTTTAATCGCAACGTTGTTCGTCCAAGTTTGGGAGCCATATGTAAGCACTGGTAAAACTGTTGAATCGAAAATGTATTTTTTGGTAACATTTGAGATATTCGAGTCCAACATAGGTTTCACGTCCCAAAATTGCCTCCATCCGTTCGTTATTCTTCGAGATATCTCCTTCTCCTCTCTTCTATTAAACGAAACTAACTGTCCTAGATATATGAAGTCCTCCACATATTCTATCAGCTCTCCATTCATATGTATAGGTGTTCTGGTTGCATTTGTCATGACTTTTGTTTTGTTTTCGTTTGCCTGAAGACCTGCCTTAGAGCATTCGAGAATAAGTTCATTAATCAACTTTTGAAGATCTTCAGGATTATCACTCATCAAAATAATATCATCAGCAAACCGCAAGTTTGAAAGATATTTCCCATTGATTTGTAAGCCAATGTATTCCCAATCTAGTTTTCTGAAACATTCTTCTAAGGTAGCTGCGAAGAAAGGTGGTGAAATTGGGTCCCCCTGCTTAGTTCCACTTGTTAGCTTAAATGGTTCTCCAAAGATTTCTGTTTTTATTTGTGCAGTGGAAGAATCATAAATTTTTTTGAAAATTTTTATCCAACGACGATTTATACCTTGGTTAAGAAGTGCATTCCACATAAAATCTTGGTTGATAGTATCGAAGGCCTTTTTAAAATCAATGAAAATGAAATAAGAAGGTAATCGGTATTCTCCACTTTTTTCGATGATTTGGTTGACTGCTTGAAGGTGATCTGTAGTTGAGAAACCTGATCGAAATCCTGCTTGCTCCACTGGTTGATGTTGCCCGAGGTCCACTTCTAGCCTTTTGAAGATACATTTTGCAAAGATTTTGTAGATGTTAGATATCAGACTAATTGGGCGATAGTTGTTGATGTCATCTTTTTTCCCTTTCTTGTGTAACAGAGTGATGTATGACTTTGTCCATTGGATAGGAATTTCTCCAGTAGCTATAACATCATTAAAAATATCTTTAAGCCAAGCTGAACAGGATTCAATTCCATACTTTAGGATTTCGGCCTCGATTCCATCACTGCCCTTACTTTTTTCATTCCCAAGTTCCTTTATAGCCTTTTTTATTTCTTCTTGAAGAAAGGGTAAAATTTCTTCAGAGTCTTCTTCAAGCCTCTGTTCTATATTACTTCCGCTTTCATTTTGGCGATTATTTGAGTAGAGGTCCTTATAAAATTCTGTTGCCACTTCGTTTATTTGTTTTCTATTCCGGACTTGTTCGTTGTTTTTTGAAACCCCTAAGACCCACTCCTTCTCCAATTTCAAGCTTTGTTTAACTTTCTTTATCGATTTTGTGGCTTCCAAGATATTTTTTATATTTTTTTCATTAAATTCTCTTATTTCTTGTTGGCTTCTTTTCTTTATTTCTTTCCTTAAGGTTCTCAGTTCCGTTCTTTCATTTTGTGACATATTTTCAGTTTTCCTTAAAAATTCTCTTCTCTTAATCATATTTTGGGTAGCAACTGATATTTTATTTTTGTTCATACTCTCGAGATTTTTAAAGACATGTTTTGAAGCTATTATTTTCAAAGTTTTTTCGAATTGGTCATATTTTTGTTGAACCGTTCTAAAACCACTCGTTTCCTTCAAAATTCGATGGCGGAGCTCTAATTCCTTGTTGTAGTTCGCTATTTGAATTGGATTGGGATCTTTTTCCAGTACAACGTGGGTTTTTTTACAGTACCTCCTTGACTTATGATTGATCAGTAACTTGGCCCTTACTAACCTGTGATCTGAGTCGTATTCGAACTTATTCAACACATCAACATCTTTAAAAAGTGTTCTTTTATTTGTGTGAATAAAATCGATTTGGTTCTTGTGCTTTCGATTCGGATGGATCCAAGTCCACATTCTGCTTTCTTTTTTCCTGAAGAGTGAGTTCGTAACTGTTAATTTATGTTGCCACATCCATTGCAACATCCTTTCCCCTCGGTTATTTCTATTTCCATACCCATATGGTCCCATTATTGGTTCTTCTCCGGGTTTCTTAAATCCAATGCGTGCGTTAAAGTCACCCATTACTACAAGTAAATCTGAGCTGAGTTGGTCGACAGCTAGATTTAGTGTTTTGTAGAATTTTTCTAGCACTTCAATCGAAGCTGTTCCTGTTGGAGCATAAACTTGTATAATGGTAGCTTTAACCCTTCCTATTTGAATCTTCAATCCTATTATTCTTTCATTATATCCTTTTATTTCAATTATGTGTTTTTTCCAACGCTCATGAACTAGAAATCCTACTCCATATTCCCCCTTGGTCTGTCCGATATACGAAAATATGTGTCCTTCATGGGTTTCCACAATTTCTTCTCCCATTTTTCGTACTTCACACAGTCCAATAATATCCCACTTTATCTTTTTACTTGCGTTTTCAAACAGGGTCATCCTTTCTTCTGACAGAAGCGATTGAGCATTGTAGGTACAAATGTATACTTCATTGTCGAGTGTTTTCTTTTCTTGTTTTCCAGTTGAATTCGGAGATGATGGTGAATGTGGTGTTGATGGTTGAGTGGATGGTGGCGGAGATGATGGTGGGGATGGTTGTGGTTGGGTTGTTGGTGCTGTCTGCAACGGTAGTGCTGTTTGACTTGGTGTTTCAGTTGATGGGGGGTTTTGGCCGTAATCATCCACGGTGGCCAACCGGATTGGATAATTGTTTTCTTTGTTTTTTATAGATCGTTTTACTTTTGTTTTCGTTTTTATTTGTTGCTTTTTAATCGTTTTCGTTTTCAGATTCGTTTGCCCGTGCTGTATACATCATTGATTTTGATCTTCCCGATCAGTGTTGTTTATAGACGATTCTGATGCTGAACTTCTCACTCTAAAAAACTTGTCCAACGTGCTAGGTTTTTCAAGTGTTTCAATATCTTTTGTTTTGCTTTTCTTCACTTGGGAAGAGATAGGCCTTTTTGTTGTTGCGGATATAAAAGGAGAGTTCATGTTTCTATTTATACTTGACTCGGGTTCTTCATCAGATCTGTTTCTTTTTAATTTATCAGAACTATGATTTTCCGCCTTTCCGTGTTTTCCTTTTGAAGTGTGTTCTTCTTTTTTCATTTCAGCATCTTCCTTGGACATATCATCTCTTAGGTAAATTGGATTTCCACTTTTTTGCCGTAGTTTGACTTTATTTTTCATAATTTCCTCTTTCTTTTTTAAAGTTAATAACCCTACCATAATCGGCCTTGCTTTGTTTCCTTTCTTCCCAAGTCTGTAGATGAAATCTATGTCTCGTGTGCCCAATTCTACACCTAAGTCAGTTGTCACTAAATGGATTATAAAATTCTCGAGCTCATCTACATTTTTTTCTACTTCATCTATGTTCGAGAAAATTATATTTTTCCTTCTCAACATTCTATCTAGCCGTGTGATTCTTTTCTCTTGTTCTTCTTGCTTTTGATTGATTGCTATAATTCCCCTTGATATTTGATCGATTTTTGTTTCCATGCTCTTTTTTGAAACTTCAATATCATTTTTTAATTCTTGTTTTGTATTTTTAATTTCCCTCAGAATTTCCTCTAAGCTCATTTTGAATTTTTCAAAAAAAGTTCGACTGGCAGCACTTTTGTATCGAGGTTTGATTCGAGTCTCGTTTTTGATTGACGTCTTGTGTCTATTTGACAGATCGAATTCGTTTTGTTTATTTATTTCAATTATTTTTAATTTTGAGTGGATTCTTTATTCCAATATTGCTGTATATAAATATTTCTCTTTAATAAGAACATTAATAAATTGGAACACCGGTCCTGGTGCCAAAAAATTATTTTATATATAATTCGAAACTTTATTTTTTCTTAAAAACTGGCCAAAATTATTTGTGAGACGTACCTTTCGATGGGATAAGACTGGCAATCACAATCTCCAACAGCAGCCACCACAAAAGGACTTTTAAAGCAAGTATTTAATTGAATTTATAGCAAGAAAAAAGCGCACAAACTTGAGACACGACCAACCAGCAACACGGCACTCTCAGACTAGGGTAAAATCTATCAAACCCAAAGAAAACTCATGGTCTGATTCGAGCTGTAAAGAGGTTATTAGGGTCAGAGAAGTAAGTTTCCGTAGTTACAAAGCCAACCCTACTGAGGAAAACCGGAAGAAGTTTCAACAAGCCAGGAAGACCTGTAACACTCATATTCGACGAACCAAATTTTTGCATGACCAAAAATTAAGGCAAAAAATACTACAATGTCCCAATAGTAGTAAAAATTTTTGGTCATTTGTAAAAAATATTCGAAACACTACTTCGTCTTCGGTTCCAACACTCGTCTTCAACGACACACCTGCTGTCAGCTCGCAAGATAAAGCCAATTTGCTTGCAGCACAGTTTGCTGTTAATTCGACGCTGCCAGCAAGTGATAGAACTCCGCCTGTACTTGAGAGCGTAAACGATTCTATGGGTCAAATCTTCTTTCGCACTCGTGCAGTTGCTAGAGTTCTAAAAGACCTCGACATACACAAATCCGCTGGCGCGGATAGTATCCCTCCCATTGTTCTGAAGAGGTGTTCTTCAACGCTGGCAAAACCACTGCGTAAGCTTTTCCATCTGTCCTATTCTACTGGTCTCTTTCCGAGTGGATGGAAAACAGCATTTGTCCAGCCTGTCCCTAAAAAAGGCGTATCTTTTTCACCCTCAAACTATCGGCCAATTGCATTAACGTCCCTTCTTTCCAAGGTCATGGAAACGCTGATTAATTTTCAGCTCAAGAAATATCTTGAAGAACGAAAGCTTCTTAATGACCGGCAGTACGGCTTTCGTAGCAATAGGTCCACTGGTGATCTGATGGTATATCTCACCGAACAGTGGAACAAATCTTTACATCGTTTTGGAGAAAGTAAGATTATTGCGCTTGATATTTCTAAAGCGTTTGATAGAGTTTGGCACCAAGCTCTCTTATCGAAAATGCGCGCATTTGGTATTGATGAATCTCTTCTTCGTTGGATTAGAAACTACCTTTCGGACCGATCAATACAAGTTGTATTGGACGGTTTCAAGTCTGAAATTCACAAAATAAATGCTGATGTGCCCCAGGGCTCCGTTTTGTCTCCGACTCTCTTCCTTATATTCATAAATGATCTTTTGTCTGAAACTTCTAATCCATTAAACTGTTTCGCTGACGATGGCACCCTCAGCTTCTCATATTCGTTTTCAGATTCACATCCATGTCCTTCGGATGTGGAACTAGAACGGCAGGGTATGATTAGCTCATTAAATTCTGATCTCGACAGCATTGTCCAATGGGGAATCAAAAACCACGTAGAATTTAATGCTTCAAAAACTCAGTGCTGTCTACTGTCGTCAAAACGAAACACACCCCCCATGCCGCTATCCATGAGCGGTACTTGTATTGAGGAAACCGAAAAGCTTTCAGTTCTCGGTAAGTGTATCACAGACCACCTTCTGTGGAATGAACACATATTCGACGTCGCCAAAAATGCTGCTAAGTGCTTAGGTTTTCTTCGGCGATGCAAGAAATTTTTCTCCCCTTCTGATCTGGTTGTAATCTATAAAGCATTTATCCGTTCGAAACTTGAGTACAATTCTCATATTTGGGCAGGTGCCCCAATAACCTACTTGAGTCTGTTAGATAGGATTCAAAAAAGAGCTTTGAAAATGATAGGTGACAGAAATATAACAGAAACATTTGCATCCCTCGACCACCGCCACCGCAATGTTTCATGTCTAACATTATTTTACCGTTACTTTTATAAACATTGTTCTAGTGAAATAGCCAGCTGCATTCCTCCCTTAAAACAATTCAACCGTAATACTCGTATTTCTAGGAATGCACATCAGTTTACCCTCGAGCCAAACTTCGGACGCACTGTCAAGTATAGAGATTCTTTTTTTAGCCGCACTACTCGAATGTGGAATGCTTTACCCGGCTCTATCTTTCCCGACCATTTTAATATTCAGAGGTTCAAAACCAATGTGCATCGGTATCTCCTCTTAAATCCTACCCTATTTTCCCAACGCTCGCACTGTGTTTAAACATTTTAAGGGCAGCCAAAATCCCTTTAGTGCGCGCTCAACTAAACAAAAAAAAAAAAAAATTCGTACTCACATGGTTGAAACTAAAGCAGGGTGTCATGATGAAGGCCATCAGCTTTACTCTTGCAAATTGTTTACCTCACTAGGTTGTGAAGCTCGTCGTGATTTTACTAGGGAGAATAATTTTTGTTTCAACTGTTTTCGTACAGGACATTCTTCAAATAAGTGTCGTTCATATTTACGTTGCAAGACGTGCAACAAGCGGCACCATCATGCATTGGTTCACCCTCCTGAAATTGTGGCATCAAAAACTTCAAGTGTTGTAAATCAGTTGAAGCAAGCTAACACCGCATCATCGTCGAGTAGTTCTGGTTCTATTCCTCCAGTTGTTAGTTGTCATTCGCTGGATCCATCTCGTTGTTTTTCTACTCTCCTTCCCACAGCTTTATACTACGTTTCCACCAGACACTAAACCGAGATTTAGCAAGATTATCACAAATCTTCTTGAAATCTACAAGATTTACCATACAAATTTTAATCTCCTCAAATAAAACTCATTCAAATCTACTTGGAAACATTAGTTTGTCAAATCAAACATACTTTGTTTTCGGAGAATAATTGTAGAACCGACCCATTTTTGTTTATTGACAGATGGAAATGTAACCAAAAACTATCTATCTCACTTCCACTTCATATCAAAAAAATGAACCACCATTTGAATGTTTTGCGATAATCCTCATTTTGTGCAGTGGAAACATCAAACAAATCTCACTACCGAAATCTCGGTTAAGTGGTTGATGGAAACGTAGTATTAGTCAGAGTTCGAGATAAACAAGGATTTCAACATGATGTACGCGTTTTGCTAGACAGCGGATCTCAAGTCTCTTTCATAACAGAGCAGATTGTTCAGCGTCTTGGATTGTCACGGAAGCCTTCGCGTTTTCCTATAATGGGCGTTGCATCTACTTCAGCTGGCGTTACCAATGGTGTGGTATCACTAAACTTATCATCACGGTTTGATACAAATAATATTGCCGTTGCTGGTATGTCATCTACAAATTAACTTCAATAATTCCACCGGTATCCACCTCACAATTGAATATTCTTGACTACCTGTCACTTGATTTAGCTGATCGTAGTTTCAATAAGCCAGGACCTATTGATATTCTTATAGGGGCGGACAGGGTGTTTAATATTTTCCTGGATCGTCTGAACAAAAGGCTAAGGATGTACCTAATTGTGTTTCAACTATTTTCGGATGGGTTATAGCAGGTGATTTTTCTCAGTTGCGATCTTTAATCAACCTGGAAGTGAAAAGTTTCCCTACACAGCTTTACTTTTCGCAGGAGTTTGATCTTGAACGTTTTTGGCGACTTGAGGAGGTTCACTCAGAACCTATACTCTCTGTTCAGGAACAACAAGCTGAAGAGCATTTTGTTTCAACTCATAGCCGGGCCTCTGATGGACGTTACGTAGTACAGCTACCATTTAAAGGAAATTCTACTTCGAATCTTTGCAACTCGTTTAGTATTGCTTTTAGCCGATTACTCTCAATGGAGCAAAGGTTTTCATCGAATCCTGAATTAAAAACTCAATATGATAACTTTCTAAACGAATATCTTGCATTAGGCCATATGGAGGAGGTATCAACAGATGAGATAGCTCAAAAACCCTACAGCTGTTATTATTTGCCTCATCATGCGGTTATTAAAAGCGATAGTACTACAACTAAACTGCGGGTAGTATTCGACGGTTCAGCTAAGCCTCATTATTCTGAAACATCTTCTCTCAACGAGCTTCTTCTTGTTGGCCCCACTATTCAACGCGACATTTTTGCTATTTGCCTTCGAAGTCGTCGCCATACCTACGTTATATCGGGAGATATAGAAAAGATGTTCCGTCAGATTTGGGTTTCTTCAAACCACAAACAATACCAACGAATCATATGGCGTTCTTCTCCTGAAGAACCAATAAAACACTACAACCTTTTAACAGTTACCTATGGTACTTCAGCAGCACCCTCTTTATCAGTACGTACATTAAAACAACTGGCACTTGATTATGCCAAAACCTACTCTCGAGCCTCGAACGTTATTCTAAATGACTTCTACGTCGATGATGTTTTCTCTGGAGCAGACACCGTAGATGACGTCATATCTTTTAGGAGTGAACTTGTTCAACTTCTGAAATTAGGCGGTTTCAATTTACGAAAATGGACAACAAAATGCTGGCCACTCTTACTTTCACTACCGGAGGAGCAACGGGAACTATCGCCGGTGGAATTTGAGGAGTCTACGACGGTTAAGGTCCTTGGTCTTCGTTGGTGTCCGTCTAAAGACTGTTTCTCCTACAAGGTCGTTCTTCCTTCACCAACAACTTCTACTAAACGCCGTATTCTCTCAGATGCTTCTCGTGTTCGACCCATTAGGATTTCTTTCACCAATAGTAGTTGCGATCAAAATATTCTTCCAGGATTTTTGGCGAGAAAAATTGGAATGGGATGAAAACGTTCCGTAAGAGCTGGCTAATCGATGGAACAACATCCGTAATGAACTTCACATGGTCGAGTCAATATCTATTCCGAGAGTCCTATGGGCCAACAAAGATAATTTGGAACTTCATGCATTCTGCGACGCATCCCTGGATGCTTATGCAGCCATAATCTATTGTCGGAGCGTTAACGAAAATGGAAATGTCGCGATAACTATTGTAGCAGACAAAAGCAGAGTTGCTCCAATTAAAGTCCTATCTCTTCCAAAACTCGAACTTTGCGGAGCTCTTCTACTCACTCGATTAATTAATAAGATTACATTCTCTTTGCAGGAAAAAGACATCCGTGTTTTTCACTTGGACAGATTTCTCAATTGTCCTCCAGTGGATATCTGCGCCTCCTAAGAAATGTACCGTCTTTGTTGCTAATAGAACATCAGAATTACAATCATCAATTCCATTCAAATGCTAGAACCATGTACGCTCACCACAAAACCCAGCTGACGTAGCTTCCCGAGGAATCCCACCATCACTTTTGGCATCTACAGACATTTGGTGGAATGGACCGTCGTGAATGAAAAAGGAATCTACTGAATGGCCAATATCACGGTATAGTATGGAGGATATTCCTAACGAAGCATTGGAAGAACGAAAAAGTACAAAAAGCCCAGGTATTCGTTTCAAATTTAATTTCTGAAAACATTTTTGAGAACCTCATTTCTAAATCTTCAAACTGGCTTAAAACCGTTCGCGTAGTGGCATACATATTTCGTTTTTATTGAAACACTCATTTGAGAAAAAATAAGGAATCTTCCCCGTTTTTATTCGCTCAGGAAATCGCGGAAGCTAAGACTCTTCTTTTTAAAAGTGCTCAACAATCCTTATTCAGTTTAGAAATTAACCTTTTAAGGAAAAATAAAGAACTTCCGTCAAAAAATGAGCTCGTATCTCTTTCTCCGTTTCTTGACAAATCTAATATCCTTCGGGTCGGTGGATGAATAGAACATTCTGATTTGTCGTATAATGAAAAACATCTAATAGTTTTGTGTAAGTCACATCCTATTGTAGAACTTATAGTTAGTAATATACATAAACAATATTTACATGCCGCTGTTACTCTAATGATGGCTTTACTACAACAAAACGAAACACACCCCCCATGCCGCTATCTATAAGCGGTACTTGTATTGAGGAAACCGAAAAGCTTTCAGTCCTCGGTAAGTGTATCACAGACCACCTTCTGTGGAATGAACACATATTCGACGTCGCCAAAAATGCTGCTAAGTGCTTAGGTTTTCTTCGGCGATGCAAGAAATTTTTCTCCCCTTCTGATCTGGTTGTAATCTATAAAGCATTTATCCGTTCGAAACTTGAGTACAATTCTCATATTTGGGCAGGTGCCCCAATAACCTACTTGAGTCTGTTAGATAGGATTCAAAAAAGAGCTTTGAAAATGATAGGTGACAGAAATATAACAGAAACATTTGCATCCCTCGACCACCGCCGCCGCAATGTTTCATGTCTAACATTATTTTACCGTTACTTTTATAAACATTGTTCTAGTGAAATAGCCAGCTGCATTCCTCCCTTAAAACAATTCAACCGTAATACTCGTATTTCTAGGAATGCACATCAGTTTACCCTCGAGCCAAACTTCGGACGCACTGTCAAGTATAGAGATTCTTTTTTTAGCCGCACTACTCGAATGTGGAATGCTTTACCCGGCTCTATCTTTCCCGACCATTTTAATATTCAGAGGTTCAAAACCAATGTGCATCGGTATCTCCTCTTAAATCCTACCCTATTTTCCCAACGCTCGCACTGTGTTTAAACATTTTAAGGGCAGCCAAAATCCCTTTAGTGCGCGCTCAACTAAACAAAAAAAAAAAAAAATTCGTACTCACATGGTTGAAACTAAAGCAGGGTGTCATGATGAAGGCCATCAGCTTTACTCTTGCAAATTGTTTACCTCACTAGGTTGTGAAGCTCGTCGTGATTTTACTAGGGAGAATAATTTTTGTTTCAACTGTTTTCGTACAGGACATTCTTCAAATAAGTGTCGTTCATATTTACGTTGCAAGACGTGCAACAAGCGGCACCATCATGCATTGGTTCACCCTCCTGAAATTGTGGCATCAAAAACTTCAAGTGTTGTAAATCAGTTGAAGCAAGCTAACACCGCATCATCGTCGAGTAGTTCTGGTTCTATTCCTCCAGTTGTTAGTTGTCATTCGCTGGATCCATCTCGTTGTTTTTCTACTCTCCTTCCCACAGCTTTATACTACGTTTCCACCAGACACTAAACCGAGATTTAGCAAGATTATCACAAATCTTCTTGAAATCTACAAGATTTACCATACAAATTTTAATCTCCTCAAATAAAACTCATTCAAATCTACTTGGAAACATTAGTTTGTCAAATCAAACATACTTTGTTTTCGGAGAATAATTGTAGAACCGACCCATTTTTGTTTATTGACAGATGGAAATGTAACCAAAAACTATCTATCTCACTTCCACTTCATATCAAAAAAATGAACCACCATTTGAATGTTTTGCGATAATCCTCATTTTGTGCAGTGGAAACATCAAACAAATCTCACTACCGAAATCTCGGTTAAGTGGTTGATGGAAACGTAGTATTAGTCAGAGTTCGAGATAAACAAGGATTTCAACATGATGTACGCGTTTTGCTAGACAGCGGATCTCAAGTCTCTTTCATAACAGAGCAGATTGTTCAGCGTCTTGGATTGTCACGGAAGCCTTCGCGTTTTCCTATAATGGGCGTTGCATCTACTTCAGCTGGCGTTACCAATGGTGTGGTATCACTAAACTTATCATCACGGTTTGATACAAATAATATTGCCGTTGCTGGTATGTCATCTACAAATTAACTTCAATAATTCCACCGGTATCCACCTCACAATTGAATATTCTTGACTACCTGTCACTTGATTTAGCTGATCGTAGTTTCAATAAGCCAGGACCTATTGATATTCTTATAGGGGCGGACAGGGTGTTTAATATTTTCCTGGATCGTCTGAACAAAAGGCTAAGGATGTACCTAATTGTGTTTCAACTATTTTCGGATGGGTTATAGCAGGTGATTTTTCTCAGTTGCGATCTTTAATCAACCTGGAAGTGAAAAGTTTCCCTACACAGCTTTACTTTTCGCAGGAGTTTGATCTTGAACGTTTTTGGCGACTTGAGGAGGTTCACTCAGAACCTATACTCTCTGTTGAGGAACAACAAGCTGAAGAGCATTTTGTTTCAACTCATAGCCGGGCCTCTGATGGACGTTACGTAGTACAGCTACCAATTAAAGGAAATTCTACTTCGAATCTTTGCAACTCGTTTAGTATTGCTTTTAGCCGATTACTCTCAATGGAGCAAAGGTTTTCATCGAATCCTGAATTAAAAACTCAATATGATAACTTTCTAAACGAATATCTTGCATTAGGCCATATGGAGGAGGTATCAACAGATGAGATAGCTCAAAAACCCTACAGCTGTTATTATTTGCCTCATCATGCGGTTATTAAAAGCGATAGTACTACAACTAAACTGCGGGTAGTATTCGACGGTTCAGCTAAGCCTCATTATTCTGAAACATCTTCTCTCAACGAGCTTCTTCTTGTTGGCCCCACTATTCAACGCGACATTTTTGCTATTTGCCTTCGAAGTCGTCGCCATACCTACGTTATATCGGGAGATATAGAAAAGATGTTCCGTCAGATTTGGGTTTCTTCAAACCACAAACAATACCAACGAATCATATGGCGTTCTTCTCCTGAAGAACCAATAAAACACTACAACCTTTTAACAGTTACCTATGGTACTTCAGCAGCACCCTTTTTATCAGTACGTACATTAAACAACTGGCACTTGATTATGCCAAAACCTACTCTCGAGCCTCGAACGTTATTCTAAATGACTTCTACGTCGATGATGTTTTCTCTGGAGCAGACACCGTAGATGACGTCATATCTTTTAGGAGTGAACTTGTTCAACTTCTGAAATTAGGCGGTTTCAATTTACGAAAATGGACAACAAAATGCTGGCCACTCTTACTTTCGCTACCGGAGGAGCAACGGGAACTATCGCCGGTGGAATTTGAGGAGTCTACGACGGTTAAGGTCCTTGGTCTTCGTTGGTGTCCGTCTAAAGACTGTTTCTCCTACAAGGTCGTTCTTCCTTCACCAACAACTTCTACTAAACGCCGTATTCTCTCAGATGCTTCTCGTGTTCGACCCATTAGGATTTCTTTCACCAATAGTAGTTGCGATCAAAATATTCTTCCAGGATTTATGGCGAGAAAAATTGGAATGGGATGAAAACGTTCCGTAAGAGCTGGCTAATCGATGGAACAACATCCGTAATGAACTTCACATGGTCGAGTCAATATCTATTCCGAGAGTCCTATGGGCCAACAAAGATAATTTGGAACTTCATGCATTCTGCGACGCATCCCTGGATGCTTATGCAGCCATAATCTATTGTCGGAGCGTTAACGAAAATGGAAATGTCGCGATAACTATTGTAGCAGACAAAAGCAGAGTTGCTCCAATTAAAGTCCTATCTCTTCCAAAACTCGAACTTTGCGGAGCTCTTCTACTCACTCGATTAATTAATAAGATTACATTCTCTTTGCAGGAAAAAGACATCCGTGTTTTTCACTTGGACAGATTTCTCAATTGTCCTCCAGTGGATATCTGCGCCTCCTAAGAAATGTACCGTCTTTGTTGCTAATAGAACATCAGAATTACAATCATCAATTCCATTCAAATGCTAGAACCATGTACGCTCACCACAAAACCCAGCTGACGTAGCTTCCCGAGGAATCCCACCATCACTTTTGGCATCTACAGACATTTGGTGGAATGGACCGTCGTGAATGAAAAAGGAATCTACTGAATGGCCAATATCACGGTATAGTATGGAGGATATTCCTAACGAAGCATTGGAAGAACGAAAAAGTACAAAAAGCCCAGGTATTCGTTTCAAATTTAATTTCTGAAAACATTTTTGAGAACCTCATTTCTAAATCTTCAAACTGGCTTAAAACCGTTCGCGTAGTGGCATACATATTTCGTTTTTATTGAAACACTCATTTGAGAAAAAATAAGGAATCTTCCCCGTTTTTATTCGCTCAGGAAATCGCGGAAGCTAAGACTCTTCTTTTTAAAAGTGCTCAACAATCCTTATTCAGTTTAGAAATTAACCTTTTAAGGAAAAATAAAGAACTTCCGTCAAAAAATGAGCTCGTATCTCTTTCTCCGTTTCTTGACAAATCTAATATCCTTCGGGTCGGTGGATGAATAGAACATTCTGATTTGTCGTATAATGAAAAACATCTAATAGTTTTGTGTAAGTCACATCCTATTGTAGAACTTATAGCTAGTAATATACATAAACAATATTTACATGCCGCTGTTACTCTAATGATGGCTTTACTAAAACAAAACGAAACACACCCCCCATGCCGCTATCTATAAGCGGTACTTGTATTGAGGAAACCGAAAAGCTTTCAGTCCTCGGTAAGTGTATCACAGACCACCTTCTGTGGAATGAACACATATTCGACGTCGCCAAAAATGCTGCTAAGTGCTTAGGTTTTCTTCGGCGATGCAAGAAATTGTTCTCCCCTTCTGATCTGGTTGTAATCTATAAAGCATTTATCCGTTCGAAACTTGAGTACAATTCTCATATTTGGGCAGGTGCCCCAATAACCTACTTGAGTCTGTTAGATAGGATTCAAAAAAGAGCTTTGAAAATGATAGGTGACAGAAATATAACAGAAACATTTGCATCCCTCGACCACCGCCGCCGCAATGTTTCATGTCTAACATTATTTTACCGTTACTTTTATAAACATTGTTCTAGTGAAATAGCCAGCTGCATTCTTTCCTTAAAACAATTCAACCGTAATACTCGTATTTCTAGGAATGCACATCAGTTTACCCTCGAGCCAAACTTCGGACGCACTGTCAAGTATAGAGATTCTTTTTTTAGCCGCACTACTCGAATGTGGAATGCTTTACCCGGCTCTATCTTTCCCGACCATTTTAATATTCAGAGGTTCAAAACCAAAAAAAAAAAAAAAAAAAATTCGTACTCACATGGTTGAAACTAAAGCAGGGTGTCATGATGAAGGCCATCAGCTTTACTCTTGCAAATTGTTTACCTCACTAGGTTGTGAAGCTCGTCGTGATTTTACTAGGGAGAATAAACTTTGTTTCAACTGTTTTCATACAGGACATTCTTCAAATAAGTGTCGTTCATATTTACGTTGCAAGACGTGCAACAAGCGGCACCATACATTGGTTCACCCTCCTGAAATTGTGGCATCAAAAACTTCAAGTGTTGTAAATCAGTTGAAGCAAGCTAACACCGCATCATCGTCGAGTAGTTCTGGTTCTATTCCTCCAGTTGTTAGTTGTCATTCGCTGGATCCATCTCGTTGTTTTTCTACTCTCCTTCCCACAGCTGTATACTACGTTTCCACCAGACACTAAACCGAGATTTAGCAAGATTATCACAAATCTTCTTGAAATCTACAAGATTTACCATACAAATTTTAATCTCCTCAAATAAAACTCATTCAAATCTACTTGGAAACATTAGTTTGTCAAATCAAACATACTTTGTTTTCGGAGAACAATTGTAGAACCGACCCATTTTTGTTTATTGACAGATGGAAATGTAACCAAAAACTATCTATCTCACTTCCACTTCATATCAAAAAAATTAACCACCATTTGAATGTTTTGCGATAATCCTCATTTTGTGCAGTGGAAACATCAAACAAATCTCACTACCGAAATCTCGGTTAAGTGGTTGATGGAAACGTAGTATTAGTCAGAGTTCGAGATAAACAAGGATTTCAACATGATGTACGCGTTTTGCTAGACAGCGGATCTCAAGTCTCTTTCATAACAGAGCAGATTGTTCAGCGTCTTGAATTGTCACGGAAGCCTTCGCGTTTTCCTATAATGGGCGTTGCATCTACTTCAGCTGGCGTTACCAATGGTGTGGTATCACTAAACTTATCATCACGGTTTGATACAAATAATATTGACGTTGCTGGTATGTCATCTACAAATTAACTTCATTAATTCCACCTGTATCCACCTCACAATTGAATATTCTTGATTACCTGTCGCTTGATTTAGCTGATCCTAGTTTCAATAAGCCTGGACCTATTGATATTCTTATAGGGGCGGACAGGGTGTTTAATATTTTCACTGGATAGTCTGAACAAAAGGCTAAGGATGTACCTAATTGTGTTTCAACTATTTTCGGATGGGTTATAGCAGGTGATTTTTCTCAGTTGCGATCTTTAATCAACCAGGAAGTGAAAAGTTTCCCTACACAGCTTTACTTTTCGCAGGAGTTTGATCTTGAACGTTTTTGGCGACTTGAGGAGGTTCACTCAGAACCTATACTCTCTGTTGAGGAACAACAAGCTGAAGAGCATTTTGTTTCAACTCATAGCCGGGCCTCTGATGGACGTTACGTAGTACAGCTACCATTTAAAGGAAATTCTACTTCGAATCTTTGCAACTCGTTTAGTTTTGCTTTTAGCCGATTACTCTCAATGGAGCAAAGGTTTTCATCGAATCCTGAATTAAAAACTCAATATGATAACTTTCTAAACGAATATCTTGCATTAGGCCATATGGAGGAGGTATCAACAGATGAGATAGCTCAAAAACCCTACAGCTGTTATTATTTGCCTCATCATGCGGTTATTAAAAGCGATAGTACTACAACTAAACTGCGGGTAGTATTCGACGGTTCAGCTAAGCCTCATTATTCTGAAACATCTTCTCTCAACGAGCTTCTTCTTGTTGGCCCCACTATTCAACGCGACATTTTTGCTATTTGCCTTCGAAGTCGTCGCCATACCTACGTTATATCGGGAGATATAGAAAAGATGTTCCGTCAGATTTGGGTTTCTTCAAACCACAAACAATACCAACGAATCATATGGCGTTCTTCTCCTGAAGAACCAATAAAACACTACAACCTTTTAACAGTTACCTATGGTACTTCAGCAGCACCCTCTTTATCAGTACGTACATTAAAGCAACTGGCACTTGATTATGCCAAAACCTACTCTCGAGCCTCGAACGTTATTCTAAATGACTTCTACGTCGATGATGTTTTCTCTGGAGCAGACACCGTAGATGACGTCATATCTTTTAGGAGTGAACTTGTTCAACTTCTGAAATTAGGCGGTTTCAATTTACGAAAATGGACAACAAATTGCTGGCCACTCTTACTTTCACTACCGGAGGAGCAACGGGAACTATCGCCGGTGGAATTTGAGGAGTCTACGACGGTTAAGGTCCTTGGTCTTCGTTGGTGTCCGTCTAAAGACTGTTTCTCCTACAAGGTCGTTCTTCCTTCACCAACAACTTCTACTAAACGCCGTATTCTCTCAGATGCTTCTCGTGTTCGACCCATTAGGATTTCTTTCACCAATAGTAGTTGCGATCAAAATATTCTTCCAGGATTTATGGCGAGAAAAATTGGAATGGGATGAAAACGTATATTCTCGGCTCCAGAATTCTGTTACGCAATATTGTCTACACATGTATAGATTGTTTTCGGCAGCGACAAACCATATCTAATCAACTAATGGTGGATCTACCTGTAGAGTGTGTTCGATTTTCACGCCCATTTAGCTAGGTCGGGGTCGATTACGCAGGTCCCATAACGCTTCGCCTAGCTCGCGGTCGGAACCCAAAATTTGTCAAAGCTTACATCGCTCTTTTTGTGTGTTTTGTTACCAAAGGAGTTCACATCGAATTAGCTAGTGCCTTATCGACAGATGCCTTTCTGTTAGCCCTCGATAGGTTCGTTTCTCATCGCGGTAAACCGTCGGATATATGGAGCGACAACGCGACCAACCTTCATGGTGCTAAGAGAAAGCTTGCGGAGTTATATGACATTCTTCTAAATCAACAGCGGAACAACATCATTATCGGTCATCTTTCAAAAGACCAAATAGCTTGGAAATGTATACCACCCGCTTCGCCTCACTTTGGGGGATTATGGGAGGCTGGCGTAAAGTCGGTAAAGTCTCATTTAAAACGCGTCATTGGGGACCACAGACTTACCTACGAAGAGATGTATACTCTTCTATCCAAAATTGAAAGCCTTTTGAATTCACGTCCTATGTGGCAAACAGCTGACTTCGAACCCATTGCTCTTACTCCATCACATTTTATGATTGGAGAATCTTATTCGGCAGTCCCTTTACCTGATGTTTCTTGCACAAATGTTTCTATCAAAAATAACTGGTCTCTTTTACAGGCACTCATGCAAGGTTTCTGGAAGCGCTGGCACCAAGAGTATCTAACATCGCTGCAGAGCCGACCAAAGTGGCAAAGGATTTAAAGAGACTTCCAAATCGATGACATTGTGCTATTAAAGGAACCCAACCTTCCCCCATCCAAGTGGGCTCTTGGACAAATTGCTAATATCCATCCTGGACTAGATAAAAGATGTCGAGTGGTCACTGTTAGAACCAAAACTGGACTATACGTTCGTCCAGTAGTAAAAGTTGTGGCCTTACCTTTTGCTGAAAGACCGAAGCCTTCCAGGGTGGGCTGAATGTTTGAGACTATAATATGCTGAACTAAAATTATAACTTTTGTTAAATTAACTTGTCCCAAAACAATTTTGATATTTTTGAATTACAACCAAACATTGTGAACTTACAGTATTTTTGAGCGAATTCTCTTTTTATACCAATTATTGAATTGTAACTTTTTTTGAATTCTTCTTTAAATCAATTTTCTTAATATGCTGCTGCTTGCAACCATTCTTTGTAACTTCCTCTTTTCAAGCCAACCACCATCGAAAGCAGTCGCAGCAGCAGCAACAGACTAAGTATCAATACTTTACATATCAAATACATTACATAATATACTTTATATATATTAAACACAAAAACCTTAATTGAAACTTTATAAAACGAACAAAAACTATTCCTTTCATTAAAGAAACAAAATTACAGTCCACAAGATATTAAGGAACATTACAGAACACTGGATTTAGAATTGAAAAGAGTGAACCAAAAACTCGAAATAGCTATTTACAGTACTTTTAGAACAATAACGAGTGATTCATATTGTTGTATACAACACAAACACGCTGCTTTCCACTCCATGGTACATAGGTTGTGCAATTTAAACCTTTCAGTAATGAACTACATGAAAGAGTGTAGAACTATAAAATATATTGCAAAATGAATGGTTATAGTGAAGATTTGGTGGATAATCTAATTAAAAAACATACAGAAAAAATAAAAAGAAATGATTTGTCTACACTATATGTACAATCCCGAAAATACGACGATAAAAACATTCGTGTCGCGATATTTTATACACCTGTTGTAACGAACAAACTGAAAACGAAATTTCGTGAATACGGCAATTTGAATAAATCGGGTATATATGCAATAAAATGTAGTGAATGTGAAAGTGTTTATTACGGCCAAACAAAGATAAATCTCCTTACGCGATTTAAAGAACATCAAACATATATTCGCACTAATCAAGGTTACAGATCAGCGCTGGCGGCACATGCTCTCAACGAAATGCCTTGACATCCAAAACGTTTGTTTAGTGAAAGAGGTGCTAGATGACCGTAAGCTTGATGCATATGAAAGTTTTTATATACAGAGAGACCCAAGTGCGATGAATATAGACAACGGAAATATTGAATCGCATTTGTTCTCTCTTATATAATGATTACAATATGCAATATTAATAACAACAACATTTACTGCTTTTGGATTTAGTCGTGATGCTGATGATGGAATGACTACATTCTGAAATGCATTCAAGGTACTCCTTTAACACGTCTAATAATTTTGTTATTGTTTTATGTGTTAAAGTAAATATTGTGAAATAAGTTAAGGTGTCGACTCAATTTGTTAGTTGTTTAATTGTTATCCGATTTCTCGTCGCTCAAAAATATTATTTAATTAAATTCAAGGTGAAACACAAAAAGGATAATTGATTAATTAATTCTAACACCTTAATGATTTCACAAAATCCAGAATCAAATTTTAAATCACTTAAAAAAAAATATGTTATTAATTTAATTAAACAAAACAAATTAATTAAAATGATTTTAAACTTTTGACTCACTTTGAATGCATTTCGGAATACCTTCATTCCATCATCCATTTTTCACAAGCAGTTGAGTGTCGTTGTCAGTTTTGGAAGCAAGACGTAATAGATTTCAACTTACTTTATTGACACAAAGCCAGTATAACTATACTGGGGGGAAAATGTTTTATAAATCACTATTTGTGCAACGTTGTAAAGAGGCTACACAAATTCTTATAGGGTAAAGGTGTCAACAGTGGATCACTTTTTACTTCTTGCACTGTTGCTCGTACAATTATAATCAAAAGATATCAATTTTTTGTCCACAATTTTCTCAATGTTATATCTTTAATTTAAGCTACTTTATTTAAAGCTCTATTGATCACGAAAATATAAAAATTTAATTAAAAAAAAACATAATCATGTGATTCACTGTGTTCCATGGGTGTCCACAGTGAATCAGTGCATGGTACACAATGAATCAGGGATAATAAATCGATTTTTCCATTTTAAAAATTTATGTTTTTTAAAGTTATGTATTTTAAATAATCAATCGATTAATATTCAATTTATTATATTTAATAAATAGAAAAATTCTTCGAATTTACAAAAAAAATTATATTAAAAATTTTAGTTTATTTGTACGTTATTTATTTTTAAAAGTTGATACAAAATTACTTTTTTCTGTCCATAAAGCGAAAGAAAACATAAAACTATTAAAGAACTAATAAATAAAATTGTTGGGGTGCGGTTCGTCAGAAAAGAATCAAGTGAAAAATAACGAGATGAGTATGTTTGGGTTTTAAGTGTTTTATTCATTAGAGGTACTAAGATGGGTTGTATAAAAGTGAAAGATCTTTGCAAGTAGGGAAAAGGAAAAGGGTTCTGTGGAAAATTTGATGGGAAATTTAATGAAACTTAATGGAAGCTGACTTGAACGCCATCTAGCAATTCGAGAGGAAATCTCACAAACATTGCCGGCCGCCTTGCAGGATTCCTGCAAAACAACTTCGTATGATAGGCCTTAATTACTATGTTATATGGGGTTGAGAACCTTATTAAAGAGGGGTTCTACTCACTCATTTGCAAGGAAATGTTAGTATGGGAAAAGGGAATACATGGGCAAAATATTATTACATTTTAAGTTTTTATAGTTTTTATAAAATCAATTTTAAATAAATATAATTAATAATTACGTACAATTTTGGAAAAACGTGCATTGAAAAATAAACTTATATTCAATATGTAAATTATAATGAATCGAAAATTATTCGGTACTAGAAAGTTTTGGACGAATAAAGGCTTTGTAGATCACAGCCAGATCAGAAGGGGAATAAAATTTCTCGCATCTACGGAGAAAACCTAAACACTTAGCAGCGTTTTTGGTGACATCAAATGGTCATTCCACAAAAAGTGGTCTGTGACTAGGGTTACCATTTCAGAAAATGATAATAGGGGGATTTTGAATTTTCTTTATCGGGACAGCTGGGTTTCAGGGGGGACAACATTTCAAAATCTTCTACTTTTAATTTAAGAAATAAATACAAAAGCAACTTGATTTTTCACAAAAATAATGATTCTTTTTAACAATGGTTCATTATATACATGTAGGATGTGCCTACGTCAAATCCCATAGTCCGTACGCCAGAAAACGATGTGCCAATACCATGTCATCCCATAATCTTCTGTTAATCCTTCGTACCGTTGATAAATCATTCGATAGTCAAAAAATCATCAGCTAGACAAAATCACACACGACCAGAAAGAAGCACAATTACGAACACCCAACGGTTACGACATCATCGCGACGCATCGACCTTTTTTTTTATTATTTGCTAATCTTGTTTGAAGTTTAACTAAAATTTAATATTTCTGAATTAACTATAATTAGTACTTTTATTTTAGTATTTAAAATAAAACTTTTAAATCAGTTTTACTGAACAAAACTGTCTTTTGTCGGCGCACCCTTCCCACATACACTCCAATTCACTCGTTTAAATACAGGTTTCTTGTCAATACACTTTTAACGATTTCTCTATAACCTTTTATAATTATGACAAATCTTATTCTACAATTTATTAAGTGTAATATGGGGATTAAGATTCAGGAAGAATTTTTAATCCTCCTTAAAAATTGTCAGTCTTATGGCTCTTTGAACAATTTTAGTCAAAAAATCGACCTTATTTTGTGTGTCATTCGTTTAAATACACCTTGAAAACCAACCAAGTAGCTCAGAAAGTCGTTTAAAATAGTATGCAAAAAATCAAATAATCAACAGTTAAAGACATTTTTTCATGAATTTAAAAAATTTTCCAGAAGGAAGTGTTCTAACCTAAGAGAAAAATGCTCAAATTCGAGACTATCAGGACAATGGCCATAGCAGTCGATGTGAAGGTCACAACATTGGACTTAGTATGCAGCTACCTTCGATATAGGGAAAACTATTGAAATTAAATACATAAATGTTACAAATTAAACATTACTAAATTCCTAGTACATTATCTTATAATGAAATGGCAACACTTAAAATCTATTATAACTATTATACTTTGTATTATGTTATTACTACTACAAAAGATTATTCCAAATTATACGCTGAACTGTGAAGTAAGAACTCGTCTTTTATTCGTCTCTACTTTATATCTAACATAGGTTAGGGGCCTACGTTTTCCCGCGTGGTATTAATTTTTTTTTCTTAGTATTACATTAAAATAAAATGTCTAATTCCATTTATCAAATTGAGAAACTAAGCGAAAACAATTATGATTCGTGGAAAATATTAGTAAGGAGTGTGTTAATACACAACGACCTATGGAGCTATGTCTCCGGTGGTTCTGTGAAGCCAGAACAAGATAAGATAGATGAAACCACACTATGGTGCACGAAGGTTGAAAAGGCTCTGGCTACCATTCTGTTGTGTGTAAGACCATCGCAGATCAACTACATCAAAAATTGTAAGACGTCGGCAGAAGCTTGGATGAGTTGGGAAAAATTCATCAACCCAAAGGACCTGCAAGGAAAGTTACGCTATTTAAGCAACTCCTCCAATTGAAAATGGAAGGTAATAGTGTTCAGCATCATATTAATTCTTTCTTCGATTTGGCAGAAAAAATCAAGGAGCTTAACATCGAACTTCAGGATGAACTTTTAGCGATAATTTTATTCTCCAGTTTACCCAGTGCTTACGAAAATTTCATCATTGCAATTGAGTCACGTGATGAACTACCATCGATTGAAAATTTGAAGGTTAAACTTCTCGAGGAAGGCCATCGTCGTGGAGAAACCGAATCAAACAATAATTTTTCAGAACGAGCATTATTCATGCAAAATAAAAAAAATAAGTTTGCTCAGAAAAAATCTACGTATTCTACAGACAGGGGATCTTTCAAAGGGAGGTGTTATCGATGCAAGCGGCTGGGCCATATGGCTTCAAATTGCCACGAAAAGCAAAAGCATTCTCCTAGTGCGGTCACATCAGCTTTTGCATTGTTAAATTCATTCTGTGTCAGAGAATTTGATGAAAACACATGGGTTTTAGACAGTGGGTCAACAAGTCACTTATGTTGTGACAAAAAAAGTTTTCGTCATACAGCGATCACGTAGAGATAATTGAACTGGCTGGTGGAAAATATATAAATTCAGCGGGGATAGGCGATATAAATCTGATCGCGAATAGCAAGATCACTTTAAAAAATGTTTTGTTTGTACCAACTAGTGCTGGAAACAAAGAAATCTTTTCAGACAAGCGTGCAGAAATAATTGATAGATCTTCTGTGGAGCTACTGTATGCGACAAAGTACAACAACGTATACATTTTTAAAGAAGAGCATTTTAATGCTCTTGCTGCTGGTGATGCTGGAGGGGCTGTTGGTTCTGGTGATGCTGGAGGTGCGAGTAGCTCTGGTGCTGGTAATGCTAAGGCAGCTAGAAGTGTTGTTGGAGCTGGTGAATGGGACAAAGTGTTTGCACTGTAGCATCAAAGGTATGGCCATTTGAATGGTCAGTGCTTACATAACCTGTTCAATAAAAACATGATTCGAGGTGTAAGCTCCCAATAACTCAACAAAGTTTTTATGAAATGCGAGATTTGTTTCAAGGGAAAAATTTCATGTCTACCATTTGGATTGTCAGATAATCGGAGTAAGTCCGTGCTTTCAATTAAACATACGGATATTTGTGGGCCGATAAGGAATGTGTCAAATGGAGAGTCTAAATATTTATTGACTTTCATAGATGATCACTCACGTATGATATTTGTCTATTTTTTGCGTCAGAAAAGTGAGGCTTTGACAAATTTTAAGGAATTTAAGGTAATGGCAGAAAACCAGACTGGCAATAAAATTAAAATGATGAGAAGCGACAACGGGAGAGAATACGTTAATAATGATTTTAAAAACCATTTAGAAAATAATGGTATAAAACACCAAATAACTTTTCCTTACACTCCACAGCAGAATGGGTGTGCTGACAGAGCGAACAGGACTCTGGTAGTGATGGCGCGGTGCATGCTGATTGCGTCTGGACTGAAGCAAGGTTTTTGGGCTGAAGCCATTAATACGTCTGTTTAACTGAGAAATCGATCACCAACAAAATTATTGGAGCATCAAACACCATTCGAACTCTGGTTTGGATACAAACCAAATGTATCGCACCTTAGGATCTTTGGATGCAAAGCGTTCATGCTTGTAAAGAAGCCAGGTAATTCCAAGTTTAGTCCTAAGGGCAAAGAATGTTTAATGGTTGGTTACTCTCACGAGGCCAAAGCATATAGATTATATGAATGTAAAACGGGTAAGATTCATACGAGCCGCGATGTTAAATTCATTGAAAATCCATCTAAAATGTGTCTTACAGACTCTGATTTCATAGTAATCGAATCAATTAAAGAAGACGACGATTATGAATTTAAAGATACACAAGATGGACAAGAAGAAGATGAAGCTGATCTTAACATTTGTAAACTCGAAAACACTGATCTTGAGGTTGTTGCAAGAGATGATGTTGTTGATGCTGTTGCTGGTGATGCCAATGAATCTTCTGATAGTTTTGAAGAGGAAACTAATGAAGAGGACGCTGATTATGAAGATGAATAAGATTCTGACTCTGAAGATGACAATGCTGCTGAAGGTGATGACCACTACGAGGATTGTGACGATGAAGAATTAGAGGAGCATTCTAATGAAAAAGCTAAAGAAAACCAGGTTAGTGCTAGTGTTTTAAGAAGTGGCAGTATAAGAAACAAAGATTTAAATAGAAAAAGATCAAATTCGATAAGTTTCATGATCAATGTTGGGAAAAATTGTGAGAATATACCAAATTCCGTTAAGAAAGCACTTCGCGGTAAGGATTCCAATATGTGGCAAGATGTTATGGAGGCAGAATATCGCTCGCTTCTGGAAAATAAAACTTGGGATATAGTTGATTTGCCAGCTGATCGTAAGGCCATAAGATCCAAGTGGGTTTTTAGTATCAAAAAGGACAAAAAGGGTAAAATTGAACGATACACTTCCAACTTGTAGAAATTATGATAAATTTACCAGAAAAAACTTAAACAACAACAACGTGCATTTTATATTGATATAATCAAATAGTAAGAACGGGTTGAGTCTGCAAAGCGTTTGAGTGATTTTTGAATTTAGGAGAGCTGTGTAAATTTTTAATGACGAATGTGTATCTGCAACACTATGACTCACAGATATGATATACAGATATGTCTTTTGATATATTTTTTTTTGTTGTTTTCAGTCTAGGTAAGAATAATTTAAGATGTCGCAGATTTTTGGGCAGCACATATCAAGATATTATTAGGTTGAGATATTGGGAGGACCTTGGGAGGACCCAGTGGTACTCTGGTTTAGAATTCGACGTGATCGTATGTAATACACTCTTCCGAGCTTCCTTATAACTCGGTTTCATCAATATCGAAATGACGATGGAGTATAAGGTTGTGAAGCTGGTACGTACCTTCTTGTTCCTAGGCCACGACGATAGAATCAGTACCAGGGTACTTACATATGCAATTTTGTGCATCGGATCTCTAAAAGGTTTTAATTTCCCAATAAAAATCCCTCGTTGCTCTGTTTTAATCAATACAAAAAATGCGAAATATCTTGTTAAGAATAAATTACGCTTTAAGGTAAGACTAACAGATATTTTTAACTTACGTTTTTGTAAATATATTTAATAATTAAACAAAATTTAAGAGCCTTGTGGGCGAAAAGTTGGACCATCTCCTTATGTGGTTGATCAGAAAAGAAAGATCGGATTAGAGGAAATTGATGGGAATGGCCATTTTTCGATCTTCGAAAAAGTGCTAGAATCGGATCTGTGATTGTTTCGAACTAGAATTTTGAGTGGTCTGATCACATCGATCGTGGTGAATAAAAAAAAAATATAGACTGTAGTATTTTAAAAGTAACATCAAAAATCTCATTACAAAACCATTTCTTTAGAAACATGTAATGTGAGAAAGGAATGGAAAATTGTTCTTTATATCATGTCTTTTTAAATAAGATGTGTGGCTCGACCCATGCCCTGTGAAAAGAGTCTCATGTTGTTCTACGTTTTTAGATCTTTTGAGTGGAAAATGCCAACGATTTTTCCTTTCGGATCCGCCACTTCATAAAGTGCGTTGCCTACTGCCCGTACAACTCGGCATTTTAGATATTTTGGGCAGAATTTTGCGTTAACTTTCTTACTCGCATCACTTTGTACGAAGTTCTTACGATAAATTTCTTGACCTGGTTGAAACTTTTTATTTGAAGATCTGAGGTTATAGTTCTTTGCATGTTTGTCAAACGCTTATTTAATATGATCTTTCAGTTGCTGTTGAATTAACCCGATTCGATCGGCCTAACTAACTGCTTGGAATTCTGAGTCATTCAGGCATTCCAAATTTTGTAGCAAAGGATACATGCTCGCATGCGTTACCATTTGTGCCCCGAACAAGGAGAAATAAGGCGTTTTTGACGTTGACTGATGGACTGAAGTACAAAGAGACTGTTGGATCTCGGGAATATATTTGTCCCAATCTCTATGGTCCTTCTTGATGTAAGAACGAATTCCTGATAGAATAGATTGATTAACACGTTCTGACGCGTTAGACTGTGTTGAGTATAAGGATGTCTTTATGTACCTTATTCCAAGTATACCAATATGTTGTTGAAACTGAGCAGACACAAATTGTTTGCCATTATCCGAATGGATATATTGAGGCACTCCGAAGACACTATACACATTTTGGTTCAAAAAATTAATTACTGTTTGTGTGTTTGCTTTGGTTATAGGCTTTAACAGGACAAATTTAGTTAGATGGTCTAACAACACGAAAAGATAAGTATTTCCTTGCTTGGATCTTATATAAGGCCCATACAATCTATCGAAAGCTTTTGAAATGGCTTCTCAAACACGAAGGGGGTGGTGGTTTTATGGTCTTATTTGTTTTCTTACTTTCTTTGCAAACAACGCAGTGTGATATGAACTCCTTTACCTCCTTTGCCATATTTGGCTAAAAATAATAGTTTCGCAATCTTCCCAGTGTTTTGACTATACCGCCATGACTACAATTGGCCTTTCGGGCCTTTCGGGCCTTTCGGATCAGATCAAGAACAAGACTTTTTGGTATCCAGAGTCTCCATTGAAGGTCTGTTTTCTCAAAGTCACCGTCAGATGGAAAAAACATTTTATAAATTCGATTTTCTAGAATTTTAATGTCTAGATATTGGTTTGGATTCTGCTTGATTTTGTCGATGAATGAACTATATTCCTTGCTTTTAAAATCATCAGATTCAAGGTTTATTGCCAAACTATTTGGGTCTTCAGCATCAATAATACTGTCAACAAAGGCTCGCGATAGCGCGTCTGACACAACATTAGCTGAACCTTACCTGTGTTCAATTTCAAAATCGAATGCCTGCAGCTTGAGAGACCACCTCGCCAATCGACCGCTCAAATCTTTTAAATTCATTAGCCATTTGAGGCTAGAATGGTCTGTAATTATACGAAAGTGTGACCCTTCTATATATGGCCGGAATTTTTGTATGGCCAAAACAGCTGCAAGACACTCTTTTACGGTAATTGTATAGTTAGCTTGACACTGATTTAACTTTTGAGAGTAAAATGCGATGGGTTGCGCTTCATTTTCGTTGTTGAATTGAAACAAAACGGCACCGACACCTTGATCTGATGCATCGCATTGCACTGAAAACATTTTATTATAGTCCGGCTTGTTCAATAATGGAGCTGTAGATAGCGCTGTCTTGAGTTCCTCGAAAGCTACTTTCGCTTCAGGTGTCATTTGAAACTTTTTGTTGCTCGTTTTGAGCATATGGGTTATAGGGGCTGCGAGACTAGCAAAGTTTTTAATGACTCTACGATACAAGCCACACATTCCTAAAAATCGACGCACTTGTTTGACACTTCTTGGAATTGGAAAGTCATTAATTCCTTGTACCTTTACAGGATCAGATTGAAGGTGTCCGTTACCCACTATATATCCCAGGAATTAAAGTTCACGATGACAAAATTTAGACTTTTCAACATTGATCGTAAGGTTGGCATGACTAAGGCATTGTGCTACAGTTTCCAGTCGACGCAGATGTGTTTCAAAGTCCGCCGAAATGACAAGTAGGTCATTTATGTAGACAAAAACATATTCGCGAAGTGCTGATGGAATAACTTTGTCCATCACGCAACACATCCTTGCCGGGGCATTACATGTTCCGAACGGCATGACAGTAAATTGCATCAACGGTCTTCCTGGCACGGTAAATGCAGTTTATTCTGGCGACTTCTCATGTAGTGGAATTTGCCAATGCATCCTTAAGATCAATGCTGGAAATAAAATAGGTATCGCCAAGGCGACTAAGAATCGCATCGATGTTATGGATAGGGTTAGCATCTTTCTTTGTAAGCGCATTGACTTTTCGATAATCGATGCATAATCGATTTTTCTCACGTTTCCTAACGAGTACAACAGGGGATGACCAAGGACTTTGGCTTTCCTCTATCACACTATCACACCTAATGCCAACATGCGATCGATTTCTTCGTTAATTTGTGCCTGAATAACCGGTGAAACCGGGTAACTTTGTTGTTTTACTGGATCTGCACTTCCAGTGTCTATAATGTGAGAGTCGACACTAGTTTTCCCTAGTCCCAACTTAGAAAACGAAGGAAATTTGTCTATTACACATTCTTATGCCTTCTTCTGGTCAATGGTCAAGTCATGCTTAGTCTTAGGATCAACGGCCACCATTTCAGAAACTAGCTTAGGACAAATTTGAAACTCTATCCAAAAGTCAATGCCGAGGTACAATGGCTGAGTCAGAGTTGGAACTAGGTATAAATCGATATAACGATATATGTTATTATAAATTATTGCAATGTTCACTCTTCCTACTATGCACTGGTTGCTTCCATCGTCTGTTTTCAGTCCGGATTTAAAGTTAATAACCTTTAATTTGTTGCGTTTAACAAAATCTTCACAATCTCGGCCAAGACAAGAAATGGATGCAACACTGTCGAGGAGTTCTTTCACATTCTCGTTACCAATACGCACTGAAGCATACGGCCTAGGATCGTTTTCAACTTTGATTTTTGATGATTCTATTAATTTTGAGAAAATACGTCTCTTTTTTTTTCCTAAATGACGTTTTGTTTGTCTTTTTGGAAGGATTAACTATGTTGGCTTCTTAAACCGAAAATATTTTTGCTCTTAATTCATTATAATGCTTGAGTGTTCCTTGGTAAGTTTTATATGGGATAAGTTGGGTAGTTTTCAATCCAGGAGTCCTGACCACGGCTGGTATGTTTGAGGAACTTTCTGATTCCTCCGTACTAATAATTGTTTTTATTGCTTTTGAGCCGGGGTTTGATTGGTCTGAGTAGAGCGAGACTCCCCGGAGTACTTCTCGCTCGCCTTCTTGTTTTCCGGATGTGGATTGCAATTCAAACAATGTGGAGTCGTATATCCGTCCAATCCACATCTGTAACAAAATAGTTTTCTTTCTGGGGATGAACAATTCATGAAGGTATGGCCTTCTTTTTTACAGTTAAAACATACTCGATTCCGTGAAGGAATGCTTCTGCTGTCAATGGCATTTATATCATCCTCGGGAAAATAATCTGGATTAGCTAACTCATTAATATTTCGTTGAGATCCGGCCTGATTATATCGCAATCGATATGTATCTCTGAAGGTCAACATTTGTTCAGTCTTCCTATATTCCTCGCGCAAATGTGTATATCGCCATGGGATATATATATTGCATTAAACGATTGTTAATATTGTTTTTTACTATTTTCAAAAGATCTCGCAAACGATGTCGGAGATCTAGAATGGCATTGTAGTAGTCATCGAAGGACCCATTGGGAAACTGGCGTCGTTCCATTATTTCTTTTATGACTTCAAGGTCAGTTTCATGTCTACGATACCTTTTGAGTATGACACTACGTAATTCCGGACATTCAAGACGGGGATTATCATTCAGGTACTGCCAAAACCATATTTTTGCTTTTTCACTCAAGACGAGATGGAAGTTTTTGACTATTTCTGTCCAAGGCATTCGGTAATTTTGTTTCAACTTCTCCACTTGGAAAATAAAATCTTCGATCGACATTGACTTGGCAGTTCCTTCAAATGTAATTCCCCAACGATCAAGTTCAAATCTCCTCTCAGATTGATAAAAAAAATTTCACCAAGGTACGTATCTGGATTATATGGAAATCCAGACGAATTGTTGGTGTTGGTCGTGTGAGAGGAGTTTACGTTACCGGAAGGATTATAAACATCCACCCGTATTCATAAAGAAAAAATAGTTATTTTAGCTCCCGTGTTTAGGAAAACTACACCATGGAATACAAATTTTCTGGGCTTAAACTAAAGGCAATTGCTTACTGCTCCATTTGAGGCCGGAACATTGTGATTCCATGGGGTAGGTTTCCTAAACACGGGAGCTAAAATAACTATATTTTCTTTATGAATAAGGGTGATCGTTTATACGAGGGGGTATTTCTAGTTGAGGATTAGATTGTAATGTTATTTGTCTTTGATGTTTCGATCTGATTACTACTATCTCTTTCGTTTCGTCTGCGGCTATTGGATTTTTGAGTACAAGCTACCTGTTCACTTTGGACTATATTTCTAACGGTGGTTAAAACTGTATGTTCAATACTATTTTTGAGTGCTTCATTAAGTGATAACATTAGCTGTGAATGTTAACTATTCAAACCTTGTTGCACACAAGTGGAAACGTAGCTTTTTAATGATTCATCCTGCAGATTATTTTGAGTTGGTGAGTTCTCTCCACGTATTGCAAGATTGATATTTTCATCGGCTATCAAGTTAGCAAACTGTTCGACATTACTTTCCATTTCTGGCTGAATGTTTAAGTCTAGTACCGAATCTATTGGGTCGAGTATATTTAAATTATTTCCTTCTGCCATATTATCTGCCAAAGGAAGAACTGGATTCATTTTAATTGGCGTATGTCTAACTCGACTGCTTGACCTAAAAGGCGATTGCTGATTATTTTGGTTTTGACCAAAGCTTGGTTTATATCTGTTCCCTGAGCGTGTAGTCCCTGTTGTGCCCTTCCTTTTAGGTATCGCACCTTGAGATCGATTGGGTAGGTTGCCTTGATTTTTATTAGGTATGTCACCTTGATCTTGAGACATAATAAACTAAACTGTCCAACTGATAGAGAAGAGTTTTCTGATCTAATAAAAAATATAGCTTAATTTCGAAACACAGTGAAATTAGGTAATAAAACTTTTTTTGATTTTAAATTCAGTTTGGGTTTGTAATAAGGATAGTACTTTTATATATTTCTGTATTTTCATTTGAAATGGGGAAAGATAAAAAACAGAATTTGATATTGCATAATGATATGTGACTAGAATGTGCCTAATTTGTGTCCATTGATGAGCGAAAGCCTTTCTCGAAAATGAGTTGCGGAAACAAAGATACAAAGCTCTCCTTCCACTGCAACTCAACGAATAAGCTATATTTCACCTTTGCCTAACTAGTTTAACCAGTAGTGTTATCAACAATTACTAATTTTTCCCATTAGGGAATAAATAGACTGGATCCAAGGAAAACCACTAACTTATACGTAAACGACACAGCAAATAACAGCAAATAACTATAAATAGCACTAATTGGTTCTCGTTCCTTGTGAACTATAAACACTCATCGGCACATTACTTTATTAACCATAAAACCTAAACTTCTTCTATCAAAGCAAGTTTGACAAAACAGGCCTAGTCGTTGGGCGCCATATTATTTGTAAGGGTTGGGAGTAAGATTTAAAATCCCTTTTGTATCAGCAGGTGGCACGCTTGACGACGCACAGCTATGTTCGCCGGATGGGAGTGAAACTTGCTGACTAATACCCTTAAAATAAAATTATTCGTGCCAATATCAAAAGACATCACATAAACAGAAAAATTGAGAAGACTTAAGTCTCATTCCGCACAAAATAAATGTTAATATAGAAAAACACAACAGCTGTTTTGTTGCGCTAGTAAAGCTATGTAGCAACCCTAATCCTGTAGCAACTATGCTACCACCATACTGCACTTGCCAAAAGAGAATGTGAGTGCAGCCCCTAAACACCCTCATGTCACATATACCCCTTACCTACATCGTCCTTATTTCTTACCTTTCCCCTTTAATTCACATATCTAGCATTCCATTATGAAATAAAAATAATCCACGTCTAAATTTTCACTTTCACAATAGTTCATTTTATTTTAATTTCTATTCCATAAAAAACATAAGTCACACAATGTTCCATTCGTAATGAGAAAAAAAAACATTCGGTAAATCAACTCAAAAAAAAATAATAGTATAGTATAGTATCCCTCCCATTGTTCTGAAGAGGTGTTCTTCAACGCTGGCAAAACCACTGCGTAAGCTTTTCCATCTGTCCTATTCTACTGGTCTCTTTCCGAGTGGATGGAAAACAGCATTTGTCCAACCTGTCCCTAAAAAAGGGGTATCTTCTTCACCCTCTAACTATCGACCAATTGCACTTACGTCCCTTCTTTCCAAGGTCATGGAAACGCTGATTAATTTCCAGCTCAAGAAATATCTCGAGGAACGAAAGCTTCTTAATGACCGGCAGTACGGCTTTCGTAGCAATATCCACTGGTGATCTGATGGTATATCTCACCGAACAGTGGAACAAATCTTTACATCGTTTTGGATAAAGTAAGATTATTGCGCTTGATATTTCTAAAGCGTTTGATAGAGTTTGGCACCAAGCTCTCTTATCGAAAATACTCGCATTTGGTATTGATGAATCTCTTCTTCGTTGGTTTACAAACTACCTTTCGGACCGATCAATACAAGTTGTATTGGACGGTTTCAAGTCTGAAATTCACAAAATAAATGCTGGTGTGCCCCAGGGCTCCGTTTTGTCTCCGACTCTCTTCCTTATATTCATAAATGATCTTTTGTCTGAAACTTCTAATCCATTAAACTGTTTCGCTGACGACAGCACCCTCAGCTTCTCATATTCGTTTTCAGATTCACATCCATGTCCTTCGGATGTGGAACTAGAACGGCAGGGTATGATTAGCTCATTAAATTCTGATCTCGACAGCATTGTCCAATGGGGAATCAAAAACCGCGTAGAATTTAATGCTTCAAAAACTCAGTGCTGTCTACTGTCGTCAAAACGAAATACACCCCCCATGCCGCTATCCATGAGCGGTACTTGTATTGAGGAAACCGAAAAGCTTTCAGTCCTCGGTATGTGTATCACAGACCACCTTCTGTGGAATGAACACATATTCGACGTCGCCAAAAATGTTTAATGGTTGGTTACTCTGACGAGGCCAAAGCATATAGATTATATGAATGTCAAACGGGTAAGATTCATACGAGAGATGACCACTAAGAGGATTGTGACGATGAAGAATTAGAGGAGCATTCTAATGAAAAAGCTAAAGAAAACCAGGAAAGTGTTAGTGTTTTAAGAAGTGGCAGAATAAGAAACATGCTAAGTGCTTAGGTTTTCTTCGGCGATGCAAAAAATTTGTCTCCCCTTCTGATCTGGCTGTAATCTATAAAGCATTTATCCGTCCGAAACTTGAGAACAATTCTCATATTTGGGCAGGTGCCCCAATAACCTACTTGAGTCTGTTAGATAGGATTCAAAAAAGAGCTTTGAAAATGATAGGTGACAGAAATATAACAGAAACATTTGCATCCCTCGACCACCGCCGCCGCAATGTTTCATGTCTAACATTATTTTACCGTTACTTTTATAAACATTGTTCTAGTGAAATAGCCAGCTGCATTCCTTCCTTAAAACAATTCAACCGTAATACTCGTATTTCTAGGAATGCACATCAGTTTACCCTCGAGCCAAACTTCGGACGCACTGTCAAGTATAGAGATTCTTTTTTTAGCCGCACTACTCGAATGTGGAATGCTTTACCCGGCTCTATCTTTCCCGACCATTTTAATATTCAGAGGTTCAAAACCAATGTGGATCGCTATCTCCTCTTAAATCCTACCCTATTTTCCCAATGCTCGCACTGTGTTTAAACATTTTAAGGGCAGCCAAAATCCCTTTAGTGCGCGCTCAACTAAAAAAAAAAAAAAAAAGAACTAGCTCAGCCTGCAAGGCGTTTGAGTGATTTTTGAATTTAGAGCTGTGTAAATTTTTAATGACGAATGTGTATCTGCAACACTATGACTCATAGATATGATATTGATCTTGAAGAGATCAAGAGAAATTTTTCTTGTTTTTTTTTTTAGTTAAGGTTACAATTTTTAAGATTTATACAATTCACTCAAAACTCAATTTAAATGAATTTATAATTCTTATATGAGTGATAAAAAGGAAAATAATATCATTTTTTTTTTTTTGTTCTTTTCTTTTTTTTTATTAAAATTGTATATAGTTACCAATAGCTTAACCCAAATACAAATTATCAATTGAATACAATTAATTTTACTCACTCTTTGAATCGAGGATCCATCCGACGTTGTGCGCACAATGGTCGATGTAATTCTCTTCGTAGTAGGAATTGTTAAAATTTTTGTTGCAAGTTATATAATTTATTTACAATAAATGTATTGCTCTATTCCGATGACCTTCTCTTATTATCCGAATCAGCAGAAACCCTGCAATTGATGGTAAATCGTCTTACGGACTATTGTAACAAGTGCTGTTTAGTCATCAACACTAGCAAAGTCTAAAGTTACACGCGGATTATTTAATAAAAGTGTTTGGTCTTCGGGAAACTCGTTTATGTAAAATAATGATGCTCTACGAAATTCGGAATAAAGACTGGTGGATGAGGACATAGGATCATCCAATAACTCGAAGACTCTAATCGAAATCAGATGATTGAAAATGCCCGTCAATCGGAGAGCAGATTACTCTATAGCCAGCTTGATCATAACTTGTGTGACAAGAACTACTTCCAAGATTCTCTCTCCTATAAAGATATTTCCCTAATTTTTAAATCAAGATACGAACTCCTACATTTAAATGGAAAACCATACAACGGAAGCTTTGACCAATTATGCAATTTGTGTAACTTGAGAGCTAAAGAAGATTGCTTTCATTTCATCAGTGTGTGTCCAATTTTTAACCAGCAAAGAAGAGCATGCTTTGGTAAACCAACCCTATCAGTACAAGAAACGATTGAAATTTTAAATGGATCAGATTGGGAGAAACTTGTCAAATTTGTCAGAGCTAGCTACCGCTACAGAACGCTTATAATAACGGAATATACATAAATCATAATGCAAATATTTATAAAATTATATCAAATCAAATCTTTTTTCCTTTTTATACCATTATACATACTTGTTCAATTGTATTAAACCAGTCGAGCTGACGGCTAAGCCAATGCTTAAAAATTCATAAAAGCTTTTGTAAATTTATAATGATAACTTGCAATAAATGAATATTTGAATTGAATTGAATTGAATATATAATTTATTTTTTTTTTGATTTCTGTAGTTTATTTTTTTTTTTTTTTTTTTTTAAGACCAATTAGGTATTTTCTTGAAATATAGGTAAATATTTTTATCACACACTTTAGGTATATTCAAATTTTTTTTTTTTAACTTCTGAATCAAATTATAGATATTATTTATACTAATTTTAATAAATCAACTAAACTCATATATGTACATAGGTAATTTATCAGCATTACTTTTTCTTTGTGTTCCTTTTAAATTGTCTTTTGATATATTTTTTTTGTGTTGTTTTCACTCTAGGTAAGAATAATTTAAGATGTCGCAGATTTTTGGGCAGCACATATCAAGATATGATTAGGTTGAGTTATTGGGAGGACCTTGGGAGGACCCAGTGGTACTCTGGTTTATAATTCGACGTGGTCGTAGGTAATGCACTCTTCCCAGCTTCTTTACAACTCGGTTTCATCATTATCGAAATGACGATGGAGTATAAGGTTGTGAAGCTGGTTCGTACCTTCTTGTTCCTAGGCCACGGCGATAGAATCAGTACTAGGGTACTTACATATGCAATTTTGTGCATCGGATCTCTGCACGTGAGCCGAAGGAAAAAGTTTTAATTTCCCAATGAAAATCCCTCGTTGCTCTGTTATAATCAATACAAAAAATGCGAAATATCTTGTTAAGAATAAATTACGCTTTAAGGTAAGACTAACAGATATTTTTAACTTACGTTATTGTAAATATATTTAATAATTAAACAAAATTTAAGAGCCTCGTGGGCAAAAAGTTGAACCATCTCCTTATGTGGTTGATCAGAAAAGAAAGATCGGATTAGAGGAAATTGATGGGAATGGCCATTTGTCGATCTTCGAAAAAGTGCTAGAATCGGATCTGTGATTCTTTCGAACTAGAATTTTGAGTGGTCTGATCACATCGATGGTGGTGAATAAAAAAAAAAATAAAGACTGTAGTATTTTAAAAGTAACATCAAAAATTTCATTACAAAATTTCAAACAAAAAAACTAAATAGTGTCCTGCTTAAAATTGGTTTCGTGCGATCATCCTACGATAATTGCGTGTATACGTTGAACAAAAAGGGAATCGTCAATATTTTGGTTGTATACGTGGATGACATCATTCTTGCCTTCAAAGATGAAAATGACTTAGTTAATATTAACTTAAAACTGGCTGCAGAATTTAAACTAGAAGACAAAGGACCTATTAACTATTTTTTGGGGAAGGAGTTTGAGAGAGAAGGCGATAGAGGTGACATAAAATTGGGGCAGCAAACAACGATTGCCGGACTTTTAACTGATTTTCGAATGATGGATTGCAAACCTGTATGCACACCTTTGGACCCAGGATCAAAATTGGAAAAATGTACAAAATGTCCAAACTGTAAAAAGGTTGATACAAAAATGTTTCAGTCGCTTGTAGGCTCGTTGAATTTTATAAGCCTAACAACGCGACCTGATATTTCACATTATGTAATCAAGTTATCGCAATTCAACATGAATCCACATAAGGAGCTTTTAAATGCAGCAAAACATGTGCTGAGATATTTAAATAAAACAATAAATCTAAAACTTATTTTCAGAAAATCTCTTTCTGAATTGGTTGGTTATGCTGATGCTGACTGGGGTGGAGACTTGAACGATAGGCGATCATTTACGGGCTTCGTTTTCATGCTTGCTGGATGCGCTGTTTCGTGAGAGTCAAGAAAATAGCCTACAGTGGCACTGAGCAGCACTGAAGCAGGGACATGGCTCTGTCCTCTGCATCAAAAGAATTTCTGTACTTGCGTTATCTACTTGATGACATCGGATTTGGTTATGTTGCTTCCAATCCCATTGTGCTATATGGGGACAACATAAGCGCTCAACAACTGGTACAAAATCCAGTTTACCATGCGAGGAGTAAACATATAGACATCAAAGTGCATTTTGTAAGATATGTATATGAAAAAGGTTTTGTTAAATTAAAATATATTTCAACAAATAATATGTTTGCCGATATACTTACAAAAAACTTAAAAAGAATTAAACATTCATATTTTGTTAAATTACCAGGTTTTAATAAGGAAGTTTAATTTGAGGAGGTATATTCAAATTAAATACATAAATGTTTCAAATTAAACATTACTTAATTCCTAGTACCTTATCTTATAATGAAATGGCAACACTTAAAAACTATTATAACTATTATACTTTGTATTATGTTATTACTACTACAAAAGATTATTCCAAATTATACGCTGAGCTGTGAAGTATGAACTCGTCTTTTATTCTTCTCTACTTAATATCTAACAAAAACGATGAAAAAACAGCAAACCGCTGGCGATCATGGCTACAATACCTCATGAAACACAACGCATACTCCGAAAAGCCTCAAATTCAACATTATCAGTCAGCAAAATCAATGGTAAAACCGTAGTTAAAGCCACCAAAAATGCTTTTTATCAGATTATCCGGGAAGCCACACATTTCAACCATCTGAAAATTTAAAAACATCCACCGAAATCAGGCTGGAACAGACCTGCTTCGTGAGCTTTTAAAGTTGAGTTACACTGGGTATTAATAGCATACTGCGCCTCATACCATTAAATGGCTTCCCTTCTTGTGTCTACAATACCCGCCGGGACCATCCAAATTGAACTTATTTTTTTTTAGTAAGAACCACCTGATGCCATTATCTTTCACACCGTATTTTGTATTAGGGCGCAGTTTAACTTAACTTTAAGAGCTCACGAAACAGATCTGTTGCAGCATGATTTCGGTGGATCTTTTTAAATTTTCAGATGGTTGAAATGTGTGGCTTCCCGGATAATCTAATAAAAAGCATTTATGGTGGCTTTAACTACGGTTTTATCATTGATTTTGCTGACTGATAATGTTGAATTTGAGGCTTTTCGGAGTATGCGTTGTCTTTCTTGAGGTATTGTAGCCATGTTTTCTAGCGGTTTGTTGTTTTTTCATCGTTTTCCCTATATCGAAGGTAGCTGCATACCAAGTCCAATGTTGTGATCTTCACATCGACTGCACATCAGGACCATTATCCTGATAGTCTCGAATTTGAGCATTTTTCTCTTCGGTTAGAATACTTCCTTTTGGAAAAATTTTTAAATTCATGAAAAAATGTCTTTAACTGTTAATTATTTGATTTTTTGCATACTATGTATTTTTAACGATTTTCTGAGCTACTTGGTTGTTTTTCAAGGTGTATTTAAACGAATGACACACAAAATAAGGTCGATTTTTTGACTAAAATTGTTCAAAATTGTTTCTCCCAAAAAATTGTCAGTCTTATGGCTATAAGACTGACAATTTTTTATGAGAACTCAAAATTCTTCCTGAATCTTTATCCCCATATAACACTTAATAAATTCTATAATAAGATTTGTCATAATTATAAAAGGTTATAGAGAAATCGTTAAAAGTTTATTGACAAAAAAACTGTATTTAAACGAGTGAACCTTCTTTATTAAAAAAATAAAGAAAAAAACAAATAAATGATTTAAAAAAGGAACATAAGCTCAGATATTCATGCTTTCGTATACACATTCAGTGAGATAAATTAAAGGATAAGTTCAAATCCTTCATAAATAATATTTATCGCCTGATTTTATTTTTTGCAACAAACTGCAATTTTCATATATAAATTTGTAAAAATCATTGCAACTCAATTTATAGTTACGTTTAACAATCAATTCTTTTTCAACTGATTCGACAAGTAAACTTTTTCTGTCTTTTCGCCAGGTGTTAAACCTAAGACATGTATTCAGTTGTAAAAACTTTCAAAGTTATGATGGGAGTATCCACAGATTTGCTTAAGAAAACAATTAAAAAATGAAATATGAAAAAGAAAGTACTTTGTTTTTGAATGGAAAAGTTGAAAAATTGAGGATGTGTAAAAAAGGGGGACATTTGCGTCCCCCTTTATCATTTTCCGTGTTGGGGGACAAATTTCTTAATGAGATGAAAAAGTGGGACTGTCCCCCCAAAAGGGGGACGAACGGTAACCCTATATGTGACACACATACCGAGAACTGAGAAATTCAGTTTGCCTTTTAAAAATATGTATGTATATATTACTTAATTTAATTTACTAAATTGGCAATGAATTAAAGACTAATATTTGTTTGTTTCCTTTAAACATAAGAAGGTGCTATATGAAAGTAATTATTCAACTATGTCAATTCAATTACTAATTGAATTTTTAATGAGAAAAAAACTGATTTTGGGCCCTTCCTTTAAAAATATAATTTATTTAGCAGTATTTGACCACCCTACAATTTTTGTTTTATGCCGATAGCGGGTTTCTCGCAATTTATTTTGACTTTGATATCATTTTTTTTACATTTCTTTTTCATTTTCTTATGAAACCCTAATTCCTTCTCTAAACAACAGCTAATATTTTGTTGACAAAAAATAAATGGAAAATTATCAACAAAATAAAACAAAAAAAAAGGAAATTCAAAGAAGTTTGAATATTTGCTCAAACGAAATAAAAACTACGTCTAAGCTACTGAGTGCTAAAAAGATCAAACGTTAAAACAAAAATAGTAAACTGTTAATAAATCATACTTTTTTATCTCACTTTCAAATTTTCTTGAATTTCCTGTTTTTAATTTGAATAATTTTAAATGAATTTTTAAATATAGAATATAAGGTAACCTAAAGATTACAAATTGGGCTTTAAAAATAAAAAAATAATGTGTTTTGTACAAAACTGATATAAAAATGAAAAAAAAAGCGGACTAAAAATGCAGACGAAATGGGTTTAAATAAATTAGCTGTGTGATGAAGTGGGAACCCCGAATCAAAATTTTTGGGTGGGGTTTATCAGAATCGTTTGTCAATCGTTTGTCCAACCAAAAAAACGAACGTCTAAGCAATTTAAGCAATTTTTTTTCTTGCTGGACTTACCTGGACAAGCGGTGAACAAACGATTGGGATTAAAACGATATTGATAAAAAAAAATTTAAATTTGTTTGGGGTTGCTATAAAAAAGAAATGTTGAATAACTTTTGAACTAAGGGTGAAAAACGATTATTTTTAGTGAATAATCTTAAACAGCCGGTGGACAAACGAACGCACTTAGTCTCATCTTCCTATGTCATCTATTGGGGGCAGTAGATGAGTTTTTTGATTTTGGGGAGTTGCTATAAAAAAGAAAAGCTTAATAACTTTTTTCCTGAGGGTGGACAAGCGATTGTTTTGGTTGGACAAACGTGGACAAATGGTGGACAAACGATTCTGATAAACCCCACCCAAAAATTTTGACTTCGGGGTTCCCACTTCATACAGCTAAATAAATTGCGTTGCTGGGTGAGTAAAAAATACTAACTGTTCTGGTTTAAATACAAACAAAAATTCAAAAGTTGGGGTTAAATGCTGTTAAAAAGAAACGGGACAAAAAATAATAAAAACTGTTATAAGTCGAAAAGGTAGAGAAAACGAGAAAATTACCTCTTAATTTTGTTCGACTTTAAATGGCCTCAGAATACCATAATTATCGTCTAGGCCGATGACTGTGGGACACCCTGTATATTTATTTATTAACTTATAGATACTATTACTATATTTAATTATTACTTTTAGTTTAAAATAGCTAAAGTGTTCTTAAATCAAAAAAATGAAATTATAAACCATTGGTGGAAACATCATGTTCTTGTATTTTGAAGAGTGCCTGGGTACCAATAATTATATTGTGTCTACGTTCTGTAACTCTCGCATCGAGAAATTTCTCGCATAAAACACGCGAATCAGAACAAAAACGATGTGAACGATGCGTAAAAATCATTTTCTCGCATTCACCCGCTTCTGTAAGTTTAATTTTCTCGACTTGGAACGTTGTGGAAATATGTGAGTAAAACTGTTTATGTAAGACAAAAGTCGAGAAAATTTCTCGACTGAAATGTCAAAACAACTCGACAAGAAAAATCAAGTGAGAAATGTAAAAATGACTGAAAATAGAGAAACTGCTCCACACTTGTTTGATATACTGCACTTAAACAGCAGCAGCTCTTCAGTACGCGGAAAATTGTGCTTCTTATTTAGTAAATATATGTCTCTTTTCTTGGTAATTTAGATTTTCAATTTTGTATTAGAGTCCACTTAAAAAGTGTATGTGGAAGTTGCAAAAACTTGCTTCTGAAAATATTAAAAAATTTGGTCAAACCTTGAATTTTGGATAGACGAAGATATTTTTTATTTGATGTGTAAAGGAGTTTAGTGCAAGTATAAAATGAGTTTTCGGGGTCGAAAGCCCTATGCATTGGCCGAAAATGTAGTTTAACAAGTTTTCCATTATATCTTGAGAACCGTTAGTAACATGAAACAAATTTTAACACAATTTGGTAGGTATAAAGTATAAAGTAAAGTTGTATAAAATTGCCTTTATTTCTACTGTTCAGCAATTAAATTTTGGTCGAACCTCGCATTTTCGGTATAACAAGATATTTTTAATTTTATGTTTAGGGGGTGCGAGTATAAAATTGAGTTTTCGGGGTCGAAGCCTTCGGCGTTGGCCACCATCTTGGAAAAAGCAGTGTAAGCAGTTTTTTTTTTGTGATATATTGAAAACCATTAGTCAAGGACCATTGAAATTTCAACATTATACACTGAAAAAAAAAGACGTCATCATATTGATGAATGGCGTTCA
>OX439486.1:24623682-24808797 GCA_949320155.1 Melangyna quadrimaculata
CGCCGACTACTGAGTCACGTAGTGTCGAAATCCACCAACTTCTCTCAACACTTTTTGTTGAGGAAACAAATTTGAAAGTCGAGATCTAACTCTCTCACTCCCTTACAATATAACAAGACTTACTCTTTCTAAAAATTAATGTCTACGCTGTCAAAATCATAGAACATGTTGCAAACACATAAGCCACCAGCCGTACAAATCCAGCGAAAATAAAAACGACTCCATGAGAATACTATAGTTTTTCATATACAATGCTTTAACAAAAAAACTTTTTTCTTTGTATATGAAACTGTAGTAATATTATCAACATCGACGACTACTGAGTCACGTAGTGTCGAAATCCACCAACTTCTCTCAACACTTTTTGCTGAGGAAACAAATTTGAAAGTCGAGATCTAACTCCATTACAATATAACTAGACTTTCTCTTTCTAAACATTAATGTCTATTTCAAAATCATAAAACATGTTGAATATTACGTATCGTTTCCAACTCTAACCTACTTTAACAAGTATAATTTTTATTTCGTCTATTTGCGTATAGCACAAAAAATATACAATAGATTTTTCAATTACTAGCCACGTTAAGCTGGCCATACACGAGCGAGCCAAACGGCTCAGATCCAATTGGCTTGGAGCATTTTAAACTAGATAAATGTCGACGATCTCGATCGTGTAAGGCCAGCTTAAATGCCTAAATCTGGCCAACACGAGCGAGCCGAACGACTCGGACCAATTTGATTCGTGGTTTTCCGACTGATTAAAAATCCACTTGGTTCAGCGCCGAACCTTTTTGACACTTATTCAGTATAAAATGACCGAAGCCAATTATTGGCTCCGAGCCGTTTGGCTCGCTCGTGTATAAACACTTTAGACCTCAAGAGCAAATTTTTGCAGTCTATCGTATTTCATTTTAAAATACATTTCTGTGTTTCTGGGTGTTCATAAGGCTCTGGGCCATTGACCTAGTAGATAGATTATAATTTATAAGTGAATGCCCTGGTCTATGTTAAGATTGGGAAGCTTACCGATGATATGCAGTGAATATAAAAATAACGTTATCCTAAGCAAATATAAGACAATTTTTGTACCTATCTTCTTATACATATTTACGCTCATTCCTGACTCACTGATTCACTGACTGATTGACTTCATAACGCTGCAATGCCAAAAAAATAACTGTCTTGCAAAAAAAAAAAACTTTTTTACAAAAAAAAAAAATTAACTTTTTTTACAAAACAAAAAATAACTTATACAAAAAAACTTTTTTCTTTGTATATGAAAACTGTAGTAATATTATCAACATCGACGACTACTGAGTCACGTAGTGTCGAAATCCACCAACTTCTCTCAAACACTTTTTGTTGAGGAAACAAATTTGAAAGTCGAGATCTAACTCCATTACAATATAACTAGACTTTCTCTTTCTAAACATTAATGTCTATTTCAAAATCATAAAACATGTTGCAAATACACGCGCCACTTTTAACACACTGAAAACCAAAACGAAAATGGGCCCGAATATTACGTATCGTTTCCACTCTAACCTACTTTAACAAGTATAATTTTTATTTTCGTAATTATTGCGTATAGCACAAAAAATATACAATAGATTTTTCAATTACTAGCCACGTTAAGCTGGCCATACACGAGCGAGCCAAACGGCTCAGAGCCAATTGGCTTGGAGCATTTTAAACTAGATAAATGTCGACGATCTCGATCGTGTAAGGCCAGCTTAAATGCCTAAATCTGGCCAACACGAGCGAGCCGAACGACTCGGACCAATTTGATTCGTGGTTTTCCGACTGATTAAAAATCCACTTGGTTCAGCGCCGAACCTTTTTGACACTTATTCAGTATAAAATGACCGAAGCCAATTATTGGCTCCGAGCCGTTTGGCTCGCTCGTGTATAAACACCTTTAGACCTCAAGAGCAAATTCTTGCAGTCTATCGTATTTCATTTTAAAATACATTTCTGTGTTTCTGGGTGTTCATAAGGCTCTGGGCCATTGACCTAGTAGATAGATTATAATTTATAAGTGAATGCCCTGGTCTATGTTAAGATTGGGAAGCTTATGATTTAAAACTTTAAACATTTTACAATAATTTACCCCAAGATAAATTAAATAAAATGTCTTTCTTTGTCTTTTCAGAGTTTTATTATAATTACGAGGCTTCCTTATTTTAATTTGTTTTATGAAATACTCTCTCAACTCGCTCCGATGTACTTCCTACATGGCTTGAGTGTAATCGAATCAGCTTGTTTACAATTGGCCATTGGCCACCTTTGATAACTGGTGAACTTATAAGGCTTTCATTATTTGAAACTGTCTATCAAACAATTATCCCTCAAGCAAATAGTAAAAATGGCAATAACAGCAGTAGCAAAAGTAATTCAATTAATGTAACTAAAACAACAGTTAATGTGAATTGTAGTTTAGAAAATCAACAAAAACAACAGCTTCCTTGTAATTCTTATTCTATTTTACAAACAAAAAACATTTCATCTGTAAATGAAATTGACGTTTTTCTAAGTTTGTTTTGCGTTATATCTAATGTTTACACATTGTGGGAACTAGTGCTAACGGCCGAACCAATTGTAGTTTTCGGATCATCACCAGCAGATACTTCACATATGGTGCAGTCGCTAGTTTCACTAATTGCACCACTGGAATACTGTGCCGAAGCGCGTCCTTATTTTACAATTCACGATAGTGAATTTAAAGAATTTACACGTGAACAGCAGGGCCAATCGACAGCAACATTGCCACCAGGTATTATAATTGGTGTGACCAATCCGTTCTTTGTGAAGCTTTTGAAAGATTGGCCACACATGATTCGCATACCAATGAGCGATAGTCTTCATTTGGCTTCGCATCTAGCAAATTTGATGTCCACATCATCTATTGTGCTGAATCAACAATCCTTTGGAGCGGCAGCAGTAAATAAACGAATAACCTCCACAACTGACAATGCCGTTGTTCTCAGCACAAAGTACAAACCGTTTTTGAAAAAAGATAAAGCTCTGATTAAGAAAATTTTACTAGGTGTTAATACAAAAAGGCCAGAACACGTTCAATCAGCATTACTGCGGCGGAATTTCCTTGAACTCACCCAAAGCTTTATGATACCGCTCGAACGATATATGGCATCGCTAATGCCACTTCAAAGAGATATTTGTCCATTTAAATCGGCCCCAAGCCCAAATCAGTTTAAACAAGATGATTTTCTAGCCACTTTAGATCAATCCGGGCCCCATTTGACATCACCTCTAAAAGGAAACTGGAAAGGACTTTATCAGCGTTTTTTTAACTCGCCAAATTTCAAGGGTTGGTATGAGACCCGCCACAGAGAATTACAACGAATACTTCAGTCTATACAGTTGCAAGCATTATCAGGAGCAGTGAGTTTGATTTGTACGGTTTTATTCCGAATACTATATTTTTTTATTTTGTGTCTAGGTTTTGAATCAATGGGCTCAAGGAAAACAAGAAGTCGAAATAATAGATATGATAATTAAATTAAAACAGAAACTTAGCCTATCCTCAATCAATCAAGACTCTAATAATTCATGTCTACTATGTAATAACGAAGAAATTATTGTCGGCACAACGACACAATTGAACGAAACAAGAAGAAAACTCTTATATCAAATTGAAAGTATGAAGCAATCTCTACCTGATGACCTGAAGACTATACTATTTGATACGTGATAGATAGGTGGCACTCGCAATCACTGCAAACATATTTTTGTTGAAGTTTATAAATGGTCAATAAATTAAAGTGTTGGTAATACAATTTTAGCTTAATGTGTAAACTGTTAATGAATTTTATCCCACTTACCGATGATATGCAGTGAATGTAAAAATAACGTTATCCTTAGCAAATATAAGACAATTTTTGTACCTATCTTCTTATAAATATTTACGTTCATTCCTGACTCACTGATTCAATGACTGAATGACTCCATAACGCTGCAATGCCAAAAAAATAACTTTCTTGCAAAAAAAAAAAAAAAATTTTTTACAAAAAAAAAATTAACTTTGTTTACAAAACAAAAAATAACTTTTACAAAAAAACTTTTTTCTTTGTATATGAAAACTGTAGTAATATTATCAACATCGACGACTACTGAGTCACGTAGTGTCGAAATCCACCAACTTCTCTCAACACTTTTTGTTGAGGAAACAAATTTGAAAGTCGAGATCTAACTCTCTTTTTGAAAAAAGATAAAGCTCTGATTAAGAAAATTTTACTAGGTGTTAATACAAAAAGGCCAGAACACGTTCAATCAGCATTACTGCGGCGGAATTTCCTTGAACTCACCCAAAGCTTTATGATACCGCTCGAACGATATATGGCATCCACTTCAAAGAGATATTAGTCCATTTAAATCGGCCCCAAGCCCAAATCAGTTTAAACAAGATGATTTTCTAGCCACTTTAGATCAATCCGGGCCCCATTTGACATCACCTCTAAAAGGAAACTGGAAAGGATTTTATCAGCGTTTTTTTAACTCGCCAAATTTCAAGGGTTGGTATGAGACCCGCCACAGAGAATTACAACGAATACTTCAGTCTATACAGTTGCAAGCATTATCAGGAGCAGTGAGTTTGATTTGTACGGTTTTATTCCGAATACTATATTTTTTTATTTTGTGTCTAGGTTTTGAATCAATGGGCTCAAGGAAAACAAGAAGTCGAAATAATAGATATGATAATTAAATTAAAACAGAAACTTAGCCTATCCTCAATCAATCAAGACTCTAATAATTCATGTCTACTATGTAATAACGAAGAAATTATTGTCGGCACAACGACACAATTGAACGAAACAATAAGAAAACTCTTATATCAAATTGAAAGTATGAAGCAATCTCTACCTGATGACCTGAAGACTATACTATTTGATACGTGATAGATAGGTGGCACTCGCAATCACTGCAAACATATTTTTGTTGAAGTTTATAAATGGTCAATAAATTAAAGTGTTGGTAATACAATTTTAGCTTAATGTGTAAACTGTAAATGAATTTTATCCCACTTACCGATGATATGCAGTGAATGTAAAAATAACGTTATCCTAAGCAAATATAAGACAATTTTTGTACCTATCTTCTTATAAATATTTACGCTCATTCCTGACTCACTGATTCACTGACTGAATGACTCCATAACGCTGCAATGCCAAAAAAATAACTTTCTTGCAAAAAAAAAAAACTTTTTTACAAAAAAAAAATTAACTTTTTTTACAAAACAAAAAATAACTTTTACAAAAAAACTTTTTTCTTTGTATATGAAAACTGTAGTAATATTATCAACATCGACGACTACTGAGTCACGTACTGTATAACTAGACTTTCTCTTTCTAAACATTAATGTCTGTCAAAATCATAAAACATGTTGCAAACACACGCGCCACTTTTAACACACTGAAAACCAAAAACGAAAATTGGCCCGAATATTACGTATCGTTTCCAACTCTAACCTACTTTAACAAGTATAATTTTTATTTTCGTAATTATTGCGTATAGCACAAAAAATATACTATAGATTTTTCAATTACTAGCCACGTTAAGCTGGCCATACACGAGCGAGCCAAACGGCTCAGAGCCAATTGGCTTGGAGCATTTTAAACTAGATAAATGTCGACGATCTCGATCGTGTAAGGCCAGCTTAAATGCCTAAATATGGCCAACACGAGCGAGTCGAACGACTCGGACCAATTTGATTCGTGGTTTTCCGACTGATTAAAAATCCACTTGGTTCAGCGCCGAACCTTTTTGACACTTATTCAGTATAAAATGACCGAAGCCAATTATTGGCTCCGAGCCGTTTGGCTCGCTCGTGTATAAACACCTTTAGACCTCAAGAGCAAATTCTTGCAGTCTATCGTATTTCATTTTAAAATACATTTCTGTGTTTCTGGGTGTTCATAAGGCTCTGGGCCATTGACCTAGTAGATAGATTATAATTTAGAAGTGAATGCCCTGGTCTATGTTAAGATTGGGAAGCTTATGATTTAAAACTTTAAACATTTTACAATAATTTACCCCAAGATAAATTAAATAAAATGTCTTTCTTTGTCTTTTCAGAGTTTTATTATAATTACGAGGCTTCCTTATTTTAATTTGTTTTATGAAATACTCTCTCAACTCGCTCCGATGTACTTCCTACATGGCTTGAGTGTAATCGAATCAGCTTGTTTACAATTGGCCAATTGGCCACCTTTGATAACTGGTGAACTTATAAGGCTTTCATTATTTGAAACTGTCTATCAAACAATTATCCCTCAGGCAAATAGTAAAAATGGCAATAACAGCAACAGCAGTAGCAAAAGTAATTCAATTAATGTAACTAAAACAACATCAGTTAATGTGAATTGTAGTTTAGAAAATCAACAAAAACAACAGCTTCCTTGTAATTCTTATTCTATTTTACAAACAAAAAACATTTCATCTGTAAATGAAATTGACGTTTTTCTAAGTTTGTCTTGCGTTATATCTAATGTTTACACATTGTGGGAACTAGTGCTAACGGCCGAACCAATTGTAGTTTTCGGATCATCACCAGCAGATACTTCACATATGGTGCAGTCGCTAGTTTCACTAATTGCACCACTGGAATACTGTGCCGAAGCGCGTCCTTATTTTACAATTCACGATAGTGAATTTAAAGAATTTACACGTGAACAGCAGGGCCAATCGACAGCAACATTGCCACCAGGTATTATAATTGGTGTGACCAATCCGTTCTTTGTGAAGCTTTTGAAAGATTGGCCACACATGATTCGCATACCAATGAGCGATAGTCTTCATTTGGCTTCGCATCTAGCAAATTTGATGTCCACATCATCTATTGTGCTGAATCAACAATCCTTTGGAGCGGCAGCAGTAAATAAACGAATAACCTCCACAACTGACAATGCCGTTGTTCTCAGCACAAAGTACAAACCGTTTTTGAAAAAAGATAAAGCTCTGATTAAGAAAATTTTACTAGGTTTTAATACAAAAAGGCCAGAACACGTTCAATCAGCATTACTGCGGCGGAATTTCCTTGAACTCACCCAAAGCTTTATGATACCGCTCGAACGATATATGGCATCGCTAATGCCACTTCAAAGAGATATTAGTCCATTTAAATCGGCCCCAAGCCCAAATCAGTTTAAACAAGATGATTTTCTAGCCACTTTAGATCAATCCGGGCCCCATTTGACATCACCTCTAAAAGGAAACTGGAAAGGACTTTATCAGCGTTTTTTTAACTCGCCAAATTTCAAGGGTTGGTATGAGACCCGCCACAGAGAATTACAACGAATACTTCAGTCTATACAGTTGCAAGCATTATCAGGAGCAGTGAGTTTGATTTGTACGGTTTTATTCCGAATACTATATTTTTTTATTTTGTGTCTAGGTTTTGAATCAATGGGCTCAAGGAAAACAAGAAGTCGAAATAATAGATATGATAATTAAATTAAAACAGAAACTTAGCCTATCCTCAATCAATCAAGACTCTAATAATTCATGTCTACTATGTAATAACGAAGAAATTATTGTCGGCACAACGACACAATTGAACGAAACAAGAAGAAAACTCTTATATCAAATTGAAAGTATGAAGCAATCTCTACCTGATGACCTGAAGACTATACTATTTGATACGTGATAGATAGGTGGCACTCGCAATCACTGCAAACATATTTTTGTTGAAGTTTATAAATGGTCAATAAATTAAAGTGTTGGTAATACAATTTTAGCTAAATGTGTAAACTGTTAATGAATTTTATCCCACTTACCGATGATATGCAGTGAATGTAAAAATAACGTTATCCTTAGCAAATATAAGACAATTTTTGTACCTATCTTCTTATAAATATTTACGTTCATTCCTGACTCACTGATTCACTGACTGAATGACTCCATAACGCTGCAATGCCAAAAAAATAACTTTCTTGCAAAAAAAAAAAAAAAACTTTTTTACAAAAAAAAATTAACTTTGTTTACAAAACAAAAAATAACTTTTACAAAAAAACTTTTTTCTTTGTATATGAAAACTGTAGTAATATTATCAACATCGACGACTACTGAGTCACGTAGTGTCGAAATCCACCAACTTCTCTCAACACTTTTTGTTGAGGAAACAAATTTGAAAGTCGAGATCTAACTCTCTTTTTGAAAAAAGATAAAGCTCTGATTAAGAAAATTTTACTAGGTGTTAATACAAAAAGGCCAGAACACGTTCAATCAGCATTACTGCGGCGGAATTTCCTTGAACTCACCCAAAGCTTTATGATACCGCTCGAACGATATATGGCATCGCTAATGCCACTTCAAAGAGATATTAGTCCATTTAAATCGGCCCCAAGCCCAAATCAGTTTAAACAAGATGATTTTCTAGCCACTTTAGATCAATCCGGGCCCCATTTGACATCACCTCTAAAAGGAAACTGGAAAGGACTTAATCAGCGTTTTTTTAACTCGCCAAATTTCAAGGGTTGGTATGAGACCCGCCACAGAGAATTACAACGAATACTTCAGTCTATACAGTTGCAAGCATTATCAGGAGCAGTGAGTTTGATTTGTACGGTTTTATTCCGAATACTATATTTTTTTATTTTGTGTCTAGGTTTTGAATCAATGGGCTCAAGGAAAACAAGAAGTCGAAATAATAGATATGATAATTAAATTAAAACAGAAACTTAGCCTATCCTCAATCAATGAAGACTCTAATAATTCATGTCTACTATGTAATAACGAAGAAATTATTGTCGGCACAACGACACAATTGAACGAAACAAGAAGAAAACTCTTATATCAAATTGAAAGTATGAAGCAATCTCTACCTGATGACCTGAAGACTATACTATTTGATACGTGATAGATAGGTGGCACTCGCAATCACTGCAAACATATTTTTGTTGAAGTTTATAAATGGTCAATAAATTAAAGTGTTGGTAATACAATTTTAGCTTAATGTGTAAACTGTTAATGAATTTTATCCCACTTACCGATGATATGCAGTGAATGTAAAAATAACGTTATCCTTAGCAAATATAAGACAATTTTTGTACCTATCTTCTTATAAATATTTACGTTCATTCCTGACTCACTGATTCACTGACTGAATGACTCCATAACGCTGCAATGCCAAAAAAATAACTTTCTTGCAAAAAAAAAAAAAAAAACTTTTTTACAAAAAAAAAATTAACTTTGTTTACAAAACAAAAAATAACTTTTACAAAAAAACTTTTTTCTTTGTATATGAAAACTGTAGTAATATTATCAACATCGTCGACTACTGAGTCACGTAGTGTCGAAATCCACCAACTTCTCTCAACACTTTTTGTTGAGGAAACAAATTTGAAAGTCGAGATCTAACTCCATTACAATATAACTAGACTTTCTCTTTCTAAACATTAATGTCTATGTCAAAATCATAAGGCGCCAGTTATAGCGATAATTAAAAACCATCAGTAAAAATTTTCTTTTGGATAATTTACTGTGTTAAAAAAAGAATTGAAACATTAAAATGGTACGAATCGATGGCAAATCAATAAAAATATTTTTTTCTGCCAAAAAGTAATACCAAGGATGAATAATTTTTGTAAAAAAAGCATTTATTTAGTTTACTGATGGAAATTCGTTTTACTGAACAGCTGATTGCCAGTTCACAAAAAATGGAACATTTCGTTTCAGTTTTCTATGTTCCATTTTTTACTGTTCCATTCATCAGTAAAAAAATTACTGAAGCATTTTGCATCATTAAAAATAAATAAAAGATTGCGGCTGTCGGTTTGACATTAATTTACTGATAAAATTTTACTGATTGCTATAACCGCCCGTACGTATAAAATTCCAGTTTTCACCTGTTTCAACTTTTACTGATGGTTTTTAATTATCGCTATAACTGGCGCCTAAAACATGTTGCAAACACACGCGCCACTTTTAACACACTGAAAACCAAAAACGAAAATGGGCCCGAATATTACGTATCGTTTCCAACTCTAACCTACTTTAACAAGTATAGTTTTTATTTTCGTAATTATTGCGTATAGCACAAAAAATATACAATAGATTTTTCAATTACTAGCCACGTTAAGCTGGCCATACACGAGCGAGCCAAACGGCTCAGAGCCAATTGGCTTGGAGCATTTTAAACTAGATAAATGTCGACGATCTCGATCGTGTAAGGCCAGCTTAAATGCCTAAATCTGGCCAACACGAGCGAGTCGAACGACTCGGACCAATTTGATTCGTGGTTTTCCGACTGATTAAAAATCCACTTGGTTCAGCGCCGAACCTTTTTGACACTTATTCAGTATAAAATGACCGAAGCCAATTATTGGCTCCGAGCCGTTTGGCTCGCTCGTGTATAAACACCTTTAGACCTCAAGAGCAAATTCTTGCAGTCTATCGTATTTCATTTTAAAATACATTTCTGTGTTTCTGGGTGTTCATAAGGCTCTGGGTCATTGACCTAGTAGATAGATTATAATTTATAAGTGAATGCCCTGGTCTATGTTAAGATTGGGAAGCTTATGATTTAAAACTTTAAACATTTTACAATAATTTACCCCAAGATAAATTAAATAAAATGTCTTTCTTTGTCTTTTCAGAGTTTTATTATAATTACGAGGCTTCCTTATTTTAATTTGTTTTATGAAATACTCTCTCAACTCGCTCCGATGTACTTCCTACATGGCTTGAGTGTAATCGAATCAGCTTGTTTACAATTGGCCAATTGGCCACCTTTGATAACTGGTGAACTTATAAGGCTTTCATTATTTGAAACTGTCTATCAAACAATTATCCCTCAAGCAAATAGTAAAAATGGCAATAACAGCAACAGCAGTAGCAAAAGTAATTCAATTAATGTAACTAAAACAGCAGTTAATGTGAATTGTAGTTTAGAAAATCAACAAAAACAACAGCTTCCTTGTTAATCTTTTTCTATTTTACAAACAAAAAACATTTCATCTGTAAATGAAATTGACGTTTTTCTAAGTTTGTCTTGCGTTATATCTAATGTTTACACATTGTGGGAACTAGTGCTAACGGCCGAACCAATTGTAGTTTTCGGATCATCACCAGCAGATACTTCACATATGGTGCAGTCGCTAGTTTCACTAATTGCACCACTGGAATACTGTGCCGAAGCGCGTCCTTATTTTACAATTCACGATAGTGAATTTTAAGAATTTACACGTGAACAGCAGGGCCAATCGACAGCAACATTGCCACCAGGTATTATAATTGGTGTGACCAACCCGTTCTTTGTGAAGCTTCTGAAAGATTGGCCACACATGATTCGCATACCAATGAGCGATAGTCTTCATTTGGCTTCGCATCTAGCAAATTTGATATCCACATCATCTATTGTGCTGAATCAACAATCCTTTGGAGCGGCAGCAGTAAATAAATGAATAACCTCCACAACTGACAATACCGTTGTTCTCAGCACAAAGTACAAACCGTTTTTGAAAAAGGATAAAGCTCTGATTAAGAAAATTTTACTAGGTGTTAATACAAAAAGGCCAGAACACGTTCAATCAGCATTACTGCGGCGGAATTTCCTTGAACTCACCCAAAGCTTTATGATACCGCTCGAACGATATATGGCATCGCTAATGTCACTTCAAAGAGATATTAGTCCATTTAAATCGGCCCCAAGCCCAAATCAGTTTAAACAAGATGATTTTCTAGCCACTTTAGATCAATCCGGGCCCCATTTGACATCACCTCTAAAAGGAAACTGGAAAGGACTTTATCAGCGTTTTTTTAACTCGCCAAATTAGAATTACAACGAACACTTCAGTCTTTACAGTTGCAAGCATTATCAGGAGCAGTGAGTTTGATTTGTACGGTTTTATTCCGAATACTATATTTTTTTATTTTGTGTCTAGGATTTGAATCAATGGGCTTAAGGAAAACAAGAAGTCGAAATAATAGATATGATAATTAAATTAAAACAGAAACTTAGCCTATCCTCAATCAATCAAGACTCTAATAATTTATGTCTACTATGTAATAACGAAGAAATTATTGTCGGCACAACGACACAATTGAACGAAACAAGAAGAAAACTCTTATATCAAATTGAAAGTATGAAGCAATCTCTACCTGATGACCTGAAGACTATACTATTTGATACGTGATAGATAGGTGGCACTCGCAATCACTGCAAACATATTTTTGTTGAAGTTTATAAATGGTCAATAAATTAAAGTGTTGGTAATACAATTTTAGCTTAATGTGTAAACTATTAATGAATTTTATCCCACTTACCGATGATATGCAGTGAATGTAAAAATAACGTTATCCTAAGCAAATATAAGACAATTTTTGTACCTATCTTCTTATAAATATTTACGCTCATTCCTGACTCACTGATTCACTGACTGAATGACTCCATAACGCTGCAATGCCAAAAAAATAACTCTTGCTAAAAAAAAAAACTTTTTTACAAAAAAAAAAATTAACTTTTTTTACAAAACAAAAAATAACTTTTACAAAAAAACTTTTTTCTTTGTATATGAAAACTGTAGTAATATTATCAACATCGACGAATACTGAGTCACGTAGTGTCGAAATCCACCAACTTCTCTCAACACTTTTTGTTGAGGAAACAAATTTGAAAGTCGAGATCTAACTCCATTACAATATAACTAGACTTTCTCTTTCTAAACATTAATGTCTATGTCAAAATCATAAGGCGCCAGTTATAGCGATAATTAAAAACCATCAGTAAAAATTTTCTTTTGGATAATTTACTGTGTTAAAAAATGAATTGAAACATTAAAATGGTACGAATCGATGGCAAATCAATAAAAATATTTTTTTCTGCCAAAAAGTAATACCAAGGATGAATAATTTTTGTAAAAAAAGCATTTATTTAGTTTACTGATGGAAATTCGTTTTACTGAACAGCTGATTGCCAGTTCACAAAAAATGGAACATTTCGTTTCAGTTTTCTATGTTCCATTTTTTACTGTTCCATTCATCAGTAAAAAAATTACTGAAGCATTTTGCATCATTAAAAATAAATAAAAGATTGCGGCTGTCGGTTTGACATTAATTTACTGATATAATTTTACTGATTGCTATAACCGCCCGTACGTACAAAATTCCAGTTTTCACCTGTTTCAACTTTTACTGATGGTTTTTAATTATCGCTATAACTGGCGCCTAAAACATGTTGCAAACACACGCGCCACTTTTAACAGACCGAAAACCAAAAACGAAAATGGGCCCGAATATTACGTATCGTTTCCAACTCTAACCTACTTTAACAAGTATAATTTTTATTTTCGTAATTTCGCAATTAAAATATACAATAGATTTTTCAATTACTAGCCACGTTAAGCTGGCCATACACGAGCGAGCCAAACGGCTCAGAGCCAATTGGCTTGGAGCATTTTAAACTAGATAAATGTCGACGATCTCGATCGTGTAAGGCCAGCTTAAATGCCTAAATCTGGCCAACACGAGCGAGTCGAACGACTCGGACCAATTTGATTCGTGGTTTTCAGACTGATAAAAAAAATCCACTTGGTTCAGCGCCGAACCTTTTTGACACTTATTCAGTATAAAATGACCGAAGCCAATTATTGGCTCCGAGCCGTTTGGCTCGCTCGTGTATAAACACCTTTAGACCTCAAGAGCAAATTCTTGCAGTCTATCGTATTTCATTTTAAAATACATTTCTGTGTTTCTGGGTGTTCATAAGGCTCTGGGTCATTGACCTAGTAGATAGATTATAATTTATAAGTGAATGCCCTGGTCTATGTTAAGATTGGGAAGCTTATGATTTAAAACTTTAAACATTTTACAATAATTTACCCCAAGATAAATTAAATAAAATGTCTTTCTTTGTCTTTTCAGAGTTTTATTATAATTACGAGGCTTCCTTATTTTAATTTGTTTTATGAAATACTCTCTCAACTCGCTCCGATGTACTTCCTACATGGCTTGAGTGTAATCGAATCAGCTTGTTTACAATTGGCCACCTTTGATAACTGGTGAACTTATAAGGCTTTCATTATTTGAAACTGTCTATCAAACAATTATCCCTCAAGCAAATAGTAAAAATGGCAATAACAGTAACAGCAGTAGCAAAAGTAATTCAATTAATGTAACTAAAACAGCAGTTAATGTGAATTGTAGTTTAGAAAATCAACAAAAACAACAGCTTCCTTGTTAATCTTTTTCTATTTTACAAACAAAAAACATTTCATCTGTAAATGAAATTGACGTTTTTCTAAGTTTGTCTTGCGTTATATCTAATGTTTACACATTGTGGGAACTAGTGCTAACGGCCGAACCAATTGTAGTTTTCGGATCATCACCAGCAGATACTTCACATATGGTGCAGTCGCTAGTTTCACTAATTGCACCACTGGAATACTGTGCCGAAGCGCGTCCTTATTTTACAATTCACGATAGTGAATTTAAAGAAATTACACGTGAACATCAGGGCCAATCGACAGCAACATTGCCACCAGGTATTATAATTGGTGTGACCAATCCGTTCTTTGTGAAGCTTTTGAAAGATTGGCCACACATGATTCGCATACCAATGAGCGATAGTCTTCATTTGGCTTCGCATCTAGCAAATTTGATGTCCACATCATCTATTGTGCTGAATCAACAATCCTTTGGAGCGGCAGCAGTAAATAAACGAATAACCTCCACAACTGACAATGCCGTTGTTCTCAGCACAAAGTACAAACCGTTTTTGAAAAAAGATAAAGCTCTGATTAAGAAAATTTTACTAGGTGTTAATACAAAAAGGCCAGAACACGTTCAATCAGCATTACTGCGGCGGAATTTCCTTGAACTCACCCAAAGCTTTATGATACCGCTCGAACGATATATGGCATCGCTAATGCCACTTCAAAGAGATATTAGTCCATTTAAATCGGCCCCAAGCCCAAATCAGTTTAAACAAGATGATTTTCTAGCCACTTTAGATCAATCCGGGCCCCATTTGACATCACCTCTAAAAGGAAACTGGAAAGGACTTTATCAGCGTTTTTTTAACTCGCCAAATTTCAAGGGTTGGTATGAGACCCGCCACAGAGAATTACAACGAATACTTCAGTCTATACAGTTGCAAGCATTATCAGGAGCAGTGAGTTTGATTTGTACGGTTTTATTCCGAATACTATATTTTTTTATTTTGTGTCTAGGTTTTGAATCAATGGGCTCAAGGAAAACAAGAAGTCGAAATATTAGATATGATAATTAAATTAAAACAGAAACTTAGCCTATCCTCAATCAATCAAGACTCTAATAATTCATGTCTACTATGTAATAACGAAGAAATTATTGTCGGCACAACGACACAATTGAACGAAACAAGAAGAAAACTCTTATATCAAATTGAAAGTATGAAGCAATCTCTACCTGATGACCTGAAGACTATACTATTTGATACGTGATAGATAGGTGGCACTCGCAATCACTGCAAACATATTTTTGTTGAAGTTTATAAATGGTCAATAAATTAAAGTGTTGGTAATACAATTTTAGCTTAATGTGTAAACTGTTAATGAATTTTATCCCACTTACCGATGATATGCAGTGAATGTAAAAATAACGTTATCCTTAGCAAATATAAGACAATTTTTGTACCTATCTTCTTATAAATATTTACGTTCATTCCTGACTCACTGATTCACTGACTGAATGACTCCATAACGCTGCAATGCCAAAAAAATAACTTTCTTGCAAAAAAAAAAAAACTTTTTTACAAAAAAAAAATTAACTTTTTTTACAAAACAAAAAATAACTTTTACAAAAAACTTTTTTCTTTGTATATGAAAACTGTAGTAATATTATCAACATCGACGACTACTGAATCACGTAGTGTCGAAATCCACCAACTTCTCTCAACACTTTTTGTTGAGGAAACAAATTTGAAAGTCGAGATCTAACTCCATTACAATATAACTAGACTTTCTCTTTCTAAACATTAATGTCTATGTCAAAATCATAAAACATGTTGCAAACACACGCGCCACTTTTAACACACTGAAAACCAAAAACGAAAATGGGCCCGAATATTACGTATCGTTTCCAACTCTAACCTACTTTAACAAGTATAATTTTTATTTTCGTAATTATTGCGTATAGCACAAAAAATATACAATAGATTTTTCAACTACTAGCCACGTTAAGCTGGCCATACACGAGCGAGCCAAACGGCTCAGAGCCAATTGGCTTGGAGCATTTTAAACTAGATAAATGTCGACGATCTCGATCGTGTAAGGCCAGCTTAAATGCCTAAATCTGGCCAACACGAGCGAGTCGAACGACTCGGACCAATTTGATTCGTGGTTTTCCGACTGATTAAAAATCCACTTGGTTCAGCGCCGAACCTTTCTGACACTTATTCAGTATAAAATGACCGAAGCCAATTATTGGCTCCGAGCCGTTTGGCTCGCTCGTGTATAGCCACCTTTAGACCTCAAGAGCAAATTCTTGCAGTCTATCGTATTTCATTTTAAAATACATTTCTGTGTTTCTGGGTGTTCATAAGGCTCTGGGCCATTGACCTAGTAGATAGATTATAATTTATAAGTGAATGCCCTGGTCTATGTTAAGATTGTGAAGCTTATGATTTAAAACTTTAAACATTTTACAATAATTTACCACAAGATAAATTAAATAAAATGTCTTTCTTTGTCTTTTCAGAGTTTTATTATAATTACGAGGCTTCCTTTTTTACTTTGTTTTATGAAATACTCTCTCAACTCGCTCCGATGTACTTCCTACATGGCTTGAGTGTGATCGAATCAGCTTGTTTACAATTGGCCACCTTTGATAACTGGTGAACTTATAAGGCTTTCATTATTTGAAACTGTCTATCAAACAATTATCCCTCAAGCAAATAGTAAAGGTGGCAATAACAGCAACAGCAGTAGCAAAAGTAATTCAATTAATGTAACAAAAACAACAGATAATGTGAATTGTAGTTTAGAAAATCAACAAAAACAACAGCTTCCTTGTAATTCTTTTTCTATTTTACAAACAAAAAACATTTCATCTGTAAATGAAATTGACGTTTTTCGAAGTTTGTCTAATGTTTACACATTGTGGGAACTAGTGCTAACGGCCGAACCAATTGTAGTTTTCGGATCATCACCAGCAGATACTTCACATATGGTGCAGTCGCTAGTTTCACTAATTGCACCACTGGAATACTGTGCCGAAGCGCGTCCTTATTTTACAATTCACGATAGTGAATTTAAAGAATTTACACGTGAACAGCAGGGCCAATCGACAGCAACATTGCCACCAGGTATTATAATTGGTGTGACCAATCCGTTCTTTGTGAAGCTTCTGAAAGATTGGCCACACATGATTCGCATACCAATGAGCGATAGTCTTCATTTGGCTTCGCATCTAGCAAATTTGATATCCACATCATCTATTGTGCTGAATCAACAATCCTTTGGAGCGGCAGCAGTAAATAAACGAATAACCTCCACATCTGACAATGCCGTTGTTCTCAGCACAAAGTACAAACCGTTTTTGAAAACGGATAAAGCTCTGATTAAGAAAATTTTACTAGGTGTTAATACAAAAAGGCCAGAACACGTTCAATCAGCATTAATGCGGCGGAATTTCCTTGAACTCACCCAAAGCTTTATGATACCGCTCGAACGATATATGGCATCGCTAATGTCACTTCAAAGAGATATTAGTCCATTTAAATCGGCCCCAAGCCCAAATCAGTTTAAACAAGATGATTTTCTAGCCACTTTAGATCAATCCGGGCCCCATTTGACATCACCTCTAAAAGGAAACTGGAAAGGACTTTATCAGCGTTTTTTTAACTCGCCAAATTAGAATTACAACGAACACTTCAGTCTTTACAGTTGCAAGCATTATCAGGAGCAGAGAGTTTGATTTGTACGGTTTTATTCCGAATACTATATTTTTTTATTTTGTGTCTAGGATTTGAATCAATGGGCTCAAGGAAAACAAGAAGTCGAAATAATAGATATGATAATTAAATTAAAACAGAAACTTAGCCTTTCCTCAATCAATCAAGACTCTAATAATTTATGTCTACTATGTAATAACGAAGAAATTATTGTCGGCACAACGACACAATTGAACGAAACAAGAAGAAAACTCTTATATCAAATTGGAAGTATGAAGCAATCTCTACCTGATGACCTGAAGACTATACTATTTGATACGTGATAGATAGGTGGCACTCGCAATCACTGCAAACATATTTTTGTTGAAGTTTATAAATGGTCAATAAATTAAAGTGTTGGTAATACAATTTTAGCTTAATGTGTAAACTGTAAATGAATTTTATCCCACTTACCGATGATATGCAGTGAATGTAAAAATAACGTTATCCTAAGCAAATATAAGACAATTTTTGTACCTATCTTCTTATAAATATTTACGCTCATTCCTGACTCACTGATTCACTGACTGAATGACTCCATAACGCTGCAATGCCAAAAAAATAACTTTCTTGCAAAAAAAAAACTTTTTTACAAAAAAAAAATTAACTTTTTTTACAAAACAAAAAATAACTTTTACAATAAAACTTTTTTCTTTGTATATGAAAACTGTAGTAATATTATCAACATCGACGACTACTGAGTCACGTAGTGTCGAAATCCACCAACTTCTCTCAACACTTTTTGTTGAGGAAACAAATTTGAAAGTCGAGATCTAACTCCATTACAATATAACTAGACTTTCTCTTTCTAAACATTAACGTCTATGTCAAAATCATAAAACATGTTGCAAACACACGCTCCACTTTTAACACACTGAAAACCAAAAACGAAAATGGGCCCGAATATTACGTATCGTTTCCAACTCTAACCTACTTTAACAAGTGTAATTTTTATTTTCGTAATTATTGCGTATAGCACAAAAAATATACAATAGATTTTTCAATTACTAGCCACGTTAAGCTGGCCATACACGAGCGAGCCAAACGGCTCAGAGCCAATTGGCTTGGAGCACTTTAAACTAGAAAAAATGTCGACGATCTCGATCGTGTAAGGCCAGCTTAAATGCCTAAATCTGGACAACACGAGCGAGTCGAACGACTCGGACCAATTTGATTCGTGGTTTTCCGACTGATTAAAAATCCACTTGGTTCAGCGCCGAACCTTTTTGACACTTATTCAGTATAAAATGACCGAAGCCAATTATTGGCTCCGAGCCGTTTGGCTCGCTCGTTTATAAACACCTTTAGACCTCAAGAGAAAATTCTTGCAGTCTATCGTATTTCATTTTAAAATACATTTCTGTGTTTCTGGGTGTTCATAAGGCTCTGGGCCATTGACCTAGTAGATAGATTATAATTTATAAGTGAATGCCATGGTCTATGTTAAGATTGGGAAGCTTATGATTTAAAACTTTAAACATTTTACAATAATTTACCCCAAGATAAATTAAATAAAATGTCTTTCTTTGTCTTTTCAGAGTTTTATTATAATTACGAGGCTTCCTTATTTTAATTTGTTTTATGAAATACTCTCTCAACTCGTTCCGATGTACTCCCTACATGGCTTGAGTGTAATCGAATCAGCTTGTTTACAATTGGCCAATTGGCCACCTTTGATAACTGGTGAACTTATAAGGCTTTCATTATTTGAAACTGTCTATCAAACAATTATCCCTCAAGCAAATAGTAAAAATGGCAATAACAGCAACAGCAGTAGCAAAAGTAATTCAATTAATGTAACTAAAACAACAGTTAATGTGAATTGTAGTTTAGAAAATCAACAAAAACAACAGCTTCCTTGTAATTCTTATTCTATTTTATAAACAAAAAACATTTCATCTGTAAATGAAATTGACGTTTTTCTAAGTTTGTCTTGCGTTATATCTAATGTTTACACATTGTGGGAACTAGTGCTAACGGCCGAACCAATTGTAGTTTTCGGATCATCACCAGCAGATACTTCACATATGGTGCAGTCGCTAGTTTCACTAATTGCACCACTGGAATACTGAGCCGAAGCGCGTCCTTATTTTACAATTCACGATAGTGAATTTAAAGAAATTACACGTGAACATCAGGGCCAATCGACAGCAACATTGCCACCAGGTATTATAATTGGTGTGACCAATCCGTTCTTTGTGAAGCTTTTGAAAGATTGGCCACACATGATTCGCATACCAATGAGCGATAGTCTTCATTTGGCTTCGCATCTAGCAAATTTGATGTCCACATCATCTATTGTGCTGAATCAACAATCCTTTGGAGCGGCAGCAGTAAATAAACGAATAACCTCCACAACTGACAATGCCGTTGTTCTCAGCACAAAGTACAAACCGTTTTTGAAAAAAGATAAAGCTCTGATTAAGAAAATTTTACTAGGTGTTAATACAAAAAGGCCAGAACACGTTCAATCAGCATTACTGCGGCGGAATTTCCTTGAACTCACCCAAAGCTTTATGATACCGCTCGAACGATATATGGCATCGCTAATGCCACTTCAAAGAGATATTAGTCCATTTAAATCGGCCCCAAGCCCAAATCAGTTTAAACAAGATGATTTTCTAGCCACTTTAGATCAATCCGGGCCCCATTTGACATCACCTCTAAAAGGAAACTGGAAAGGACTTTATCAGCGTTTTTTTAACTCGCCAAATTTCAAGGGTTGGTATGAGACCCGCCACAGAGAATTACAACGAATACTTCAGTCTATACAGTTGCAAGCATTATCAGGAGCAGTGAGTTTGATTTGTACGGTTTTATTCCGAATACTATATTTTTTTATTTTGTGTCTAGGTTTTGAATCAATGGGCTCAAGGAAAACAAGAAGTCGAAATATTAGATATGATAATTAAATTAAAACAGAAACTTAGCCTATCCTCAATCAATCAAGACTCTAATAATTCATGTCTACTATGTAATAACGAAGAAATTATTGTCGGCACAACGACACAATTGAACGAAACAAGAAGAAAACTCTTATATCAAATTGAAAGTATGAAGCAATCTCTACCTGATGACCTGAAGACTATACTATTTGATACGTGATAGATAGGTGGCACTCGCAATCACTGCAAACATATTTTTGTTGAAGTTTATAAATGGTCAATAAATTAAAGTGTTGGTAATACAATTTTAGCTTAATGTGTAAACTGTTAATGAATTTTATCCCACTTACCGATGATATGCAGTGAATGTAAAAATAACGTTATCCTTAGCAAATATAAGACAATTTTTGTACCTATCTTCTTATAAATATTTACGTTCATTCCTGACTCACTGATTCACTGACTGAATGACTCCATAACGCTGCAATGCCAAAAAAATAACTTTCTTGCAAAAAAAAAAAAACTTTTTTACAAAAAAAAAATTAACTTTTTTTACAAAACAAAAAATAACTTTTACAAAAAAACTTTTTCTTTGTATATGAAAACTGTAGTAATATTATCAACATCGACGACTACTGAGTCACGTAGTGTCGAAATCCACCAACTTCTCTCAACACTTTTTGTTGAGGAAACAAATTTGAAAGTCGAGATCTAACTCCATTACAATATAACTAGACTTTCTCTTTCTAAACATTAATGTCTATGTCAAAATCATAAGGCGCCAGTTATAGCGATAATTAAAAACCATCAGTAAAAATTTTCTTTTGGATAATTTGCTGTGTTAAAAAAAGAATTGAAACATTAAAATGGTACGAATCGATGGCAAATCAATAAAAATATTTTTTTCTGCCAAAAAGTAATCCCAAGGATGAATAATTTTTGTAAAAAAAGCATTTATTTAGTTTACTGATGAAAATTCGTTTTACTGAACAGCTGATTGCCAGTTCACAAAAAATGGAAAATTTCGTTTCAGTTTTCTATGTTCCATTTTTTACTGTTCCATTCATCAGTAAAAAAATTACTGAAGCATTTTGCATCATTAAAAATAAATAAAAGATTGCGGCTGTCGGTTTGACATTAATTTACTGATATAATTTTACTGATTGCTATAACCGCCCGTACGTACAAAATTCCAGTTTTCACCTGTTTCAACTTTTACTGATGGTTTTTAATTATCGCTATAACTGGCGCCTAAAACATGTTGCAAACACACGCGCCACTTTTAACACACTGAAAACCAAAAACGAAAATGGGCCCGAATATTACGTATCGTTTCCAACTCTAACCTACTTTAACAAGTATAATTTTTATTTTCGTAATTATTGCGTATAGCACAAAAAATATACAATAGATTTTTCAATTACTAGCCACGTTAAGCTGGCCATACACGAGCGAGCCAAACGGCTCAAAGCCAATTGGCTTGGAGCATTTTAAACTAGATAAATGTCGACGATCTCGATCGTGTAAGGCCAGCTTAAATGCCTAAATCTGGCCAACACGAGCGAGTCGAACGACTCGGACCAATTTGATTCGTGGTTTTCCGACTGATTAAAAATCCACTTGGTTCAGCGCCGAACCTTTTTGACACTTATTCAGTATAAAATGACCGAAGCCAATTATTGGCTCCGAGCCGTTTGGCTCGCTCGTGTATAAACACCTTTAGACCTCAAGAGCAAATTCTTGCAGTCTATCGTATTTCATTTTAAAATACATTTCTGTGTTTCTGGGTGTTCATAAGGCTCTGGGTCATTGACCTAGTAGATAGATTATAATTTATAAGTGAATGTCCTGGTCTATGTTAAGATTGGGAAGCTTATGATTTAAAACTTTAAAAATTTTACAATAATTTACCCCAAGATAAATTAAATAAAATGTCTTTCTTTGTCTTTTCAGAGTTTTATTATAATTACGAGGCTTCCTTATTTTAATTTGTTTTATGAAATACTCTCTCAACTCGCTCCGATGTACTTCCTACATGGCTTGAGTGTAATCGAATCAGCTTGTTTACAATTGGCCAATTGGCCACCTTTGATAACTGGTGAACTTATAAGGCTTTCATTATTTGAAACTGTCTATCAAACAATTATCCCTCAAGCAAATAGTAAAAATGGCAATAACAGCAACAGCAGTAGCAAAAGTAATTCAATTAATGTAACTAAAACAACAGTTAATGTGAATTGTAGTTTAGAAAATCAACAAAAACAACAGCTTCCTTGTAATTCTTATTCTATTTTATAAACAAAAAACATTTCATCTGTAAATGAAATTGACGTTTTTCTAAGTTTGTCTTGCGTTATATCTAATGTTTACACATTGTGGGAACTAGTGCTAACGGCCGAACCAATTGTAGTTTTCGGATCATCACCAGCAGCAGTGGCGATTCCTCCCAGTTAGCAGGTTTATCGCCGCTAAACCAAGAATTTAAATGAATATATTGTATGATGTACTTTTTATTTTCAAAAAGTAACAAATGGCAATGTTGAAATAATGATATAATGATTTCATACAATAATCAATACTATAAATACAAAAAACTACCCACCTACCCACCTACCTACCTACCTACCTATTTTCAAATCATATTTTCCTTCACACAACACAAAACTCCCATCTTCCTATCTGCCTCAGCGTTACAATATGCGATACAAAACCAAATTCTCTACAAAGAGCATTGAAATAATTAAAAAAAAAAAATAGATACCTACCTAACCTACCCCCATACTGTTCTCAATTATATTTTCCTGCAGACACACAACATAAAACTCTCATAGAACAAGTCTCCCTTGAAACATTTTAGCTTGCAACATCTGCGCTGCACAATTTCATTCAATTTTTAATAATATCTATACAAATTACAAATACAAGCACAAATACAATACAATCTAGAATACAAGAGCGTTTTACTACACAATGTCCTAAGCAAAGCCCAGCTAAATAAATGAAAGCGTAAGCGTAAGTATGATGCGATAAGGCACGATACATTAGGTATGCAAGCAGCTCCAGGTACATTTTGGGTACGTTTTTTTTGTCATTCGCTTTTTTGCTTTCGTATATGTTTCTGGGAAAATGCGGTAGGAAGGACGAATGCATTGTTTTGTTATTAGTGATCTTTGATTGATATGAGTAAACATTGAGATTAAGTTCTTTTAGCACAGTGAATAATTACACAAAAAAAGTTCTAAATTCGCAAAGCGCGATGTAGTTCTGCATTTTTGATATGTTGTTGGGGCATGTTAGAGTAGTATATAGCCAATAGCAACAGAGAAAAAAAACGCTAAAATCACCCCTTTTTTCCGACAATTTCCTTTATAACTTTGGAAATATGCAACTTATGAAAAAACCGTCCACTATAAACTTGTTTTTTATAAAATTTTCTACAAAACAACATCAATTTTAAATGCATGTTATATTTGTGTTGCTATCTAACCATGAATTAAAAAAAAATCTGAAAAAACTAAGTAAATTTGAAGCACTCAAAAAATATGTCAAAAATTGTCCAATTCTTCTAAAAATTTGGAATCAAATAGTTTAGACTCTAGAGTATCACAAGACGAAATTCGATCCAAATCGGTGAAATAGTTTTGGCAAGAAATATGATGATAACGAAGTGCAACACAATTATGATGCAAACATTGCGGTGGTCAAAGTAGGACACTTAAGTTGGCACTGATTTTTGTACACGTACTTAGAACCATAAAATCATGAAATATAGTTATAATAGATGTTTACATCTTTTTTTAAGCCAAGTGAACAGTTTTTGGAACGATTAAATTCAGTACCAAAGTTGCTTAAAAAAAGATATAAATATTATAACTATATTTTATGATAATAATTCTTCGTGACTTAGCAGCATATATGGTCAACTCATTGAAAGGCAATAAACTAAAACTTAGAATTTATATTTAACTTGTTTTGTAGGTTAGAATTATTTAAAATATTTTGAATTATTATTCAAAATATAATAAATATAGTTTGAAATATTTATTATTATTCGAACTTTTGATTTAAAAAAAACGTCTTTTTCAAGACATTTCTTAATATTAAAAAGAATAATAGTTGCGTTCAAAAACCAAAATACAACCAAAAGAGGATTAAACGTTGATATTATTTTTATAAGAAAAAAAATTGGAAGTACATATTTTATAATTTTTAAAAAATTGAAGCTATAAAATATTAATAACTATGTTTTTGAGACCTGAAGAAAAACGTAACCACGTTTGAAACGTCGTCTGATTTAGATACTTAGCTACAAATATAGACCTAAAGCATAAACATTATATTTTATGTATAAGGGTTCAAAGTACGTGTACAAAAATCAGTGCCAACTTAAGTGTCCTACTTTGACCACAACAAAGTCGGCGAAAATTTTTTTTTCCGTCAAACGACGCGACGAAGCGAATTTATGTATCGATAATTTTTTGAACTTTTATTTTATACCTATAATTTATTAACGTTTTTTTATTAATTTTCGTTATCAATCAAATTAAAAAAAAAGTATGATTTTTTTTTTATTTTAACCTGCCCAGACCACCTAGCTCAACCAATACTAAGGACCAGGAATCGCCACTGACCAGCAGATACTTCACATATGGTGCAGTCGCTAGTTTCACTAATTGCACCACTGGAATACTGTGCCGAAGCGCGTCCTTATTTTACAATTCACGATAGTGAATTTAAAGAATTTACACGTGAACAGCAGGGCCAATCGACAGAAACATTGCCACCAGGTATTATAATTGGTGTGACCAATCCGTTCTTTGTGAAGCTTCTGAAAGATTGGCCACACATGATTCGCATACCAATGAGCGATAGTCTTCATTTGGCTTCGCATCTAGCAAATTTGATATCCACATCATCTATTGTGCTGAATCAACAATCCTTTGGAGCGGCAGCAGTAAATAAACGAATAACCTCCACAACTGACAATGCCGTTGTTCTCAGCACAAAGTACAAACCGTTTTTGAAAAAAGATAAAGCTCTGATTAAGAAAATTTTACTAGGTGTTAATACAAAAAGGCCAGAACACGGTCAATCAGCATTACTGCGGCGGAATTTCCTTGAACTCACCCAAAGCTTTATGATACCGCTCGAACGATATATGGCATCGCTAATGCCACTTCAAAGAGATATTAGTCCATTTAAATCGGCCCCAAGCCCAAATCAGTTTAAACAAGATGATTTTCTAGCCACTTTAGATCAATCCGGGCCCCATTTGACATCACCTTTAAAAGGAAACTGGAAAGGACTTTATCAGCGTTTTTTTAACTCGCCAAATTTCAAGGGTTGGTATGACACCCGCCACAGAGAATTACAACGAACACTTCAGTCTATACAGTTGCAAGCATTATCAGGAGCAGTGAGTTTGATTTGTACGGTTTTATTCCGAATACTATATTTTTTTATTTTGTGTCTAGGTTTTGAATCAATGGGCTCAAGGAAAACAAGAAGTCGAAATAATAGATATGATAATTAAATTAAAACAGAAACTTAGCCTATCCTCAATCAATCAAGACTCTAATAATTCATGTCTACTATGTAATAACGAAGAAATGATTGTCGGCACAACGACGCAATTGAACGAAACAAGAAGAAAACTCTTATATCAAATTGAAAGTATGAAGCAATCTCTACCTGATGACCTGAAGACTATACTATTTGATACGTGATAGATAGGTGGCACTCGCAATCACTGCAAACATATTTTTGTTGAAGTTTATAAATGGTCAATAAATTAAAGTGTTGGTAATACAATTTTAGCTTAATGTGTAAACTGTTAATGAATTTTATCCCACTTACTGATGATATGCAGTGAATGTAAAAATAACGTTATCCTAAGCAAATATAAGACAATTTTTGTACCTATCTTCTTATAAATATTTACGCTCATTCCTGACTCACTGACTCACTGATTCACTGACTGAATGACTCCATAACGCTGCAATGCCAAAAAAATAACTTTCTTGCTAAAAAAAAAAAACTTTTTTACAAAAAAAAATAATTAACTTTTTTTACAAAACAAAAAATAACTTTTACAAAAAAACTTTTTTCTTTGTATATGAAAACTGTAGTAATATTATCAACATCGACGACTACTGAGTCACGTAGTGTCGAAATCCACCAACTTCTCTCAACACTTTTTGTTGAGGAAACAAATTTGAAAGTCGAGATCTAACTCCATTACAATATAACTAGACTTTCTCTTTCTAAACATTAATGTCTATGTCAAAATCATAAAACATGGTGCAAACACACGCGCCACTTTTAACACACTGAAAACCAAAAACGAAAATGGGCCCGAATATTACGTATCGTTTCCAACTCTAACCTACTTTAACAAGTATAATTTTTATTTTCGTAATTATTGCGTATAGCACAAAAAATATACAATAGATTTTTCAAATACTAGCCACGTTAAGCTGGTCATACACGAGCGAGCCAAACGGCTCAGAGCCAATTGGCTTGGAGCATTTTAAACTAGATAAATGTCGACGATCTCGATCGTGTATGGCCAGCTTAAATGCCTAAATCTGGCCAACACGAGCGATTCGAACGACTCGGACCAATTTGATTCGTGGTTTTCCGACTGATTAAAAATCCACTTGGTTCAGCGCCGAACCTTTTTGACACTTATTCAGTATAAAATGACCGAAGCCAATTATTGGCTCCGAGCCGTTTGGCTCGCTCGTGTATAGCCACCTTTAGACCTCAAGAGCAAATTCTTGCAGTCTATCGTATTTCATTTTAAAATACATTTCTGTGTTTCTGGGTGTTCATAAGGCTCTGGGCCATTGACCTAGTAGATAGATTATAATTTATAAGTGAATGCCCTGGTCTACGTTAAGATTGTGAAGCTTATGATTTAAAACTTTAAACATTTTACAATAATTTACCACAAGATAAATTAAATAAAATGTCTTTCTTTGTCTTTTCAGAGTTTTATTATAATTACGAGGCTTCCTTATTTTAATTTGTTTTATGAAATACTCTCTCAACTCGCTCCGATGTACTTCCTACATGGCTTGAGTGTGATCGAATCAGCTTGTTTACAATTGGCCAATTGGCCACCTTTGATAACTGGTGAACTTATAAGGCTTTCATTATTTGAAACTGTCTATCAAACAATTATCCCTCAAGCAAATAGTAAAGGTGGCAATAACAGCAACAGCAGTAGCAAGAGTAATTCAATTAATGTAACAAAAACAACAGATAATGTGAATTGTAGTTTAGAAAATCAACAAAAACAACAGCTTCCTTGTAATTCTTATTCTATTTTACAAACAAAAAACATTTCATCTGTAAATGAAATTGACGTTTTTCGAAGTTTGTCTTGCGTTATATCTAATGTTTACACATTGTGGGAACTAGTGCTAACGGCCGAACCAATTGTAGTTTTCGGATCATCACCAGCAGATACTTCACATATGGTGCAGTCGCTAGTTTCACTATTTGCACCACTGGAATACCTTGCCGAAGCGCGTCCTTATTTTACAATTCACGATAGTGAATTTAAAGAATTTACACGTGAACAGCAGGGCCAATCGACAGCAACATTGCCACCAGGTATTATAATTGGTGTGACCAATCCGTTCTTTGTGAAGCTTCTGAAAGATTGGCCACACATGATGAGCGATAGTCTTCATTTGGCTTCGCATCTAGCAAATTTGATATCCACATCATCTATTGTGCTGAATCAACAATCCTTTGGAGCGGCAGCAGTAAATAAACGAATAACCTCCACAACTGACAATGCCGTTGTTCTCAGCACAAAGTACAAACCGTTTTTGAAAAAGGAGAAAGCTCTGATTAAGAAAATTTTACTAGGTGTTAATACAAAAAGGCCAGAACACGTTCAATCAGCATTACTGCGGCGGAATTTCCTTGAACTCACCCAAAGCTTTATGATACCGCTCGAACGATATATGGCATCCACTTCAAAGAGATATTAGTCTATTTAAATCGGCCCCAAGCCCAAATCAGTTTAAACAAGATGATTTTCTAGCCACTTTAGATCAATCCGGGCCCCATTTGACATCACCTCTAAAAGGAAACTGGAAAGAACTTTATCAGCGTTTTTTTAACTCGCCAAATTTTAAGGGTTGGTATGAGACCCGCCACAGAGAATTACAACGAACACTTCAGTCTATACAGTTGCAAGCATTATCAGAAGCAGTGAGTTTTATTTGTACGGTTTTATTCCGAATACTCTATTTTTTTTTATTTCGTTTCTAGGATTTGAATCAATGGGCTCAAGGAAAACAAGAAGTCGAAATAATAGATATGATAATTATATTAAAACAGAAACTTAGCCTATCCTCAATCAATCAAGACTCTAATAATTCATGTCTACTATGTAGTAATATTATCAACATCGACGACTACTGGGTCACGTAGTGTCGAAATCCACCAACTTTTCTCAACACTTTTTGTTGACACAAATTTGAAAGTCGAGATCTAACTCCATTACAATATAACTAGACTTTCTCTTTCTAACCATTAATGTCTATGTCAAAATCATAAAACATTTTGCAAACACACGCGCCACCAGTCGTCGAAATCCAGAAATTTTTTGTAAAAAAGTTATTTTTTTTTGTAATAAAGATATTTTTTTTGCAAGAAAGTTGCAAAGAAAGAAAAATAACTTTTTTACAACAAAAAAATTAACGTTAAAAAAAATTAACTATTTTACAAAAAAAAAAAAAAACTTTTTTACAAAATAAAACAACTTTTTTTTACAAAAAAAAAATATTTTTTGTGTAAAAAAAGTAATTTTTTTTAAAAATGTTATTTTTTTGTTTGTAAAAAAAGTATTTTTTTTTTTGGAAAATATTATACTTATATCTTTTTATAAAAAAGTTATTTCTATTGTATGAATGGACTGTATAACGCTCAAATGCCATTACATATCAAAGCATTAAAATAAATATTAACGCTCATCCCTGACTCACTAATTCACTGACTCACCGACTCACTGACTCACAAAAAAAAAAAAAATAACTTTTACAAAAAAAAATATAAACTTTTTTACAAAAAAAAAATTACTTTTTACAAAATAAAATTAACTTTTTTTTTAAATAAATTTCTACAAAATAAAAATATATTTACGCTCATCCCTGACTGGGTAACGCTGCTATGATAATAACCTAAGATCGGGAAAGCGGTTTCTGCTCCTAAGCGACGAATCGGAAAAATACAGGCGATATGCTGGAAGGTAGGGCTTAAATAGGCTAACATTGGTTCTGCAATCATAGTTTTAATTCTCAGAATTGATCTTGCTCCACTGACACAACATTAAAACGCCGTCAATTCCCAATAATTCCTGCCTACGCAATCACAATAACCAAGGTACTAGGTCAATCATTTGATCACCTAGGCATCAATTTGGAGACGCCAGTATTTTCGCACGAGCAACTTTTATGTTGCTTTGTCACTATCACGAGTTGCAAATCAAGTGAAGGTTTTTATTGGATCTAATCCGCAAATAACATTAACGGATGACCAGAGAAAATTCACGCGCAATGTTGTTTTCCAAAAAGTTCTTCATTAAATATATTTTTGTGTCAATTTCTTTTTTTAATCACTATAATAGCTTCAATCTTCATCATTAAATCATTATTAAAATACATATTTATTTTATTACAATGTACATACAACATATACATACGTGTACAATGTACATATATATTCATATTTCTATTTGCAAAACATTTTAAAAAGCATTAAATTGAATTAAAAGTGTTCTTATGTGTGTTCATAATCTTTCAACGGTTGCCTTACAACCTACTACTAATAATAATCGGGTTCAACGGGCGCCTTAGGCGGCCTGCTATACACTAGTATTGAATGTTTAGCAAAACACAATCAGTGTATGAAATTCTAAGAATCTTACTAGTTTAAGATTTTTATCTATCTCCTACTGGTATGGAGATATAAATTATTTTAAACATTTTACCTCAAAATATTCCTTTGAATTATATATGGTTCCAAAATAAATAAAACCAAATTGAAGGTGTCATATACAAATTTTTGATTTTGCAGAGATTTTGAGTGTAGGAATTTTGGAAATAGTCGGAAAACCTACTGAAATAAACTGATTGATATCTTTTAAATTTTTACCTTCTTTTTACTTTAAATGTTCACCATTATTATTTAATTTTTAAGTTTACAACCCCAACCCATCGATAATTTTGATATAGTACACATAGCTGCGTCTTACGCATATAAGCTAAATATCCCTATACATATCGAGATTTTTAGATCGCCAAAGAAGTTTCACTTCTGCCACGAGTACTGAGTTACACGCGCTCTTTTTTTTAAATTTCATTTTCTTCTTGGTCATTCAAAATTTCTTCTATTTTTATTAGATAAACAATTTTAAGTTGTTCTGTTTCATGTTCGTGTGGTTGCAATACCGGATTTCTACTCAAACAGCCGGCTTCCTGATTGTATTATCCTGGACAATATTTTATATCAAAGTCGTATTGCGACAAATAATATGTGAGATCTCCTAGTTCATTATCTGTTCGGGATCTTATGTACATATTTTACAATTGTTTATTGTAGACACGGCCTTATTCAAATAAAATGGCTTTTTGCAAGTTCAGAAAAGTGAGATCTCAAATATTTAGGACCAGACCGACGGGAGCAAGCGAGTTCAAATTTTTTTGAACTTGCCTTACAAATCGACCATTTATTTGACGCGGAAGACCTATAAATTTGGAACTCGATTGGCATTCGATTTAAACTAAATATCATTCAAAGGTGTTTTTTCGTGATAATACTTGCAGTTAGGTTGCATAGCTTTCGCTCCGTCATATTTAACTTTGAAGGTCTTGAATGAACAACAACCACTGTTGTGCATTGCGTAGTGCAACGGCCTCTGAGGTAGCTTGGTCTAGGTTCAAATCCAGTTGACGGCAAAACAATTTATAAATTAAAATTGGAACTATAGACTAAGCACCACTAACCAGGGGCGGCTCAGCTTAATTTTGTCAATAAGGCATAACACTATTGGCAGGTTGATACTGAAATGTTCATATTGGGATCTAGAATAAATATTCAACTTAGTTAATTTTCTGACTTGGATTTTCGTTATTTTTGAATATCAAAATATTTGATAGATTTAGTGTCGATTTTAGCAACATTCGTAGGCTTAGAAAGAATTTCTACGCTACGTACGTCTATACTGCAAACAACAGGCCAGCTGATTTGGCACTAAGTGAAACTCAGATAGGTGAAAATTCTGATCATTCGTCTACATAAGAAATGATGTTGCGTACCAACTTCAACCACAATATGGTTTGTGTGCTAACACAAACTTTAATTTCATGTGGGTAAAATTTACGGTAAAAAAGCACATCATTCACACCTGTTTTCTTTATCGAAGTCCTAATGTGGACAGAAATTCAACTTGTAACAAATTTGATGCTCTGTCCGACTCTTTCCAAAGAATTGTTGCCCATTACCCTCACACTGAAATCGTCATTGCGGGCGATTTCAATGTATACAATGCTAGTTGGCTTCGCTTTTCGGGTCAGACAACACCCGAAGGAAGGTATGTTGAGCTCTTTGCTGAGTTGAACCACCTGACTCAGCTTGTTGACGAGCCAACTCGAATACCAGACGTTACAAGTTAATCCGCCAACACTCTTGGCTTGCTTCTTACCTCTGACCCTGTTAAGTACACTGTAAGTGTATTATCGCCTCTAGGCACATTAGACCATTGTGTCATATCTGCTAATTTCTCTTGCCAAAAAAACTCAGTTAAAGAGAAAGCACCAACGAGAACCGTTTGGCAATACGAGAAAGCCAACTGGGACGGTCTCAACGGTTTCTTCAAGAACTTTAACTGGTCACTATGCTTCCTCGATAGTGACGCAGACTCCAGCGCAGATATGATCACAAACCTAATTCTTTGTGGAATGAGAAATTTTATCCCGAATAGGGTAAAATCTATTAAACCCAAAGAAAACTCATGGTTTGATTCGAGCTGTAAAAAGGTTATTAGGGTTAGAGAAGTAAGTTTCCGTAGTTATATAGCCAACCCTACTGAGGAAAACCTGAACTGAAAGATTGGCCACACATGATTCGCATACCAATGAGCGATAGTCTTCATTTGGCTTCTCATCTAGCAAATTTGATATCCACATCATCTATTGTGCTGAATCAACAATCCTTTGGAGCGGCAGCAGTAAATAAACGAATAACCTCCACAACTGACAATGCCGTTGTTCTCAGCACAAAGTACAAACCGTTTTTGAAAAAGGATAAAGCTCTGATTAAGAAAATTTTACTAGGTGTTAATACAAAAAGGCCAGAACACGTTCAATCAGCATTACTGCGGCGGAATTTCCTTGAACTCACCCAAAGCTTTATGATACCGCTCGAACGATATATGGCATCCACTTCAAAGAGATATTAGTCCATTCAAATCGGCCTCAAGCCCTAATCAGTTTAAACAAGATGATTTTCTAGCCACTTTAGATCAATCCGGGCCCCATTTGACATCACCTCTAAAAGGAAAGTGGAAAGGACTTTATCAGCGTTTTTTTAACTCGCCAAATTTCAAGAGTTGGTATGAGACCCGCAAAATAAAACATTTTTTTTTACAAAAAAAAAATATTTTTTGTGTAAAAAAAGTAATTTTTTTTAAAAATGTTATTTTTTTGTTTGTAAAAAAAGTATTTTTTTTTTTTTTGGAAAATATTATATTTATATCTTTTTGTAAGAAAGTTATTTCTATTGTATGAATGGACTGTATAACGCTCAAATGCCATAACATATCAAAGCATTAAAATAAATATTAACGCTCATCCCGCACAAAAAAAAAATAACTTTTACAAAAAAAAAAATAAACTTTTTTACAAAAAAAAAATTACTTTTTACAAAATAAAATTAACTTTTTTTTTAAATAAATTTCTACAAAATAAAAATATATTTACGCTCATCCCTGACTCACTGACTGGGTAACGCTGCTATGATAATAACCTAAGATCGGGAAAGCGGTTTCTGCTCCTAAGCGACAAATCGGAAAAATACAGGCGATATGCTGGAAGGTAGGGCTTAAATAGGCTAACATTGGTTCTGCAATCATAGTTTTAATTCTCAGAATTGATCTTGCTCCACTGACACAACATTAAAACGCCGTCAATTCCCAATAATTCCTGCCTACGCAATCACAATAACCAAGGTACTAGGTCAATCATTTGATCACCTAGGCATCAATTTGGAGACGCCAGTATTTTCGCACGAGCAACTTTTATGTTGCTTTGTCACTATCACGAGTTGCAAATCAAGTGAAGGTTTTTATTGGATCTAATCCGCAAATAACAGAGAAAATTCACGCGCAATGTTGTTTTCCAAAAAGTTCTTCATTAAATATAATTTTGTGTCAATTTCTTTTTTTAATCACTATAATAGCTTCAATCTTCATCATTAAATCATTATTAAAATACATATTTATTTTATAACAATGTACATACAACATAACATACGTGTACAATGTACATATATATTCATATTTCTATTTGCAAAACATTTTAAAAAGCATTAAATTGAATTAAAAGTGTTCTTATGTGTGTTCATAATCTTTCAACGGTTGCCTTACAACCTACTACTAATAATAATCGGGTTCAACGGGCGCCTTAGGCGGCCTGCTATACACTAGTATTAAATGTTTAGCAAAACACAATCAGTGTATGAAATTCTAAGAATCTTACTAGTTTAAGATTTTTATCTATCTCCTACTGGTATGGAGATATAAATTATTTTAAACATTTTACCTCAAAATATTCCTTTGAATTATATATGGTTCCAAAATAAATAAAACCAAATTAAAGGTGTCATATACAAATTTTTGATTTTGCAGAGATTTTGAGTGTAGGAATTTTGGAAATAGTCGGAAAACCTACTGAAATAAACTGATTGATATCTTTTAAATTTTTACCTTCTTTTTACTTTAAATGTTCACCATTATTATTTAATTTTTAAGTTTACAACCCCAACCCATCGATAATTTTGATATAGTACACATAGCTGCGTCTTACGCATATAAGCTAAATATCCCTATACATATCGAGATTTTTAGATCGCCAAAGAAGTTTCACTTCTGCCACGAGTACTGAGTTACACGCGCTCTTTTTTTTAAATTTCATTTTCTTCTTGGTCATTCAAAATTTCTTCTATTTTTATAAGATAAACAATTTTAAGTTGTTCTGTTTCATGTTCGTGTGGTTGCAATACCGGATTTCTACTCAAACAGCCGGCTTCCTGATTGTATTATCCTGGACAATATTTTATATCAAAGTCGTATTGCGACAAATAATATGTGAGATCTCCTAGTTCATTATCTGTTCGGGATCTTATGTACATATTTTACAATTGTTTATTGTAGACACGGCCTTATTCAAATAAAATGGCTTTTTGCAAGTTCAGAAAAGTGAGATCTCAAATATTTAGGACCAGACCGACGTGAGCAAGCGAGTTCAAATTTTTTTGAACTTGCCTTACAAATCGACCATTTATTTGACGCGGAAGACCTATAAATTTGGAACTCGATTGGCATTCGATTTAAACTAAATATCATTCAAAGGTGTTTTTTCGTGATAATACTTGCAGTTAGGTTGCATAGCTTTCGCTCCGTCATATTTAACTTTGAAGGTCTTGAATGAACAACAACCACTGTTGTGCAATGCGTAGTGCAACGGCCTCTGAGGTAGCTTGGTCTAGGTTCAAATCCAGTTGACGGCAAAACAATTTATAAATTAAAATTGGAACTATAGACTAAGCACCACTAACCAGGGGCGGCTCAGCTTAATTTTGTCAATAAGGCATAACACTATTGGCAGGTTGATACTGAAATGTTCATATTGGGATCTAGAATAAATATTCAACTTAGTTAATTTTCTGACTTGGATTTTCGTTATTTTTGAATATCAAAATATTTGATAGATTTAGTGTCGATTTTAGCAACATTCGTAGGCTTAGAAAGAATTTCTACGCTACGTACGTCTATACTGCAAACAACAGGCCAGCTGATTTGGCACTAAGTGAAACTCAGATAGGTGAAAATTCTGATAATTCGGAATTTAATTTATTTGGGTACAACTAAGTGCCATTATTCTTTCCCCACCATGGTTTAGCCGTCTACATAAGAAATGATGTTGCGTACCAACTTCAACCACAATATGGTTTGTGTGCTAACACAAACTTTAATTTCATGTGGGTAAAATTTACGGTAAAAAAGCACATCATTCACACCTGTTTTCTTTATCGAAGTCCTAATGTGGACAGAAATTCAACTTGTAACGAATTTGATGCTCTGTCCGACTCTATTCAAAGAATTGTTGCCCATTACCCTCACACTGAATTCGTCATTGCGGGCGATTTCAATGTATACAATGCTAGTTGGCTTCGCTTTTCGGGTCAGACAACACCCGAAGGAAGGAATGTTGAGCTCTTTGCTGAGTTGAACCACCTGACTCAGCTTGTTGACGAGCCAACTCGAATACCAGACGTTACAGGTTAATCCGCCAATACTCTTGGCTTGCTTCTTACCTCTGACCCTGCTAAGTACACTATAAGTGTATTTTCGCCTCTAGGCACATTAGACCATTGTGTCATATCTGCTAATTTCTCTTGCCAAAAAAAACTCAGTTAAAGAGAAAGCGCCAACGAGAACCGTTTGGCAATACGAGAAAGCCAACTGGGACGGTCTCAACGGTTTCTTCAAGAACTTTAACTGGACACTATGCTTTCTCGATAGTGACGCAGACTCCAGCGCAGATATGATCACAAACCTAATTCTTTGTGGAATGAGAAATTTTATCCCGAATAGGGTAAAATCTATTAAACCCAAAGAAAACTCATGGTTTGATTCGAGCTGTAAAAAGGTTATTAGGGTTAGAGAAGTAAGTTTCCGTAGTTATATAGCCAACCCTACTGAGGAAAACCTGAACTGAAAGATTGGCCACACATGATTCGCATACCAATGAGCGATAGTCTTCATTTGGCTTCGCATCTAGCAAATTTGATATCCACATCATCTATTGTGCTGAATCAACAATCCTTTGGAGCGGCAGCAGTAAAAAAACGAATAACCTCCACAACTGACAATGCCGTTGTTCTCAGCACAAAGTACAAACCGTTTTTGAAAAAAGATAAAGCTCTGATTAAGAAAATTTTACTAGGTGTTAATACAAAAAGGCCAGAACACGTTCAATCAGCATTACTGCGGCGGAATTTCCTTGAACTCACCCAAAGCTTTATGATACCGCTCGAACGATATATGGCATCCACTTCAAAGAGATATTAGTCCATTTAAATCGGCCTCAAGCCCTAATCAGTTTAAACAAGATGATTTTCTAGCCACTTTAGATCAATCCGGGCCCCATTTGACATCACCTCTAAAAGGAAAGTGGAAAGGACTTTATCAGCGTTTTTTTTAACTCGCCAAATTTCAAGAGTTGGTATGAGACCTGCCACAGAGAATTACAACGAACGCTTCAGTCTATACAGTTTGAAGCATTATCAGGAGCAGTGAGTTTGATTTGTAAGGTTTTATTCCGAATACTCTATTTTTTTATTTCGTTTCTAGGATTTGAATCAATGGGCTCAAGGAAAACAAGAAGTCGAAATAATAGATATGATAATTAAATTAAAACAGAAACTTAGCCTATCCTCAATCAATCAAGACTCTAATAATTCATGTCTACTATGTAATAACGAAGAAATTATTGTCGGCACAACAACACAGTTGAACGAAACAAGAAGAAAACTCTTAAATCAAATTGAAAGTATGAAGCAATCTCTACCTGATGACCTGAAGACTATACTATTTGATACGTGATAGATAGGTGGCACTCGCAATCACTGCAAACATATTTTAGTTGAAGTTTATAAATGGTCAATAAATTAAAGTGTTGGTAATACAATTTTAGCTTAATGTGTAAACTGTAAATGAATTTTATCCCACTTACCGATGATATGCAGTGAATGTAAAAATAACGTTATCCTAAGCAAATATAAGACAATTTTTGTACCTATCTTCTTATGAATATTTACGCTCATTCCTGACTCACTGATTCACTGACTGAATGACTCCATAACATTGCAATGCCAAAAAAATAACTTTTACAAAAAAACTTTTTTCTTTGTTTATGAAAACTGTAGTAATATTATCAACATCGACGACTACTGGGTCACGTAGTGTCGAAATCCACCAACTTCTCTCAACACTTTTTGTTGAGGAAACAAATTTGAAAGTTGAGATCTAACTCCATTACAATATAACTAGACTTTCTCTTTCTAAACATTAATGTCTATGTCAAAATCATAAAACATGTTGCAAACACACGCGCCACGAGTCGTCGAAATCCAGAAATTTTTTGTAAAAAAGTTATTTTTTTTTTTGTAATGAAGATATTTTTTTGCAAGAAAGTTGCAAAGAAAGAAAAATAACTTTTTTACAACAAAAAAATTAACGTTAAAAAGAATTAACTATTTTACAAAAAAAAAAAAAAACTTTTTTACAAAATAAAACATTTTTTTTTTACAAAAAAAAATATTTTTTGTGTAAAAAAAGTAATTTTTTTTAAAAATGTTATTTTTTTGTTTGTAAAAAAATTATTTTTTTTTTTTTGTAAATTTTATATTTATATCTTTTTGTAAGAAAGTTATTTCTATTGTATGAATGGACTGTATAACGCTCAAATGCCATAACATATCAAAGCATTAAAATAAATATTTACGCTCATCCCTCACAAAAAAAAAAAATAACTTTTACAAAAAAAAAAAATAAACTTTTTTACAAAAAAAAATTACTTTTTACAAAATAAAATTAACTTTTTTTTTAAATAAATTTCTATAAAATAAAAATATATTTACGCTCATCCCTGACTCACTGACTGGGTAACGCTGCTATGATAATAACCTAAGATCGGGAAAGCGGTTTCTGCTCCTAAGCGACAAATCGGAAAAATACAGGCGATATGCTGGAAGGTAGGGCTTAAATAGGCTAACATTGGTTCTGCAATCATAGTTTTAATTCTCAGAATTGATCTTGCTCCACTGACACAACATTAAAACGCCGTCAATTTCCAATAATTCCTGCCTACGCAGTCACAATAACCAAGGTACTAGGTCAATCATTTGATCACCTAGGCATCAATTTGGAGACGCCAGTATTTTCGCACGAGCAACTTTTATGTTGCTTTGTCACTATCACGAGTTGCAAATCAAGTGAAGGTTTTTATTGGATCTAATCCGCACATAACATTAATGGATGACCAGAGAAAATTCACGCGCAATGTTGTTTTCCAAAAAGTTCTTTATTAAATATATTTTTGTGTCAATTTCTTTTTTTAATCACTATAATAGCTTCAATCTTCATCATTAAATCATTATTAAAATACATATTTATTTTATTACAATGTACATACAACATAACATACGTGTACAATGTACATATATATTCATATTTCTATTTGCAAAACATTTTAAAAAGCATTAAATTGAATTAAAAGTGTTCTTATGTGTGTTCATAATCTTTCAACGGTTGCCTTACAACCTACTACTAATAATAATCGGGTTCAACAGGCGCCTTAGGCGGCCTGCTATACACTAGTATTAAATGTTTAGCAAAACACAATCAGTGTATGAAATTCTAAGAATCTTACTAGTTTAAGATTTTTATCTATCTCCTACTGGTATGGAGATATAAATTATTTTAAACATTTTACCTCAAAATATTCCTTTGAATTATATATGGTTCCAAAATAAATAAAACCAAATTAAAGGTGTCATATACAAATTTTTGATTTTGCAGAGATTTTGAGTGTAGGAATTTTGGAAATAGTCGGAAAACCTACTGAAATAAACTGATTGATATCTTTTAAATTTTCACCTTCTTTTTACTTTAAATGTTCACCATTATTATTTAATTTTTAAGTTTACAACCCCAACCCATCGATAATTTTGATATAGTACACATAGCTGCGTCTTACGCATATAAGCTAAATATCCCTATACATATCGAGATTTTTAGATCGCCAAAGAAGTTTCACTTCTGCCACGAGTACTGAGTTACACGCCCTCTTTTTTTAAATTTCATTTTCTTCTTGGTCATTCAAAATTTCTTCTATTTTTATTAGATAAACAATTTTAAGTTGTTCTGTTTCATGTTCGTGTGGTTGTAATACCGGATTTCTACTCAAACAGCCGGCTTCCTGATTGTATTATCCTGGACAATATTTTATATCAAAGTCGTATTGCGACAAATAATATGTGAGATCTCCTAGTTCATTATCTGTTCGGGATCTTATTTACATATTTTACAATTGTTTATTGTAGACACGGCCTTATTCAAATAAAATGGCTTTTTGCAAGTTCAGAAAAGTGAGATCTCAAATATTTAGGACCAGACCGACGCACGGATGTTCAAAAGGGTAGTTATGTGCATTCAAGAGGACACAAGCGTCCACAGGTTTTTCTCAAAACCCACCTCTGTCTACCAACTCCTACTCTCACCTCCACGTGGTGAACATCGGGTGTCTAGTACCTCAGCTGGAGACGGGGTTTAAATCGCCGTGGAAAGCTGTTGGGGACAGCCAACGAAAGAGGGGGGGAGGAGTGTTCCCTCTAAGGCACTTCTCCTTTCATCGAGGCGGCAGCGGACGAATTCTCTAGATGGAATCAACGGTGGCGTTCCAGTTAGGTTGAACTACTTAGTGAACACCTTATATGGGCTACTACGACATATTTGTAGCTCAGGCCTATAAGGAGCGGTTTTTCCGACTCCCTACCCTTGGAGTTATACGAAGGGTCTGGTCCTCCGGGTCGGGGGTTGTGCGTCGGGGTAACTTCCCTACCACGTAAAAAAAAACTGTTCCGAAACAACAACAAGCCTCGGATATGGATGATTTTAAAGTTGACGACCCCAGCAAATGAAACAAGGACAATGAATTTCGGATCTGCACGTGGAACGTCCTGTCCTTATACAGAACACGTGCAGCCGAACAATTAGTGGAGAACCTGGACAGGCTAAAGGCTGACGTAACAGCCATCCAGGAAGTGCGATGGGATGGAGAGGGCGTACGGAGACTGAAAACGTGTGACATCTACTACGGCGGGTGCTTGAAGGAACAGGGTCAGCGGCTCTTTGGTTGTGGTTTTGTGATAAGGGGAAGACTTAGGCAAAAAGTCTTGGGCTTCCGAAGTGTAAGCGAGCGCCTGGTCACAATCCGCATCAAAGGCAAATTTAAGAACATTTCGCTGATTTGTGTTCACGCCCCCCATGAAAGGAGAGAAGACTCAACCAAAGAAGCATTCTACGATCTCTTGGAGACAACGTATGATATGTGCCCGAAGTACGACGTGAAGATCATTCTTGGTGACTTCAACGCAAGATTCGGAAAGGAGGGCATCTTTGGTTCGATAGTCGGAGGACACAGCCTACACGACGAAACTTCCGGCAACGGACACAGGCTGGCAGACTTTGCGGCGGGGCGAAATGTCATCATTTCAAGCACCTACTTCCCACACCTCAATATACACAAGGGGACTTGGCGGTCGCGTGATCAAGTAACCGTCAACCAAATCGACCACGTTGCGATAGACGCGAGACATGCTTCCAGTATCTTGGACGTCCGAACGTTCCGAGGGGCCAACATTCACTCAGATCACTACCTGGTGGTAGCTAGACTACGTATGCGGATATCCATGACGTGAAAAGATTCGATGTCGAGAAGCTTAAATCGCAAGAGACTGCCAGAACTTTTGCAGACCACGTAACTCTTAATCTTTCAGGAGGTCCCCCACCAGCATCAAGTGCAGAGGACCAGTGGGAACACTGTCAACAAGCCATCAGAAGTGCCGCCTCTGATGTGCTGGGTTTCACTAGGCGAATACAACGAAACCCCTGGTTCGATGAAGAGTGCCGGCTAGCGCATGCAGCTAAGGACGAGGTCTACCAGGCAATGCTGCAGACTCGAACAAGAGCTGCTGAGAGAGTGGCCCGGGAGCTCTACGGGCTGAAACGAAAAGAGGAACGCCGACTTCTCAGGAGGAAAAAGAGAGAGCACGAGAAGCGGGCGGTAGAGTCTATTGAGGGTTGTAGCGGTAGGGGAGATGTTCGAAAATTTTATCAGAGGGTGAAGCGATCCACCCAAGGATTCAAGGCTAGAACGGAAGCCTGCCGAGATGAGAGTGGGAATATGGTAGTAGACACACAGTCAGTGCTGAGGATCTGGAAAGAACACTTCTCTAGACTGCTTAATGGCGAAGACAGCCAAGATGCCGCTAATAGGCAGAACGCTCCATTCAACTTGGACGATGATGGCCAAGAGTTCCGTCCACCCGACCTAACTGAAGTGCGGCTGGCGATATCCAAACTTAAGTCGTACAAGGCTGCAGGTGCGGATGGCTTACAAGCCGAACTATTTAAATCAGCGCGAGATGAATTGGCTAGGAGCATACACCAGCTCATCTGCAAAATTTGGTCGGAGGAAAGTATGCCCGATGAATGGAACCTCGGTATAGTGTGCCCCATCCATAAAAAGGGAGATGTTCTGAAATGTACCAACTACAGAGGAATTAGTCTCCTAAACGTCGCTTATAAAATCTTGTCGGCCATCCTGTGTGACCGCTTAAAACCTTTTGTCAACGATCTGATCGGCCCTTATAAGTGCGGTTTTAGGCCAGGCAAGTCTACCGTCGATCAAATGTTCACACTCCGACAGATTTTAGAAAAATCCCGGGAATTCCAGATCGATACACACCACCTTTTTATCGATTTTAAAGTCGCGTATGATAGCGTGAAAAGGGACGAATTATACAGAGCCATGTCGAGTCTCGGCATCCCTGCCAAACTCGTCCGCTTGTGCAGGATGACGATGGAGAAATCTCGCTGCTCCGTCAAAATTGGTAAGAACACCACCGATTCCTTTGATGTTGAGAAAGGATTGAGGCAAGGCGACGCGTTATCATGCAACCTATTCAACATCGTTCTTGAAGCCATTGTACGCAACGCACATGTCAACACCAGCGGTACAATCTATCAAAAGTCCGTTCAATTGCTTGCATATGTGGATGACATAGACATTGTCGGCAGAACGAAGCGGGCTGTGGCAGGGGCATTTGCGAGCATTGAATCGGAGGCGGCTAGAATGGGATTGGCGGTTAATGAGGACAAGACGAAGTATATGCTGTCATCGAGAGAGGAATCTCAACATCGTCGAATATCACGATGGACAGATATAACTTCGAAGTTGTCAAGGACTTTGTCTACCTGGGCTCCACTATTACATCGCAGAATGACATCAGTGCAGAGATCAAGCGAAGAATTACTCTTGCCAACCGCTGTTTCTTCGGTCTAAGAAGGCATTTAAGTAGTAAGGCCCTCTCTCAGAGAACCAAGGAGACTTCATACAAAACCCTAATCATCCCGGTCCTGCTTTATGGGTCAGAAGCATGGACACTGAAAGATTCGGATAAAAATCTGCTAGGGTGCTTTGAGAGGAAGATTCTTCGTGTGATTTTCGGTCCGGTGTGTATCGAAGGAGTATGGAGGAGAAGATTCAACGACGAGCTATACGGGCTATACAGCGACGTTGACCTGGTCAAAAAGCTGAAAATACAGCGGCTGAGATGGCTGGGGCACGTGGAGCGTATGGACAGCAACGCACCTGCCCGACGAGTCTTCGAATCCAACCCCGATGGGGTACGCAGCAGAGGAAGAACCCGTAACAGGTGGCGCAATCAAGTGAGTGACGACATCAAAGCACTTGGTGTGCGCAACTGGAAGCGGCTAGCTAGGGACAGAGCTGGCTGGAGGGGCTTGTTAGTTGAGGCCGAAGCCCATCCTGGGCTGTGAGCGCCATCAAAAGTAAGTAAGTACCGACGCACGACGTGAGCAAGCGAGTTCAAATTTTTTTGAACTTGCCTTACAAATCGACCATTTATTTGACGCGGAAGACCTATAAATTTGGAACTCGATTGGCATTCGATTTAAACTAAATATCATTTAAAGGTGTTTTCTCGTGATAACACTTGCAGTTAGGTTGCATAGCTTTCGCTCCATCATATTTAACTTTGAAGGTCTTGAATGAACAACAACCACTGTTGTGCAATGCGTAGTGCAACGGCCTCTGAGGTAGCTTGGTCTAGGTTCGAATCCAGTTGACGGCAAAACAATTTATAAATTAAAATTGGAACTATAGACTAAGCACCACTAACCAGGGGCGGCTCAGTTTAATTTTGTCAATAAGGCATAACACTATTGGCAGGTTGATGTTCAAATTGGGATCTAGAATAAATATTCAACTTAGTTAATTGTCTGACTTGGATTTTCGTTATTTTTGAATAGCAACATTCGTAGACTTAGAAAGAATTTCTACGCTACGTACGTACTGCAAACAACAGGCCAGCTGTTTTGGCACTATGTGAAACTCAGATAGGTGAAAATTCTGATCATTCGGAATTTAATTTATTTGGGTACAACTAAGTGCCATTATTCTTTCCCCACCATGGTTTAGCCGTCTACATAAGAAATGATGTTGCGTACCAACTTCAACCACAATATGGTTTGTGTGCTAACACAAACTTTAATTTCATGTGGGTAAAATTTACGGTAAAAAAGCACATCATTCACACCTGTTTTCTTTATCGAAGTCCTAATGTGGACAGAAATTCAACTTGTAACGAATTTGATGTGATGAATGTATACAATGCTAGTTGGCTTCGCTTTCCGGGTCAGACAACACCCGAAGGAAGGTATGTTGAGCTATTTGCTGAGTTGAACCACCTGACTCAGCTTGTTGATGAGCCAACTCGAATACCAGATGTTACAGGTTAATCCGCCAACACTCTTGACTTGCTTCTTACCTCTGACCCTGGTAAGTACACTATAAGTGTATTATCGCCTCTAGGCACATTAGACCATTGTGTCATATCTGCTAATTTCTCTTGCCAAAAAAACTCAGTTAAAGAGAAAGCGCCAACGAGAACCGTTTGGCAATACGAGAAAGCCAACTGGGACGGTCTCAACGGTTTCTTCAAGAACTTTAACTGGTCACTATGCTTCCTCGATAGTGACGCAGACTCCAGCGCAGATATGATCACAAACCTAATTCTTTGTGGAATGAGAAATTTTATCCCGAATAGGGTAAAATCTATTAAACCCAAAGAAAACTCAAGGTTTGATTCGAGCTGTAAAAAGGTTATTAGGGTTAGAGAAGTAAGTTTCCGTAGTTATATAGCCAACCCTACTGAGGAAAACCGGAAGAAGTTTCAACAAGCCAGGAAGACCTGTAACGGTCATATTCGTAGAACCAAGTTTTTGCATGACCAACAATTAAGGCAAAAAATACTACAATGTCCCAGTAGTAGTAAAAATTTTTGATCATTTGCAAAGAATATACGAAATGCTACTTCGTCGTCGGTTCCAACGCTCGTCTTAAACGATACACCTTTTGTCAGCTCGACAGATAAAGCCGATTTGCTTGCAGCACAGTTTCCTGTTAATTCGACGCTGCCAGAAAGTGTTATGACCCCTCCTGAATTTGAGAGCGGAAATAATACTATGGGACAAATCTTCTTTCGCACTCGTGCAGTTGCTAGAGTTCTCAAAGATCTCGACATTCACAAATCCGTTGGCGCGGATAGTATCCCTCCCATTGTTCTGAAGAGGTGTTCTTCAACGCTGAAGAGGTGTTTTTCAACGCTGGCAAAACCATTGCGTAAGCTTTTCCATCTGTCCTATTCTACTGGTCTCTTTCCGAGTGGATGGAAAACCGCATTTGTCCAGCCTCTCCCTAAAAAGGCGTATCTTCTTCACCCTCAAACTATCGTCCAATTGCACTTACGTCCCTTCTTTCCAAGGTCGGGGAAACGCTGATAAATTTTCAGCTCAAGAAATATATCGAAAAACAAAAGCTTCTTAATGATGTTCAAAAGGGTAGTTATGTGCATTCAAGAGGACACAAGCGTCCACAGGTTTTTCTTAAAACCCACCTCTGTCTACCAACTCCTACTCTCACCTCCACGTGGTGAACATCGGGTGTCTAGTACCTCAGCTGGAGACGGGGTTTAAATCGCCGTGGAAAGCTGTTGGGGACAGCCAACGAAAGAGGGGGGGAGGAGTGTTCCCTCTAAGGCACTTCTCCTTTCATCGAGGCGGCAGCGGACGAATTCTCTAGATGGAATCAACGGTGGCGTTCCAGTTAGGTTGAACTACTTAGTGAACACCTTATATGGGCTACTACGACATATTTGTAGCTCAGGCCTATAAGGAGCGGTTTTTCCGACTCCCTACCCTTGGAGTTATACGAAGGGTCTGGTCCTCCGGGTCGGGGGTTGTGCGTCGGGGTAACTTCCCTACCACGTAAAAAAAAACTGTTCCGAAACAACAACAAGCCTCGGATATGGATGATTTTAAAGTTGACGACCCCAGCAAATGAAACAAGGACAATGAATTTCGGATCTGCACGTGGAACGTCCTGTCCTTATACAGAACACGTGCAGCCGAACAATTAGTGGAGAACCTGGACAGGCTAAAGGCTGACGTAACAGCCATCCAGGAAGTGCGATGGGATGGAGAGGGCGTACGGAGACTGAAAACGTGTGACATCTACTACGGCGGGTGCTTGAAGGAACAGGGTCAGCGGCTCTTTGGTTGTGGTTTTGTGATAAGGGGAAGACTTAGGCAAGAAGTCTTGGGCTTCCGAAGTGTAAGCGAGCGCCTGGTCACAATCCGCATCAAAGGCAAATTTAAGAACATTTCGCTGATTTGTGTTCACGCCCCCCATGAAAGGAGAGAAGACTCAACCAAAGAAGCATTCTACGATCTCTTGGAGACAACGTATGATATGTGCCCGAAGTACGACGTGAAGATCATTCTTGGTGACTTCAACGCAAGATTCGGAAAGGAGGGCATCTTTGGTTCGATAGTCGGAGGACACAGCCTACACGACGAAACTTCCGGCAACGGACACAGGCTGGCAGACTTTGCGGCGGGGCGAAATGTCATCATTTCAAGCACCTACTTCCCACACCTCAATATACACAAGGGGACTTGGCGGTCGCGTGATCAAGTAACCGTCAACCAAATCGACCACGTTGCGATAGACGCGAGACATGCTTCCAGTATCTTGGACGTCCGAACGTTCCGAGGGGCCAACATTCACTCAGATCACTACCTGGTGGTAGCTAGACTACGTATGCGGATATCCATGACGTGAAAAGATTCGATGTCGAGAAGCTTAAATCGCAAGAGACTGCCAGAACTTTTGCAGACCACGTAACTCTTAATCTTTCAGGAGGTCCCCCACCAGCATCAAGTGCAGAGGACCAGTGGGAACACTGTCAACAAGCCATCAGAAGTGCCGCCTCTGATGTGCTGGGTTTCACTAGGCGAATACAACGAAACCCCTGGTTCGATGAAGAGTGCCGGCTAGCGCATGCAGCTAAGGACGAGGTCTACCAGGCAATGCTGCAGACTCGAACAAGAGCTGCTGAGAGAGTGGCCCGGGAGCTCTACGGGCTGAAACGAAAAGAGGAACGCCGACTTCTCAGGAGGAAAAAGAGAGAGCACGAGAAGCGGGCGGTAGAGTCTATTGAGGGTTGTAGCGGTAGGGGAGATGTTCGAAAATTTTATCAGAGGGTGAAGCGATCCACCCAAGGATTCAAGGCTAGAACGGAAGCCTGCCGAGATGAGAGTGGGAATATGGTAGTAGACACACAGTCAGTGCTGAGGATCTGGAAAGAACACTTCTCTAGACTGCTTAATGGCGAAGACAGCCAAGATGCCGCTAATAGGCAGAACGCTCCATTCAACTTGGACGATGATGGCCAAGAGTTCCGTCCACCCGACCTAACTGAAGTGCGGCTGGCGATATCCAAACTTAAGTCGTACAAGGCTGCAGGTGCGGATGGCTTACAAGCCGAACTATTTAAATCAGCGCGAGATGAATTGGCTAGGAGCATACACCAGCTCATCTGCAAAATTTGGTCGGAGGAAAGTATGCCCGATGAATGGAACCTCGGTATAGTGTGCCCCATCCATAAAAAGGGAGATGTTCTGAAATGTACCAACTACAGAGGAATTAGTCTCCTAAACGTCGCTTATAAAATCTTGTCGGCCATCCTGTGTGACCGCTTAAAACCTTTTGTCAACGATCTGATCGGCCCTTATAAGTGCGGTTTTAGGCCAGGCAAGTCTACCGTCGATCAAATGTTCACACTCCGACAGATTTTAGAAAAATCCCGGGAATTCCAGATCGATACACACCACCTTTTTATCGATTTTAAAGTCGCGTATGATAGCGTGAAAAGGGACGAATTATACAGAGCCATGTCGAGTCTCGGCATCCCTGCCAAACTCGTCCGCTTGTGCAGGATGACGATGGAGAAATCTCGCTGCTCCGTCAAAATTGGTAAGAACACCACCGATTCCTTTGATGTTGAGAAAGGATTGAGGCAAGGCGACGCGTTATCATGCAACCTATTCAACATCGTTCTTGAAGCCATTGTACGCAACGCACATGTCAACACCAGCGGTACAATCTATCAAAAGTCCGTTCAATTGCTTGCATATGTGGATGACATAGACATTGTCGGCAGAACGAAGCGGGCTGTGGCAGGGGCATTTGCGAGCATTGAATCGGAGGCGGCTAGAATGGGATTGGCGGTTAATGAGGACAAGACGAAGTATATGCTGTCATCGAGAGAGGAATCTCAACATCGTCGAATATCACGATGGACAGATATAACTTCGAAGTTGTCAAGGACTTTGTCTACCTGGGCTCCACTATTACATCGCAGAATGACATCAGTGCAGAGATCAAGCGAAGAATTACTCTTGCCAACCGCTGTTTCTTCGGTCTAAGAAGGCATTTAAGTAGTAAGGCCCTCTCTCAGAGAACCAAGGAGACTTCATACAAAACCCTAATCATCCCGGTCCTGCTTTATGGGTCAGAAGCATGGACACTGAAAGATTCGGATAAAAATCTGCTAGGGTGCTTTGAGAGGAAGATTCTTCGTGTGATTTTCGGTCCGGTGTGTATCGAAGGAGTATGGAGGAGAAGATTCAACGACGAGCTATACGGGCTATACAGCGACGTTGACCTGGTCAAAAAGCTGAAAATACAGCGGCTGAGATGGCTGGGGCACGTGGAGCGTATGGACAGCAACGCACCTGCCCGACGAGTCTTCGAATCCAACCCCGATGGGGTACGCAGCAGAGGAAGAACCCGTAACAGGTGGCGCAATCAAGTGAGTGACGACATCAAAGCACTTGGTGTGCGCAACTGGAAGCGGCTAGCTAGGGACAGAGCTGGCTGGAGGGGCTTGTTAGTTGAGGCCGAAGCCCATCCTGGGCTGTGAGCGCCATCAAAAGTAAGTAAGTACCGACGCACGACGTGAGCAAGCGAGTTCAAATTTTTTTGAACTTGCCTTACAAATCGACCATTTATTTGACGCGGAAGACCTATAAATTTGGAACTCGATTGGCATTCGATTTAAACTAAATATCATTTAAAGGTGTTTTCTCGTGATAACACTTGCAGTTAGGTTGCATAGCTTTCGCTCCATCATATTTAACTTTGAAGGTCTTGAATGAACAACAACCACTGTTGTGCAATGCGTAGTGCAACGGCCTCTGAGGTAGCTTGGTCTAGGTTCGAATCCAGTTGACGGCAAAACAATTTATTAATTAAAATTGGAACTGTAGACTAAGCACCACTAACCAGGGGCGGCTCAGTTTAATTTTGTCAATAAGGCATAACACTATTGGCAGGTTGATGTTCAAATTGGGATCTAGAATAAATATTCAACTTAGTTAATTGTCTGACTTGGATTTTCGTTATTTTTGAATAGCAACATTCGTAGACTTAGAAAGAATTTCTACGCTACGTACGTACTGCAAACAACAGGCCAGCTGTTTTGGCACTATGTGAAACTCAGATAGGTGAAAATTCTGATCATTCGGAATTTAATTTATTTGGGTACAACTAAGTGCCATTATTCTTTCCCCACCATGGTTTAGCCGTCTACATAAGAAATGATGTTGCGTACCAACTTCAACCACAATATGGTTTGTGTGCTAACACAAACTTTAATTTCATGTGGGTAAAATTTACGGTAAAAAAGCACATCATTCACACCTGTTTTCTTTATCGAAGTCCTAATGTGGACAGAAATTCAACTTGTAACGAATTTGATGTGATGAATGTATACAATGCTAGTTGGCTTCGCTTTCCGGGTCAGACAACACCCGAAGGAAGGTATGTTGAGCTATTTGCTGAGTTGAACCACCTGACTCAGCTTGTTGATGAGCCAACTCGAATACCAGATGTTACAGGTTAATCCGCCAACACTCTTGACTTGCTTCTTACCTCTGACCCTGGTAAGTACACTATAAGTGTATTATCGCCTCTAGGCACATTAGACCATTGTGTCATATCTGCTAATTTCTCTTGCCAAAAAAACTCAGTTAAAGAGAAAGCGCCAACGAGAACCGTTTGGCAATACGAGAAAGCCAACTGGGACGGTCTCAACGGTTTCTTCAAGAACTTTAACTGGTCACTATGCTTCCTCGATAGTGACGCAGACTCCAGCGCAGATATGATCACAAACCTAATTCTTTGTGGAATGAGAAATTTTATCCCGAATAGGGTAAAATCTATTAAACCCAAAGAAAACTCAAGGTTTGATTCGAGCTGTAAAAAGGTTATTAGGGTTAGAGAAGTAAGTTTCCGTAGTTATATAGCCAACCCTACTGAGGAAAACCGGAAGAAGTTTCAACAAGCCAGGAAGACCTGTAACGGTCATATTCGTAGAACCAAGTTTTTGCATGACCAACAATTAAGGCAAAAAATACTACAATGTCCCAGTAGTAGTAAAAATTTTTGATCATTTGCAAAGAATATACGAAATGCTACTTCGTCGTCGGTTCCAACGCTCGTCTTAAACGATACACCTTTTGTCAGCTCGACAGATAAAGCCGATTTGCTTGCAGCACAGTTTCCTGTTAATTCGACGCTGCCAGAAAGTGTTATGACCCCTCCTGAATTTGAGAGCGGAAATAATACTATGGGACAAATCTTCTTTCGCACTCGTGCAGTTGCTAGAGTTCTCAAAGATCTCGACATTCACAAATCCGTTGGCGCGGATAGTATCCCTCCCATTGTTCTGAAGAGGTGTTCTTCAACGCTGAAGAGGTGTTTTTCAACGCTGGCAAAACCATTGCGTAAGCTTTTCCATCTGTCCTATTCTACTGGTCTCTTTCCGAGTGGATGGAAAACCGCATTTGTCCAGCCTCTCCCTAAAAAGGCGTATCTTCTTCACCCTCAAACTATCGTCCAATTGCACTTACGTCCCTTCTTTCCAAGGTCGTGGAAACGCTGATAAATTTTCAGCTCAAGAAATATATCGAAAAACAAAAGCTTCTTAATGATGTTCAAAAGGGTAGTTATGTGCATTCAAGAGGACACAAGCGTCCACAGGTTTTTCTTAAAACCCACCTCTGTCTACCAACTCCTACTCTCACCTCCACGTGGTGAACATCGGGTGTCTAGTACCTCAGCTGGAGACGGGGTTTAAATCCCCGTTGAAAGCTGTTCGGGACAGCCAACGAGAGAGGGGGGGGAGGAGTGTTCCCACTAAGGCACTTCTCCTTTCATCGAGGCGGCAGCGGACGAATTCTCTAGATGGAATCAACGGTGGCGTCTACAGTTCCAGTTAGGTTGAACTACTTAGTGAACACCTTATATGGGCTACTACGACATATTTGTAGCTCAGGCCTATAAGGAGCGGTTTATCCGGCTCCCTACCCTTGGAGTTATACGAAGGGACTGGTCCTCCGGGTCGGGGGTTGTGCGTCGGGGTAACTTCCCTACCACGTAAAAAAAAGTTGTTCCGAAACAACAACAAGCCTCGGATATGGATGATTTTAAAGTTGACGACCCCAGCAAACGAAACAAGGACAATGAATTTCGGATCTGCGCTTGGAACGTCTTGTCCTTATACAGAACACGTGCAGCCGAACAATTAGTGGAGAACCTGGACAGGCTAAAGGCTGACGTAACAGCCATCCAGGAAGTGCGATGGGATGGAGAGGGCGTACGGAGACTGAAAACGTGTGACATCTACTACGGCGGGTGCTTGAAGGAACAGGGTCAGCGGCTCTTTGGTTGTGGTTTTGTGATAAGGGGAAGACTTAGGCAAGAAGTCTTGGGCTTCCGAAGTGTAAGCGAGCGCCTGGTCACAATCCGCATCAAAGGCAAATTTAAGAACATTTCGCTGATTTGTGTTCACGCCCCCCATGAAAGGAGAGAAGACTCAACCAAAGAAGCATTCTACGATCTCTTGGAGACAACGTATGATATGTGCCCGAACTACGACGTGAAGATCATTCTTGGTGACTTCAACGCAAGATTCGGAAAGGAGGGCACCTTTGGTTCGATAGTCGGAGGACACAGCCTACACGACGAAACTTCCGGCAACGGACACAGGCTGGCAGACTTTGCGGCGGGGCGAAATGTCATCATCTCAAGCACCTACTTCCCACACCTCAATATACACAAGGGGACTTGGCGGTCGCGTGATCAAGTAACCGTCAACCAAATCGACCACGTTGCGATAGACGCGAGACATGCTTCCAGTATCTTGGACGTCCGAACGTTCCGAGGGGCCAACATTGACTCAGATCACTACCTGGTGGTAGCTAGACTACGTATGCGGATATCCATGACGTGAAAAGATTCGATGTCGAGAAGCTTAAATCGCAAGAGACTGCCAGAACTTTTGCAGACCACGTAACTCTTAATCTTTCAGGAGGTCCCCCACCAGCATCAAGTGCAGAGGACCAGTGGGAACACTGTCAACAAGCCATCAGAAGTGCCGCCTCTGATGTGCTGGGTTTCACTAGGCGAATACAACGAAACCCCTGGTTCGATGAAGAGTGCCGGCTAGCGCATGCAGCTAAGGACGAGGTCTACCAGGCAATGCTGCAGACTCGAACAAGAGCTGCTGAGAGAGTGGCCCGGGAGCTCTACGGGCTGAAACGAAAAGAGGAACGCCGACTTCTCAGGAGGAAAAAGAGAGAGCACGAGAAGCGGGCGGTAGAGTCTATTGAGGGTTGTAGCGATAGGGGAGATGTTCGAAAATTTTATCAGAGGGTGAAGCGATCCACCCAAGGATTCAAGGCTAGAACGGAAGCCTGCCGAGATGAGAGTGGGAATATGGTAGTAGACACACAGTCAGTGCTGAGGATCTGGAAAGAACACTTCTCTAGACTGCTTAATGGCGAAGACAGCCAAGATGCCGCTAAAAGGCAGAACGCTCCATTCAACTTGGACGATGATGGCCAAGAGTTCCGTCCACCCGACCTAACTGAAGTGCGGCTGGCGATATCCAAACTTAAGTCGTACAAGGCTGCAGGTGCGGATGGCTTACAAGCCGAACTATTTAAATCAGCGGGAGATGAATTGGCTAGGAGCATACACCAGCTCATCTGCAAAATTTGGTCGGAGGAAAGTATGCCCGATGAATGGAACCTCGGTATAGTGTGCCCCATCCATAAAAAGGGAGATGTTCTGAAATGTACCAACTACAGAGGAATTAGTCTCCTAAACGTCGCTTATAAAATCTTGTCGGCCATCCTGTGTGACCGCTTAAAACCTTTTGTCAACGATCTGATCGGCCCTTATAAGTGCGGTTTTAGGCCAGGCAAGTCAACCGTCGATCAAATGTTCACACTCCGACAGATTTTAGAAAAATCCCGGGAATTCCAGATCGATACACACCACCTTTTTATCGATTTTAAAGTCGCCTATGATAGCGTGAAAAGGGACGAATTATACAGAGCCATGTCGAGTCTCGGCATCCCTGCCAAACTCGTCCGCTTGTGCAGGATGACGATGGAGAAATCTCGCTGCTCCGTCAAAATTGGTAAGAACACCACCGATTCCTTTGATGTTGAGAAAGGATTGAGGCAAGGCGACGCGTTATCATGCAACCTATTCAACATCGTTCTTGAAGCCATTGTACGCAACGCACATGTCAACACCAGCGGTACAATCTATCAAAAGTCCGTTCAATTGCTTGCATATGCGGATGACATAGACATTGTCGGCAGAACGAAGCGGGCTGTGGCAGGGGCATTTGCGAGCATTGAATCGGAGGCGGCTAGAATGGGATTGGCGGTTAATGAGGACAAGACGAAGTATATGCTGTCATCGAGAGAGGAATCTCAATATCGTCGAATATCACGATGGACAGATATAACTTCGAAGTTGTCAAGGACTTTGTCTACCTGGGCTCCACTATTACATCGCAGAATGACATCAGTGCAGAGATCAAGCGAAGAATTACTCTTGCCAACCGCTGTTTCTTCGGTCTAAGAAGGCATTTAAGTAGTAAGGCCCTCTCTCAGAGAACCAAGGAGACTTCATACAAAACCCTAATCATCCCGGTCCTGCTTTATGGGTCAGAAGCATGGACACTGAAAGATTCGGATAAAAATCTGCTAGGGTGCTTTGAGAGGAAGATTCTTCGTGTGATTTTCGGTCCGGTGTGTATCGAAGGAGTATGGAGGAGAAGATTCAACGACGAGCTATACGGGCTATACAGCGACGTTGACCTGGTCAAAAAGCTGAAAATACAGCGGCTGAGATGGCTGGGGCACGTGGAGCGTATGGACAGCAACGCACCTGCCCGACGAGTCTTCGAATCCAACCCCGATGGGGTACGCAGCAGAGGAAGAACCCGTAACAGGTGGCGCAATCAAGTGAGTGACGACATCAAAGCACTTGGTGTGCGCAACTGGAAGCGGCTAGCTAGGGACAGAGCTGGCTGGAGGGGCTTGTTAGTTGAGGCCGAAGCCCATCCTGGGCTGTGAGCGCCATCAAAAGTAAGTAAGTACCGACGCACGACGTGAGCAAGCGAGTTCAAATTTTTTTGAACTTGCCTTACAAATCGACCATTTATTTGACGCGGAAGACCTATAAATTTGGAACTCGATTGGCATTCGATTTAAACTAAATATCATTTTAAGGTGTTTTCTCGTGATAACACTTGCAGTTAGGTTGCATAGCTTTCGCTCCATCATATTTAACTTTGAAGGTCTTGAATGAACAACAACCACTGTTGTGCAATGCGTAGTGCAACGGCCTCTGAGGTAGCTTGGTCTAGGTTCGAATCCAGTTGACGGCAAAACAATTTATAAATTAAAATTGGAACTATAGACTAAGCACCACTAACCAGGGGCGGCTCAGTTTAATTTTGTCAATAAGGCATAACACTATTGGCAGGTTGATGTTCAAATTGGGATCTAGAATAAATATTCAACTTAGTTAATTGTCTGACTTGGATTTTCGTTATTTTTGAATAGCAACATTCGTAGACTTAGAAAGAATTTCTACGCTACGTACGTACTGCAAACAACAGGCCAGCTGTTTTGGCACTATGTGAAACTCAGATAGGTGAAAATTCTGATCATTCGGAATTTAATTTATTTGGGTACAACTAAGTGCCATTATTCTTTCCCCACCATGGTTTAGCCGTCTACATAAGAAATGATGTTGCGTACCAACTTCAACCACAATATGGTTTGTGTGCTAACACAAACTTTAATTTCATGTGGGTAAAATTTACGGTAAAAAAGCACATCATTCACACCTGTTTTCTTTATCGAAGTCCTAATGTGGACAGAAATTCAACTTGTAACGAATTTGATGTGATGAATGTATACAATGCTAGTTGGCTTCGCTTTCCGGGTCAGACAACACCCGAAGGAAGGTATGTTGAGCTATTTGCTGAGTTGAACCACCTGACTCAGCTTGTTGATGAGCCAACTCGAATACCAGATGTTACAGGTTAATCCGCCAACACTCTTGACTTGCTTCTTACCTCTGACCCTGGTAAGTACACTATAAGTGTATTATCGCCTCTAGGCACATTAGACCATTGTGTCATATCTGCTAATTTCTCTTGCCAAAAAAACTCAGTTAAAGAGAAAGCGCCAACGAGAACCGTTTGGCAATACGAGAAAGCCAACTGGGACGGTCTCAACGGTTTCTTCAAGAACTTTAACTGGTCACTATGCTTCCTCGATAGTGACGCAGACTCCAGCGCAGATATGATCACAAACCTAATTCTTTGTGGAATGAGAAATTTTATCCCGAATAGGGTAAAATCTATTAAACCCAAAGAAAACTCAAGGTTTGATTCGAGCTGTAAAAAGGTTATTAGGGTTAGAGAAGTAAGTTTCCGTAGTTATATAGCCAACCCTACTGAGGAAAACCGGAAGAAGTTTCAACAAGCCAGGAAGACCTGTAACGGTCATATTCGTAGAACCAAGTTTTTGCATGACCAACAATTAAGGCAAAAAATACTACAATGTCCCAGTAGTAGTAAAAATTTTTGATCATTTGCAAAGAATATACGAAATGCTACTTCGTCGTCGGTTCCAACGCTCGTCTTAAACGATACACCTTTTGTCAGCTCGACAGATAAAGCCGATTTGCTTGCAGCACAGTTTCCTGTTAATTCGACGCTGCCAGAAAGTGTTATGACCCCTCCTGAATTTGAGAGCGGAAATAATACTATGGGACAAATCTTCTTTCGCACTCGTGCAGTTGCTAGAGTTCTCAAAGATCTCGACATTCACAAATCCGTTGGCGCGGATAGTATCCCTCCCATTGTTCTGAAGAGGTGTTCTTCAACGCTGAAGAGGTGTTTTTCAACGCTGGCAAAACCATTGCGTAAGCTTTTCCATCTGTCCTATTCTACTGGTCTCTTTCCGAGTGGATGGAAAACCGCATTTGTCCAGCCTCTCCCTAAAAAGGCGTATCTTCTTCACCCTCAAACTATCGTCCAATTGCACTTACGTCCCTTCTTTCCAAGGTCGTGGAAACGCTGATAAATTTTCAGCTCAAGAAATATATCGAAAAACAAAAGCTTCTTAATGATGTTCAAAAGGGTAGTTATGTGCATTCAAGAGGACACAAGCGTCCACAGGTTTTTCTTAAAACCCACCTCTGTCTACCAACTCCTACTCTCACCTCCACGTGGTGAACATCGGGTGTCTAGTACCTCAGCTGGAGACGGGGTTTAAATCCCCGTTGAAAGCTGTTCGGGACAGCCAACGAGAGAGGGGGGGGAGGAGTGTTCCCACTAAGGCACTTCTCCTTTCATCGAGGCGGCAGCGGACGAATTCTCTAGATGGAATCAACGGTGGCGTCTACAGTTCCAGTTAGGTTGAACTACTTAGTGAACACCTTATATGGGCTACTACGACATATTTGTAGCTCAGGCCTATAAGGAGCGGTTTATCCGGCTCCCTACCCTTGGAGTTATACGAAGGGACTGGTCCTCCGGGTCGGGGGTTGTGCGTCGGGGTAACTTCCCTACCACGTAAAAAAAAGTTGTTCCGAAACAACAACAAGCCTCGGATATGGATGATTTTAAAGTTGACGACCCCAGCAAACGAAACAAGGACAATGAATTTCGGATCTGCGCGTGGAACGTCTTGTCCTTATACAGAACACGTGCAGCCGAACAATTAGTGGAGAACCTGGACAGGCTAAAGGCTGACGTAACAGCCATCCAGGAAGTGCGATGGGATGGAGAGGGCGTACGGAGACTGAAAACGTGTGACATCTACTACGGCGGGTGCTTGAAGGAACAGGGTCAGCGGCTCTTTGGTTGTGGTTTTGTGATAAGGGGAAGACTTAGGCAAGAAGTCTTGGGCTTCCGAAGTGTAAGCGAGCGCCTGGTCACAATCCGCATCAAAGGCAAATTTAAGAACATTTCGCTGATTTGTGTTCACGCCCCCCATGAAAGGAGAGAAGACTCAACCAAAGAAGCATTCTACGATCTCTTGGAGACAACGTATGATATGTGCCCGAACTACGACGTGAAGATCATTCTTGGTGACTTCAACGCAAGATTCGGAAAGGAGGGCACCTTTGGTTCGATAGTCGGAGGACACAGCCTACACGACGAAACTTCCGGCAACGGACACAGGCTGGCAGACTTTGCGGCGGGGCGAAATGTCATCATCTCAAGCACCTACTTCCCACACCTCAATATACACAAGGGGACTTGGCGGTCGCGTGATCAGGTAACCGTCAACCAAATCGACCACGTTGCGATAGACGCGAGACATGCTTCCAGTATCTTGGACGTCCGAACGTTCCGAGGGGCCAACATTGACTCAGATCACTACCTGGTGGTAGCTAGACTACGTATGCGGATATCCATGACGTGAAAAGATTCGATGTCGAGAAGCTTAAATCGCAAGAGACTGCCAGAACTTTTGCAGACCACGTAACTCTTAATCTTTCAGGAGGTCCCCCACCAGCATCAAGTGCAGAGGACCAGTGGGAACACTGTCAACAAGCCATCAGAAGTGCCGCCTCTGATGTGCTGGGTTTCACTAGGCGAATACAACGAAACCCCTGGTTCGATGAAGAGTGCCGGCTAGCGCATGCAGCTAAGGACGAGGTCTACCAGGCAATGCTGCAGACTCGAACAAGAGCTGCTGAGAGAGTGGCCCGGGAGCTCTACGGGCTGAAACGAAAAGAGGAACGCCGACTTCTCAGGAGGAAAAAGAGAGAGCACGAGAAGCGGGCGGTAGAGTCTATTGAGGGTTGTAGCGGTAGGGGAGATGTTCGAAAATTTTATCAGAGGGTGAAGCGATCCACCCAAGGATTCAAGGCTAGAACGGAAGCCTGCCGAGATGAGAGTGGGAATATGGTAGTAGACACACAGTCAGTGCTGAGGATCTGGAAAGAACACTTCTCTAGACTGCTTAATGGCGAAGACAGCCAAGATGCCGCTAAAAGGCAGAACGCTCCATTCAACTTGGACGATGATGGCCAAGAGTTCCGTCCACCCGACCTAACTGAAGTGCGGCTGGCGATATCCAAACTTAAGTCGTACAAGGCTGCAGGTGCGGATGGCTTACAAGCCGAACTATTTAAATCAGCGGGAGATGAATTGGCTAGGAGCATACACCAGCTCATCTGCAAAATTTGGTCGGAGGAAAGTATGCCCGATGAATGGAACCTCGGTATAGTGTGCCCCATCCATAAAAAGGGAGATGTTCTGAAATGTACCAACTACAGAGGAATTAGTCTCCTAAACGTCGCTTATAAAATCTTGTCGGCCATCCTGTGTGACCGCTTAAAACCTTTTGTCAACGATCTGATCGGCCCTTATAAGTGCGGTTTTAGGCCAGGCAAGTCAACCGTCGATCAAATGTTCACACTCCGACAGATTTTAGAAAAATCCCGGGAATTCCAGATCGATACACACCACCTTTTTATCGATTTTAAAGTCGCCTATGATAGCGTGAAAAGGGACGAATTATACAGAGCCATGTCGAGTCTCGGCATCCCTGCCAAACTCGTCCGCTTGTGCAGGATGACGATGGAGAAATCTCGCTGCTCCGTCAAAATTGGTAAGAACACCACCGATTCCTTTGATGTTGAGAAAGGATTGAGGCAAGGCGACGCGTTATCATGCAACCTATTCAACATCGTTCTTGAAGCCATTGTACGCAACGCACATGTCAACACCAGCGGTACAATCTATCAAAAGTCCGTTCAATTGCTTGCATATGCGGATGACATAGACATTGTCGGCAGAACGAAGCGGGCTGTTGCTAGGGGCATTTGCGAGCATTGAATCGGAGGCGGCTAGAATGGGATTGGCGGTTAATGAGGACAAGACGAAGTATATGCTGTCATCGAGAGAGGAATCTCAACATCGTCGACTCGGTCAAAATATCACGATGGACAGATATAACTTCGAAGTTGTCAAGGACTCTGTCTACCTGGGCTCCACTTTTACATCGCAGAATGACATCAGTGCAGAGATCAAGCGAAGAATTACTCTTGCCAACCGCTGTTTCTTCGGTCTAAGAAGGCATTTAAGTAGTAAGGCCCTCTCTCAGAGAACCAAGGAGACTTCATACAAAACCCTAATCATCCCGGTCCTGCTTTATGGGTCAGAAGCATGGACACTGAAAGATTCGGATAAAAATCTGCTAGGGTGCTTTGAGAGGAAGATTCTTCGTGTGATTTTCGGTCCGGTGTGTATCGAAGGAGTATGGAGGAGAAGATTCAACGACGAGCTATACGGGCTATACAGCGACGTTGACCTGGTCAAAAAGCTGAAAATACAGCGGCTGAGATGGCTAGGGCACGTGGAGCGTATGGACAGCAACGCACCTGCCCGACGAGTCTTCGAATCCAACCCCGATGGGGTACGCAGCATGGGAAGAACCCGTAACAGGTGGCGCAATCAAGTGAGTGACGACATCAAAGCACTCGGTGTGCGCAACTGGAAGCGGCTAGCTAGGGACAGAGCTGGCTGGAGGGGCTTGTTAGTTGAGGCCGAAGCCCATCCTGGGCTGTGAGCGCCATCAAAAGTAAAGCAAGTAAGTAAAGCTTCTTAATGACCGGCAGTACGGCTTTCGTAGCAATAGGTCCACTAGTGATCTGATGGTATATCTCACCGAACAGTGGAACAAATCTTTACATTGTTTTGGAGAAAGAAAGATTATGCGCTTGATATTTCAAAAGCGTTTGATAGAGTTTGGCATCAAGCTCTCTTATTGAAAATGCGAGCAATTGGTATCGATGAATCTCTTCTTCGTTAGATTAGAAATTACCTTTCGGACCGCTCAATACAAGTTGTATTGGACGGTTTCAAGTCTGAAACCCACAAAATAAATGCTGGTGTGCCCCAGGGCTCCGTTTTGTCGCCGACCCTCTTCCTCATATTCATTAATGATATGCTGTCTGAAACTTCTAATCCATTAAACTGTTTTGCTAATGACAGTACCCTCAGCTTTTCATATTCGTTTTTAGATTCACATCCATGTCCTTCGGATGTGGAACTTGAACGGCAGCGGATAAGCTCATTAAATTCTGATTTCGACAGCATTGTCCAATGGGGAATCAAAAATCGCGTAGAATTTAATGCTTCAAAAACTCAATGCTGTCTACTGTCGTTAAAAAAAAGGAATCTGATGATTGGTGTGGCAGCCATTAAATTGCAATAATTCCAGCCAAAATGTAATACTCGGTGGTAGCCAACACAAGTGGTTGTTGTTCATTCAAAACCTTCAAACTAAATATCAATTTATTTATTTTTTTAAGTTTTGCCTAAAATAAACAATAATAAGTAATAGGTCTTTGTAGTATAAAATTATTAATACACGCAAGAATGTGTTATTCCCCTTATGTTTAGGTTTCAGAGTTTCGTAGCTAGGTGTCGCACACCGAGCGCGAAACGCTGAAACTGAGACATAGAAGCGAGACAACAAGTTGTTGGTCTCGCTCTTAGTTTTAAATTTGTATTTTAACGTACATTCTAGTTCTCAGACGTGTCTAAGCAAGATATATAAAAGCTGTTAAAAGTTAAGTAATTATATTTGTTAATAAAGACAATGGGGCGTATTTATAATCATCTTAGTAAACATAGCTTTAGTTGAATTTTCGGACGTTCATTCTATTTTTTTAAGTTTATCATTTCAAAATATTTGAAGCTATTTGTGTAGTATACCAAGTTAACTATCTTATAAAAATATAAAACCAACTGTTTGTGATTAAAATCGATCTGTATTCATTGAGCCAAAATTGTCTTGAACTGTAATTAAGTTAAACCCGGGTCTATCTGCAACTATGAATATGCCCCAATATTTTTTGTAAAAAATAAATTATACCATAACGTCAGGTTTGGGGTAATACACAAAAGAAAAGACAATTATCGTGTGGATTACCTTTTATTTGCGGATTTAATACCAACCATGACAAAACTCACCAAAGCGCATTTGGCTGAAGCACTTAAGAGCGCTGAAGTAAATGTGCCAGACACGGCTTCTCTAGCTCAACTTCGGTCATTGTATGAGAATACAGTGGACACTTCTGCAACACCCCAACAAACTTCTGCTGAGTTAACTGAGGAAACTCCACCTTCTGGACCTCCGAATGAAGAGAATACTTCTGCAGCAGCGGCCGCTTCCGATAACAGGCATGGTGCTACAACTTCTGATGATGGCCAAAAGACATTGAGGAAGAACGAGAGCTGGCCAGGCTTGAGCGTCGACAAAAAATTCATGAGTTCAGGAAAGAGTTGGACCAGATGGAGGCATCCGCAACATCTTCGGTTGCACCATGGCGTGCAGTGGACTTTCTCAGACATCGAAAATGCTGTTCCTGCATTCAACGATGACGATCCATATAGCATTACTAAATGGATAGTTGACTACGAGGATGTGACCGACTCACTGAGATGCGATGACCGATGCAAGTATTTGTCTGCACGTCGTCTCATGCAGGGAACTGCGAAAATGTTGTTACGCACGGTCTACGTTGACAACTGGGATTCCTTGAAGCAAACACTCATTAAAGAATTCGACCATAAGATGAGCAGACAGCAGGTCTATCGTCAATTGAGTGAGAGAGTGCGTCGCCAGGGCGAGCCGCTTCTTCGATATGTCATATGTATGGAAGAACTTGGGTCACATGCTGACATTTATGAGGCAGAGTTGATTGAGTTCATTATCGATGGCTTGAGGGATTCACCAGCAAATGTTTCCATTCTATTTGCTGCCAAAACAATAGTAGAGCTCAAAAACCTTTCGCTACGATATGAAAAGAGAAGAGTTCCGGGGACTACGGTTGCTAGGTCAACAACTTCTGGAGGAAATATAGTTCCCTCAACTTCAGCGTCAAACAACGAACAGCCCAAGAGATGTTTTAATTGTTCAAAGTATGGGCACATCGCAGTAAAATGCCCAAAGGAGCAACGACCAGCTGGATCCTGTTTTAAATGTGCTGACGAGGGGCACACTTACAAAAATTGCCCTTATGTTATGAAGACCAGAGTTGGAGCTGTGAAACGAGATGTCCTACATGATGATACCAAGGAGCTGACTCAGAGTTTGGATGCTGTTCAGATGGTTAGTGTCGCCTTTATGACAAATAAGAATAAGTGCACAAAATTTATCGATTGTTGTTCTCTTTTGGATATCGGTAGTCCGGTTAGTTTCATACAAAAGTCTATCCTGCCTGAAGAAATTTACGTTCAAGAATCATTAACTTATTCAAGATTTAAAGGATTAGGAGACATTAAACTCTTTATGTACGGTACGATTAATTGTTATATTAATATAAAAGATACGTTAAAACTTGATTCCCTTATAGTTATTCCAGAAGAAGTAACTCCTATACCTTTACTTATTGATCGTGATCTCCTTGAAATCTTTAATATAAGCCTTAATATGAACTATAATAAAGTTTATATAACTTCCGAGCAGTGTCGAAATGAAATTTGTTCGAAAAAAACTTTTTTTTCTAACCAATTGTATATGTGCACTTATTCTGTTGAAAAAACCGAACCTTCAGAGTGTAGTAATTGTAAGAACAATATAAATGATGTTTCTTGAAGCAGTGTATTGGCCGCTGAATTTAAGATACAGTCTAATGAACTTAGTGATTGCTTCAAAGACGAGTTGAATACATTTGATTATAATCAAATTAAGCTTAATGACGATCTTGATGTAAACAGAGAATAAAATAATGTTGAGATAGATAGTGTTTTCTTTAGTTTTCTTAAGCATGGCATGCTTTTGAGATTATATGGGATACAGAAGATTATATAAATATTGATCCAAATCTTAGTTTAGAAATTTCGATAACCGTTAATGATATAGTATCTCACAATTATTTGAATTTTGATAAATCTTTACTTTCACCAAAGGATTTTGAAATGCACATTAGACTCACATCTGATATTCCTGTGTGTTTTGCTCCACGAAGGCTATCAATCTCAGAGAAAAGTACTGTGAGTGAAATAATAAAAGGTCTATTAGAAAAACGAATTATTCAGCCAAGTAGCTCTCCGTATGCTGCACCAATAGATTTGGTTAAGAAAAAATCTGGTGAAACCAGAATGTGTATAGACTATCGAGCATTAAACAAACATAGGCCCTCATTATGAATAGCGGATCGAACGTTCGCTTAAAGTCGAACGATTTAGCGAATTTCACTTATCACGGTATTATCGTTAGCGAACTTGCAGATTCGCTTCAGAAATCAATGGTGCCAACAGTTTTCATATGAATTTACACATGTTAAACGTCAAATGGATAGACTTTTTATTTCTGTTTGTGAATTGTGATTATTTGTTTGTTAAAAAAGAAAATAATATTCGAATGGAGCATTACTCACATATTAATTTTGTATAAAATGGCTGGCTAAACTTTGCAATAAATTTAAAATAATTTTATATTTCGGTACTACTTGTATAATGTGAGTGTACAGTAAAGATTGCAAAATAAAATTTCTTGTCCTGAAATGTTTCCAAAACGATGTGGTTAATTAGTGTGGTTTTAGTTTCAGCTCCCAGATTATTTGCATTTTGTTTGACCAATTTAATTATCTATGCCGGCTTATATTTCTTGTTTTTCTTAGTTTATGTTCTATCTTCACATATACATAGCAAGGACGCATTTTGTGTGTTTTTTTTAATTGGAAAAATAACATTTCCACATTCATGTTCATTATTCTTACAAAATAAGTGAGTGATTCCGTGTCCCTTCCTCAAATCAAATGGCTTTTAGCAAGTTAAGGAAAATGAGATCTCAGATTTATCTTCGAATTTTCTCAATATTTTCACAGTGAGACCTTTGAGATTCTGAACTTGCCTTACAAATCGACCATTTATTCGACGCGGAAGACCTACAAATTTGGAAATCGACTGCCATTTGTTTTAAAATACATATCAATTTATTTATTTCTTAATTTTTGCCTAAAATAAACAGTAACAAATAATAAGGTCTTTAACTTTTAATTCGATACTGTTATCACATAGTATCTTATTTCGATACGTTTTGACATTTTTAGCGAACAGATTAGCGAAAGTTCGCTATTTGTAATACAGTGATAATCAAATTCACTAGAGTTTTGACATTTGAAGCGAACTTAATTTTAGCGAATCGCTATTCTTTATACGACTTTAGCGAATTCGCAAAGTATTAAGTTCGATTCGCTATTCATAATGAGGGCCATATAGTAAGAGATCCTCATCCAATACCATTGATAGAGGATTGCATTGAATACCTGGAGGGGAAGAAGGTCATGACCTTAATAGATCTTCAGAGTGGGATTTATCAGGTAAAGGTAGCAGCAGATTCAACACAATTAACTTCTTTTGTAACCCCGAACGGTCAATGGGAATTTCCGAAAATGCCTTTCGGCCTTAAGAATGCGCCCAGTGTTTTTCAGAGACTCATAATTAAAATTTTTCGCGAATTTATAGACAGAGGAGATAAAGTTGTCTACCTAGATGATATATTAATTGCTAGTAAAACTATTACTGAACATTTTGAGATACTTACTAAGATTTTATGTTGTGTAGCAAAAATTGGTTAGAGCTTAACTTATCAAAATGTCGTTTTGCATTTTCGAAACTTGATTACTTAGGATTTAAAGTAACGGAACACGGCATCCAACCTAGTGATTCCCATATTCGAGCGATTGCTCAATATCCTGTGCCTAAGACAGAAAAAAAATGCATTCATTTTTAGGACTTTGCTCATACTTTCGTAGGTTTGTTGAATCGTTTTCAAGAATAGCAAGACCTCTTTATGATTTATTAAAAGCTGAAACTACTTTTAGATTTACTCCCCAATGCGAAGATGTTTTTCGGACTCTAAAGGAACGATTAACATCTCCACCTGTCTTAGCAATCTATAGTTCAAGGAAAGAAACGGCACTGCATTGCGATGTAAGTTCATTGGGGTATGGTGCAGTTCAACTTCAACGACAAGAGGATGATAAATTGCATCCGGTAGCATTCTTCTCTAAAAGCACTACTGAACAAGAGGCCAAATACCATAGTTTTGAATTGGAAACTTTAGCAATAATTTCAGCTTTACGTCGGTTCCGTGTTTATTTGCAAGGCATACCTTTTACAATCGTAACTGATTGCAGTTCTTTAACAATGACACTGAACAAAAAGAATGTTAACCATATAATTGCTCGATGGGCCTTGGAACTGGAGGATTATGACTATAAAGTCAAACATCGTAGTGGCGCCAATATGAATCATGTTGATGCTTTAAGCAGATGTAATGCTATATCTGTTATTGACTCTGAGGATGTTGATTTTCAACTCAGAGCGGCCCAAAATCGAGATGTCAAGATTTTGGAATTGAAAAACAAACTATATTTAAAAGATAATAATTCGTTTTTAGTTCAGGATGGTATTGTCTTCAAAAAAAAAATAAAAACGGTAAACTTCGATTTTATGTCCCATCCGAAATGGAAAATAATGTTATAAGAATGATCCTTGAGAAAATTGGGCATTTAGGTGTAACAAAAAGCTCTGATCAAATTGGCCGACACTATTGGTTTCCGAATGTTCAAGAAAAAATTGAAAAATACATTAAAAATTGTATCCGTTGCATAATGCACTCAGCACCAGTTCGATCTAATATACGTAATTTGTTTAATTTCCCTAAGGAGCCAATCCCATTTCATACAATACATTTGGATCATCTTGGTCCTCTCCCTTCAATAAATTCAAAGAGAAAACATATCTTAGTGGTCATAGATGCATTTACAAAGTTCACTAAATTGTACCCAGTTGTATCTACAAGCTCAAATGAAGTATGTGCAGCACTTAGAAAATATTTTGAGTATTATAGTTAGTCTAAGAAAGATAGGATCGGACCAGGGACAAATTAAATCATGAAATTTTATTGCTGGTATCGACACAGAATTTTATCTATAACAACATATCCAAATTCCCCGCATTGGTTTTTTGTATAGACGCATTTTAAGAAGCGGAGAAGGGAGGAAGGCGGGAGTTTGTCAAGCTGAAAGATTTGTTGTAATACAATATAATCATATGACACATGTTTTTAGGGTGCTTTTTAACGCTGATTCTAAATAGACCAAATATGAAAAGATACATGTATCCTGTGAAAATTTAATGTCATTTTTATGGAATGATCACTTTTTTTATAGTACAACAAGTAATATATTACCCAAAACCATTTTAAAATAATGGGATATTAGTGAAATTTAGTATAAATGTTTCATTTGGCATGCTGACCAAGAATCAAAAGAGTCCCCAAAAATATCTCTCTTTAAAGGGTGTCTTTTTGATGGAGAGATGCAAGTGAGTGATTATTACAATAACATCCATGAACAAATTCTGACACTTATGAACTTCGCTAAAAATATTAAATTTATATGTGCACCCAAGGATCGAAAGAGTCCGTACAAATATCTAAGGACCAAGTGTGTTTTTTGGTGGTGTAATGTTTGACCTGCTTAACGGAAAAACAGTCATTTCTGCTTCAAAATTAATCTAACTATTTTTTGGGTGCTTGTATCATATTGGTTTTTCTTTTATTTGATTTGGCGTTAAAAAAACACCTTTAAATCATATATCATAATGTCATATGTACTTTCTCGATTACACGACAGTACAACTTTTCGTAAGACCTAACATTTTGCTCTGTATAGGGTAGATCAAACATAAACTCTCCAAAAAAAAAAAAAAACTCTTTGGATCAAGTTATTTTAATGGACTCTTTTGATACTTGGAAACCATGAAATATTTAATATTTTTAGCAAATTTCATCAGTGTCAAAACTTATTCATAGATGTTATGGTAATAATGACGCACTAACATCTCGCCCTCCAAAAAAAAAAAAACACTCTTTCACCACATATATTTTTGGGGACTCTTTTGATTCTTAGTAAACATGCCAAATGAAACATTTATACCCAATTTCATTAAAATCCGAGTATTTTAAAATGGTTTCAGGTAATATATTACTTGTTGTACTTTAAAAAAAGTGATCATTCCATAAAAATGACATTAACTTTCCAGAGGATAAATGTATCTTTTCAGTTTTGGTCTCTTTAGAATCAGCGTTGAAAAGCACCCTAAAAACATGTGTCATATGATTAGATTGTATTACAACAAATTTTTCAGCTTGACAAACTCCCGCCTCCCTCCCCTCTCCACCTCTTAAAATGCGTCTATACAAAAAATCAATTCGGGAATTTTGGAGGACTTGGATATGTTGTTGAGGATACAATTCTGCGTCGATACCAGCAATAAAATTTCGTGAATTGATTTGTCCCCGGTTGCTCATATTAAATTTCCTATCTTTCGTGGACTAAGTAGGCCATCAAGAGTAATTACTGATAGGGGAACCTGTTTTACATCACTAGAGTTTAGTTAATTCGTTATAAACCAGAATATAGACCATGTTAAGGTGGCAGTTCATTCACCACAAGACAATGGTCAAGTAGAGCGAGTCAATAGGGTATTAACTGGTATGCTTGCTAAGCTTTCGGAACCAATCGAGCACTCAGATCGGGTTGTTACTCGAGCTATTCAAAATACACCAAGTCAATTGTTATTTGGTATTAACCAAAGGGGGGTAATAATTTACAAATTAACAGAATTTCTTGATGATAAACAATTAAGTCAACCGGAAAGAAATCTTGAATTGTCAAGAGAAAAGGATTCAGAAACAATCACTACAATTCAAGAATATAACGCTTAATATTTTGAAGATCATAATAACACAGTACGTATATACGACGAGGGTGATTATGTGATAATAAAAAATGTAGACACAACAACCGGTGTAAATAAAAAATTGATTCCAAAATTCAGGGGCCCATATGTTATTTACAAGATTCTACAGATATGTAATACGTGATATTGAAGATTGTCAACTCACACAACTGCCATATGATGGCATTGTCGAGTCTCGAAATATTCGACTTCGAAGAATCGAGACTCTGAAGGTTCGGTTGATTAAGGGCGACACCTGCCATCTCACACTTATAACTTAAGACTTGTTTGTTCAATTTAATCGTGGTCGATCAAATTGTCAGATTGGCCGAGGTGTAGTATAAAATTATTAATACAAGCAATAATGTGTTATTCCCCTTATGATGAAAAATGTAATGAAAATTCAATTGTGAAATCACAAGATTAGTGGTAGTTGTTCATTCAGCAATTAGTTAATTCAATATAAAAAATGTGGACAAAATTCAATAAATAGTGAACTTGAATTCGTTACTCTGTTGTTTTGTGAATTCGTGATTGGCTCATTCAGTAGATCTTTATTTCAAATGGAAAATATAAAATCAAAAATTTGAAGTAAACTAACGAGGCAAGTTGTTGTTGATGTTGGTTAATCACCACTTCACTTATATACTATTTATTACTATACCTGAAATACTTTGAGACAATCAACAAAACAAAGCGTTGTTTTCTAAACACAAAGCAGAAAGTGAGTTCAAATCTATAAACTGATGAAATCTTGCATTACTCTTCACTTACTAAATCATTGCATGTCGTTTACTTTTATGATTTCGCTAGTGAATTAATTGATGAAATCAGCTATAAAATTCATTGGGGACGATATATCCCGCTGGGTTGCTGTGACATTTGATTTTGAATAGTGCTTCTTAATTGGATTCTGATTCCAAATCAAGAATCGAATTTCAATTCTCAGAATCGTCAGAAGTGTATTTTTTGTGCCAATGGAATGGTGTCAGAAGACTCCCGGACGCTTCTGGACGCTTCCGGACGTCCAACGGAAAATGGCATATGGAAAATGACTTTGCATCAGGAAAATAAATAAATCCATTTTTAACAAAAAGTTGTTTCGTGTGAATGATTTTCTCTCACAAAAAATTCTTTGAGTTATAAGTCATCGATTTGTGTTATCGAATAAGACTAGGGCAAAAAATCTTATTGAAAGATTTTCCTGATCGCTATAACTGTCCCTTAAAAATAGTATAGAGTTCATTGGCCTTTTCAAGTAATTTTTTCATTAAGGAGCAAATTTCTGGGTTACTCACTATGACTTTATTTATCTTTGTATTTATTATATTGAGTAGAGAGAAAATAATTTTAGTGTCCGTTATAAACGAAAAATACATGCGAAGTTTTTTTTTTTTTTTTGATTGAGCGCGCACTAAAGGGATTTGGTTGCCCTTAAAATGTTTAAACACAGTGCGAGCGTTGGGAAAATAGGGAAGGATTTAAGAGGAGATACCGATGCACATTGGTTTTGAACCTCTGAATATTAAAATGGTCGGGAAAGATAATGCGAAGTTAAAAGATAGAACAGGAAAAAAGTAGAGAAGTTAATATAGATTATTGTAACAAACACCCATGAAGTGGCAACACTCAGCAGACCACAAGGCTATGCAAACCAACTCAGCGTCAGCATGTCGTAACAAAAACATAGATACATACACATTATCTAACTATAGCAACAACCACCACAGCTAGCCAGACACAGTCATCCATCAGTCACCCTAACCAAAACCAGACATAAGAAGATTATTAACAAAAACAACCCCTAAGCAAACACACACACACCATGACGCAATATGCAGCTGCCAAATATGAAGCACTCAATAAAGAGAATCTGCAACAAACTCAACCGCAGCTAAGGACTATAAAAGGCATAGCGCCACAGAAATCGTTCAGTTCAGTTCGGTCATTCGAAGTGTACGCACACGGATGATTGAAGTGAATTTTTACAAAGCAAAAAAGGGAAAAGTGAAGGGTTTTTATTACCTGGTTCCTGCTACCTACAACAAAATTACCAGAAACGATTAAGAGATTACTTACCCAGACTAAAATGGTTAAAAAGGAAGGAAGACGCAGGTGCTACCTACGACAACTTTAGAAAATGTGAAGAATGGGATTTCTACCCACGGAAAAGAGTTTCTCGTCAATATACATGAGAAACTGGCCACTTTCGACGACCTATACAACCAGCAAGAGGAAAGCGATGGTCTCCAATCGGACTATGAAGATCTGGAACCCCAAGCCAATGACGATATCCCTCAAGACGGGATGGATATTGAGGTACAACCGGATACACAGCCCGAGCCAGAGGCCATTGTGAAAGTGGTCATGATAAAAAGGAAGAGAATGAAGACGGCTACTTCTCCTGAGCGAGTGGACGCAAAGAAAACCGCTTCTTTCACATCAACAGCTGTCGAAGACAAAAAAGACGAAGTAACTGGTGCAGAAATAGCATCAACAACACCAGACATCACAGCCAATACTGCAACTCTAGCAACACAAGTTAGGACAACAACAGTCAAAATTGCTGAAGGAACACCAAGGTCACAACTAATTCCACCGATTGTGTGCTTCAAGCTCAACGTAGCGGAGCTCGATAGGCATCTTCGAGGTCAGGACATACCTACAAGGCGCACAAAAACAACAAAACAATCATCCTGACAAAAACGAAGGAAAACCACAAGATATCAGAGTACTTGCGAATGAGGAAAACCGAATGCAACACGTACACACCAAAAGAGAACAAGAAGGATCTTCTATTACTTAAATGAGTTCATCACACCTTTGACGTCAAGCAAATTATGGAGGAACTGCAGTTTGAAGGGATCCCAGCAATCACCGTCAGCTCCCTGAACCCGAGGGCAAATAGAAGTTTCAACAACTTTGTGGTCGAAGTGGAGAAGAACAGTAACATAGCTGCTATCTTCAGTAAAACCCTTCTCCTAAATCAAAAGGTCTATTGGGAGAAATTCAGATTCAGCGGCATCACACAATGCAAGAACTGCCAATCATTTGGACAGAACCTCATCCTGAGTGAACAAATCAAAATACATGGACTCAAGGCTACAGAAACAACCTGCGTGATCATTCGAATATCTGACACTGAAACTCTATTACTTATATCCATCTACATTACAGGAAACTCATCAAAGACGAACATACAACACGACATTAAAACGTTGATGGACCTTGCCAACCGTCATATGCAATGCGTCATAGGAGGCGACTTTAACGCAAGGCATCCGAGATGGTTGGACAGCAACACTACGCTTCAGGGGGAAGCTATCGTAGACTGGCTGGACACTAACCCACATCATCACTCAATGGACATAATTTTACAACCCAGGCACACATTCCCACGAACGCCATCAACACTGGACTTCTTCCTGGTCACAACAAACTTCATCAGCATACTCCCACCGCTCGCGAACTATCATGGTGTGGCTCGGATCACCTTGCTGTGGAGCTGAGTGTTCGTCTCACATGGAGGATATTGGCTTTGCAACCTGATCCCGAGTACCATATCAGCTTTAATAGGATCAACTGGAATCAGTTTCGTTCTGACACCGAAGCTGAACTACCAGAGATGACTAGAAATGCTAACCTCAACAACACGGAAATTGACGGAGCTATTCACCAGTTTGGAAGGGCAGTCAGCAATGCAATGGACAACCAAAAGACTCTAAGGAAGAGTAAGGACAGATTTGCTAATCTACCTGCTCACATCCAGCATAGGCAAAGGCTAAGGAAGAAGCTCCAGCGCATACTGAATCGGACCTTCAATACTGAAAATGAAGAGTATAAGAGTACCCACTCTCAACTGAAGTGCAGCCAGGTCATGTTTGATCAGGCGGTAAAAACATTTCCAGAACTCCCAACTACAGAAGAGACTGGAGGAAATCAAACCTGGACCAGATTTCTTTTAACAAATAAATAAGATTGTTGGAAAAAGGAAAACCATACCGGAAACCATCAACTATGGACAAAGTAGTAAGGCATCCACTCCAGCAAAGGAGGCAGAAGCATTCGTCAATCACTTCGAGGGAAATTTCATCGATCGTCCGCCAGTTCACCCTTCAGGGTTCTTGATGGAAGTCGAGTCAAGAGTGCAACAAAACTACCTCACAATAACAATTACCATTTTCAACGAAGAGAATCCCGCCCACAATCCGAACATTGATGACGTGTTCACCAATCCTGAGGAAGTGGGTGATATCATAAATACAGCGAACTCAAAGAAGTCAACCGGACCTCACGCCATATCCAACTGTTGACGGTCATCTTTAATAACTGCCTTAACAACGGATACTTTCCAGCAGCTTGGAAAACTGCAAAGATTGTTCCAGTGCCAAAGAAGACCGACAGACAAAACGTGAAAGGAAACAGGCCAATATCGCTACTTTGCTGCATAAGCAAAGTCCTGGAATCCCTTCTACTAAGAACAGTTAAATATTTCTGTGGGGAAAGAAATATTAGACCAAACTTCCAGTACGGATTTCGGGCGATGCACTCCACAACACATCCTCTGCTGGGACTACACAGCGACGTCACCGTGGGATTAATGAGGAAGGAAACGACAGTGGCATGTCTTATTGACATTGAGAAGGCATTCGATAGCGTCTGGATAAAAGGGATAATTTTCAAGCTGATAGAATTCGGCTTCCCAGGACATTTGGTAAGAATAATTAAAAATTTTCTAACTAATAGACTCTTTTTTGTACAGGTTTACAACGAAAAATCAGGAATGAAGACCATCACGGCAGGTGTACCTCAAGGATCTAAGCTAGGACCATTTCTCTTCAGCATCTACACGGCAGACCAACCGGATAGCATGTCAAGAACAAAGACAAAGTTGTATGCCGATGACTCCATCACATACACGACGTCCCTATCCCCAGAGATTGCAGCTAGTAGAGTACAAATCCACAGAATGGACTAATCAAGAAGACGAAGCTTAACCATATCTCCTTCAGCGATGAAGATAAAACTATTCGAGAGGAAGATCTTGAGAATTTGCACAGGACTATATTGGAACCCCCTTACAAAGAAGTACTGGCCAAACAAATGCTCTACGAGGCAGCAGGCGTGATCCCCATTGATCAGCATATGATGGAACTTACCAGCAAAATCATAAAGAACTTAGAAGCACATCCAAACCCTGAAGTAGAACAGATGCTTCAGAAGAAAATTCAGCCGAGCAAGCGATACCTGAACCCAAAGCTATCATTGATGACAGATTCAAGGATGTGTTTCACAATGAAGAAAGACCATTCTATGAAGGAGCCGATAGTGGACACGACAGGGGATGACACCATAACATTTTCTTAAACAGCCAAAAATATGTATTTTATACTTATATAAAAAATCATTTAAAGTAGACATAAGATATAAGTTGGCCCCATTCTGAGCCAACATTTTAAAACATTAGTTAATAATAAGCTTAGTTGTAAGTCAATTGTATATAAAATCTAGCTAAATAAAACAAAATCTTAAATCTAAAAAAAAAAAAAATCTAAATCATGGCACTTTTAATTTGAACTGCTAAGCACGAGCACCTCTCAGGTCTTGTCTGGCTCTTGCAAATAGTAAAATAAAGTAATCACTTTTAACTTGTATAGCTAAGCACGAGCACCTCTCTGGTCTTGTCTGGCTCTTGCAAAACATTAAAGTATTATATGAATTGAGTGTTAAACCTTTTTTTAAAGATAAATAAAATGTATGTATTGTAATATTTTAGCCAAGGGTTCGCAAATAAAACTTATTTCTTTTATTCAAACTAAACAACAATTACTTTTCAAAATAAAAGACCTTTATTTCACTTCAAATACTTTAATTCCAATACTTTTATTATAACAAGCACAACTCTTAACTCACTATTTTACACCGACGTTTATTCGTTCACTTCCAAAACTAAACTGCGGTCTTCGGACTGGTGGCGGTGTATTTATATGCGAGAAAAAGCTGCAAGAATCTTCTCGAATGTGCTGGAAGGCGTTTCTCCTTCACAAGTCTCCACAAGTAGCTCAAAAGCTTTCGACCAATTACAAATTATAGCAGTTCCATGGTTTGGGTATTGGATAACGATGTGAGTGATTTAGGTATTGGATAATGATAGAGTGGTTTAGGTATTGGATAATATTAGTCAGTCTTTTGTCCATAGATGGCGCTGAACTCATTACTAATTTATTCTGTTATAGAAGAATAAAAGATGTCGTTGTTTGCATAAATGGGCATATTCACCACATTGCCCAACTAACAATTCAGCTTCTTTTAGCTTAAAAATATTGATGTGCCGCAGGTTTCACTTTATACAAAGCTTCGGTACGGCCTTCGGCGGAATTAAATTTTTTATACATGTAACGAGTTGGATAACTTTTTCTTTAAAGCCGAATAGAAATAAGAAAAAAAAGACTTACCAAGTTTGCGAGCTTCTAAAATTGATATTACAGAAGATGACTGAAGATGTCACTTTAAAAAGGCTGCATAAAATGTTTATATAAGTTGCTGCCTTTAAAAGTTTTCTGTAACCATTTTCAATAAGCTTTCTTAAATACTTCGATACGGCTTGTTAAGTCTTACTAAATAATCATAAAAGAATGGCCACGTTCGGGTGGTAGGCAGACATATGGTATCTACTTTAGCATCTGATACGTTTTCGAACCGTGTTTTAAAACCGTGTATGTAACCAAACCAAACGAAAACCAAGAAAATAAACAGGTCAGATATCAGCTGTTAGTATGAAGTATCTCTCCCAAACCAACGCGAAGGCGGCGCGGAACATTCGCCGACAGCAGTTTTTTTTTTGTTGTTTAGCATTATTTATTTGTCATTTATTTTTTATGATTGTGAATGATTCGCCCTGCATAGCGAATGTTCCGCGTTGGTTTGGGAGAGCCTTAATCCAAACAGATCCGAACATTTTTGGGATAGCCTTAGATTTCTTTTTGATATCAGCTGTTTGGTTCGTCGGCTGGTTTTTTCTTTAGGAATTACAACAACACGAACAAATCTAGATACCATTGGCGACGTACCCGAACGCGGCCAATACGTCAATCTATAATAAAGAAGCTCGAATTTATATAAGTCATTTTAAAGAAGCTTTTTAAATATGTATATTGAATAAATTGAACATGTGGAGAGAAAGATAATTCATTTTACTTGATTTGTCTTTTTGAGCATTCGGAGAGGTAATTTTCGTTGGTTTAAGACACTTCAATGCACGATAAACATAAACGAGGTTAATGCACATCAGATAATCATAACATTCGGCATTTTCTTATATCTGGGTATTTATGAGACGTCACGGTCAGCTTTTATGTTTTTGTTCTAATTAAAGTGAAGACCATAATTAATTTAAGTATTTAAATAAATTGTTTTTAAATTCTTAATGAGCAGTTTAAAAATAGAAAAAATTATAATGACAATCAAATAAAGTTAATTATTTTTCTTTTCTCCGGACATAAGCAGATGATTGTTACGTCACACACCTCTAATGAGCATACCTTGTTTCTGTTAATCGTGCTTAAGTGGACGTGTTTTTTCGGATTGAAATTATCAAAACTATGTATTATTACTTAGTTTATTTTAAGACTATTGATATTAATTTAAGACTATTGAAATGAAAATGGAGCAAGGGGACTGCTAAAAAAATCGTTTAGGTACATATGTTTTCTCACGCGAAATGTATAAGAGAGTTAAAGAAATCTTGTGCATGTGTGAAAATTTTTATAGAAGCTCGGATTTATTTAAGGAAAATTTAAAGTTTTAAAACAGGAAAAGGCTGATTAAGTTTTTGCATCTTCGAAATTATATGGCTGAGTGGTTAGAGTGATGGACTGTCACGTAGGAGTTCCCGAGTTCGATCCCTAGTGAGGTAAAAATATAATTTATGTTTTATAATTGTTTTCAATACTATAATTAATAAATAATTTAATTTGATACTTGATTTCAGATAAAAAGCTGTAAAAATCACATTAATAAATAAAAATAAAAATGTATCTTTCTTTATTTTATTAATTTTTGTTCACCTTCTATAAGACTTGTATTTCGCTTTTATACAACCATGTCCGAAGCTATCTGTCAGGTTGAAGTGTCATTCAAATTTTCAATATCGCTCGTTAAAACTTCGTATCGGCTTCTTTAGGCTTTTATACAATCTGCTACTTTTAAAAGATCTGCGAATAAGTTTATAAGAAGATTTTCCGAAATCACGTATACAAGCTATGTTAGCTTGTATAACATTCTCCTTTGTATGCTTAAGTAAACTTTACAAATGTCTTATGGAACTTCTAAAGCCTATTCTATTAAGCCGAACCAAAGCTGAAATGTAAGTTGGGTGCCCCCCTCTTAGGATTGATCGTCCCGATTAAATCCATAACTCCCGTCACCACCGTTATAGCGATGTAAACGGTCACAGTGAACTACCTTAAGCTTGCCTCTTAACCCTCTCTGAATGCGGTAAGCCACATCATTGATTCGCTTCACAACGGTGTATGGGCCTTCCCAGTTTTGTTAAAAATTTGGTGACAGTCCTTTTTGTCGATGGGGATTGTAAAACCACACCAGGTCTCCTTTTTGGAATCCCATCGCTGTTGCACGAGCGTCGTACTGTGTTTTCATCCTATCCCTGGTTGTTTTTATGGTTTTCCTTGTCAATGAGTCTTTCTTTCAGGGTTATACACATATTCATCTGGCCTTTCCGGTTCCATAGTACGGCATCAAAATTTTACTTCACTAGGCAGCCTTATTGTTGTGCCAAACAGGATCTCCGATGGTGTATGTCCTGTTGAACTATGAACCGCACTTCGGTAGGCCATCAAAAACAATGGAATATGGCGGTCCCAGTCTCATTGGTAGTCAGTCACCTACAACCTTGGACAGATGTTCCTTAAGCGTCCTGTTGAATCGTTCGACCATTCTGTCAGATTGTGGATGAAGCGGTGTTGTCCTCGTCTTCTTGATGCCAAGGAGAGAGCAAAGGAAGATGTTAGATTCGAAGTTCCTTCCTTTTTGAAGACAATCTGATCAACCACTGTTTTGGCTTCTTGATTTGGGATGGCAAATGCCTCAGGCGACTTGCTGAAGTAATCCATAACTACAAGGATGTATCGGTTTCCGCTGCTGGTCTCCGGAAATGGACCTGCGACATCTACTGCTATTCTCTCGAAAGGTGGGCCCACATTGTACTGCTCCATTTAACATTGAAGCTTTCTACCTGGTCCTTTGGTAGCAGCACAAGTATCACATTTTCTGCACCACTTTTTGACATCCTCTCTTTCATGTAGCCAGTAGAACCGTTGTCGTATCTTTTCCAGAGGTTTGTTGACTACTTCTTGCACATGAAGAGCGTCCCACTATGCCCAATATGCTTTGAGAGCTGGACTTCAATCGGAGATTTCACCCCATTCTGGTTTTCTTCGTGCTCCTTCCAAGCAATAATGGGCTCTGTATATGTGTCTTCTTGTTGGGCAGTTCTCAGTTCTTCATTGCTCTAACCGTAAATGGGATGGGCTGTTATTCGGTGGATGGCAACGGTTTCCTTTTCTTCTTGACGCGTGCAATGCTTACAGTCCTGTTTACACGGTCGCCGACACAATGCATCTGCGTTTGAGTGCAGCTTTCCTTTCCGATGTTGAATTTGGTAGTCGTATGCCTGAAGTCTCTCGATCCACCTAGCTACTTGACTTTCGGGATTTTTGAAGTTCAGAAGCCAATTAAGCGCACTATGATCTGTTTGAAGGAGGAACTTCTGCCCATAGATGTACTTATGGAAGTGCTTTGTTGCCAAAATCAAAGCTAGAACTTCCCTTCTGGTCACGCAATAATTGCGCTCTGTCCTCGAGAGTACCTTACTGTAGTAGGCGACGACTTTTTCTTCTCCGTCATGGACTTGCGATAGTACAACTTCAATTCCAACGTTACTGGCATTGGCGTCGATGATGAAAGGTTTTCCAGGAGTCGGATAGGTCAGCACAGGAGCATTACACAAACGTAGCATGAATTCCTAAAAATTTTTCTCGCACTCACCTGACCATTTGAACAGCTTCCCCGTTTCAGTAAGTAAGTAAGCTATTAGCGATTCCAGAAAAATCCTTCACAAACTGGTGTTTATCCTGTGGTGTTGGCCAATTCTTCACAGTGTCAACTTTTTCAGGATCAGTCTTTAATCCTTGAGATGAGATGATATGTCCCAAATATTTAACTTCGGTCTTGAAAAGCGCACATTTCTCTGGATTTAATTTTAAGTGTGCTTCTCGAAGCCTCTGGAATATGGCCTTAAGGTTCTTACAATGTTCGTCAATAGTTTTCCCATAAATGATGACATCGTCCAAATATACAAGGCATGATTTTCAGGTAAGTCTTTGTAGAACACACTCCATTAGACACTCAAATGTTGCCGGAGCGTTCCACAGTCCGAATGGCATAACTTTAAACTGCCACAGACCATTTCCTGTGGAGAAAGCTGTCTTCTCGCGATCTTCTGGATGAACTTCTACCTGCCAGTAGCCACTCTTTAAGTCCAGCGCCGAAAACCATTGAGCTCCTTCCATTGCATCCAAAGTATCGCTGATTCTGGGTAGAAGGTAGCTGTCTTTCTTTGTCACATCGTTCAGCCAGAAAACCGTTCTACAGAAAAGATGCTTCCATCCTTCTTTTTGACAAGAACTACTGGTGATGCCCAAGGGTTTCTGGAATTTTCGATAGCCTATCTTTCTTCATTGTCAATATCATCTCTTCAACTGCTACTTGTTTGGCTAATGGGAGACGTCTTGCTGGTTGTCGAATCGGTCTTGCGTCACCTGTGTCGATTCGATGCTGTACCAGTTGTGTTCGACCATACTGCCCACTCGGTAAAGAAAATATATCAGCGTGCTCATGAAGAAGGCTTCCAGCAACACTAAGCTGATGTTGATTTAGATTGGATGGTTTCAGAATTTTGGCTTTCATGGAGCTGAATTTTTCAGGGTCCATAGATTTGTCTGTGTTCATTTCTATGATCTTGGTTATTGCAGACACAGATTCGCATTTTCCAATTATTTCTCCTTTCCTGAGCTTGACTTTGTACGGTTTGATATTCAGTATCCATACGGGTACCATGTTGTTCTTTGGTTCCACAAGAGTCTTCCCTAAGATGATGTTTTTGGGAAGATTGCTCAGAATCTGGTTCCCCAATGAGGTATCGATGATTACCTAGATCGCCCTCTATTTTCGTCCAAATAAACACTTCCGAAGAGGGAGGCAAGCACATGTCTTCTTTGATGACAGTTCTTATAGTTGATCAGTTTTCGTTGCCATAAAGCATAGGAATCTCTACGTTTGGGTAATTCAGCACTTGCTTACCGATATCAAGAATCACACCGTGCTCCTTCATAAAGTCGATTCCAATTATGCACTCTTCGCATATATGTCTGCTACCAAAAATAGGTGCGAAAACTCTAGTTCTGCCAAACAGATCTTCAGACGAACTTCTCCATATACTCTTGCCGCCTCACCTGTCGCAGTTTTCAGACGGTAGCTATTGGTTTTATGTAGCCATGTCATCTTGACCAAGTCTTTTCTTACAATGGAGGCTGTGGCACCGATGTCAACTGTAGCCACGTGTTTCTTGTCATTTAATTTTGCGTCCACTTTCAGACTTTTATTGTTTCGTTTAGTCTGCGAGACTTGGATTGTGGTTCTGGGCCCATCGATACCAGGGCGAGCAGGAACGTTGATGTTATTGCTAACCTGTTCGCGGGTATTCTTTCTGCCTCCACAATGTTGACAGGTGACTCTTCTCGGTGGCAATCTGCACTGGCGCTGGAGATGTCCCGTTTTGTTGCAATTCCAGCATCGTCATTGCGGGTGATTTCAATGTACGCTTTTCGCTTTTCTGGCCAGACAACACCCGAAGGAAGGTATGTTGAGCTCTTTGCTGAGTTAAACCACCTGACTCAGCTTGTTGGCGAGCCAACTCGAATCCCTGATGTTGCAGGTCAATCCGCTAACACACTTGACTTGTTTCTTACCTCTGACCCTGATAAATACACTGTTAGTGTATTATCGCCTCTGGACACATCAGACCATTGTGCCGTATCTGCTTATTTCTCGTGCCAACAAAACTCAGGTAAAGAGAAAGTACCAACGAGAACCGTTTGGCAATACGAGAAAGCCAACTGGGATGGTCTCAACGGTTTCTCCAGTAACTTTAACTGGTCACTGTGCTTCCTCGATAGTGACGTAGATGCCAGTGCAGATATGATAACAAACTTAATTCTTTGTGGAATGAGAAATTTTATCCCGAATAGGGTAAAATCTATCAAACCCAAGGAAAACTCATGGTTTGATTCGAGCTGTAAAGATGTTATTAGGGTCAGAGAAGTAAGTTTCCGTAGTTACAAAGCCAACCTACTGAGGAAAACCGGAAGAAGTTTCAACAAGCCAGGAAGACCTGTAACGATTCTATGGGTCAAATCTTCTTTTGCACTCGCGCAGTTGCTAGAGTTCTAAATGACCGCGACATATACGAATCCGCTGGCCCGGATAGTATCCCTCCCATTGTTCTGAAGAGGTGTTCTTCAACGCTGGCAAAACCACTGCGTAAGCTTTTCCATCTGTCCTATTCTACTGTTCTCTTTCCGAGTGGATGGAAAACAGCATTTGTCCAGCCTGTCCCTAAAAAGGCGTATCTTCTTCATGCTCAAACTATCGGCCAATTGCATTAACATCCCTTCTTTCCAAGGTCATGGAAACGCTGATTAATTTTCAGCTCAAGAAGAACGAAAGCTTCTTGAAGAACGAAAGCTTCTTAATGACCGGCTTTCGTAGCAATAGGTCCACTGGTGATCTGATGGTATATCTCACCGAACAGTGGAACAAATCTTAACATCGTTTTATAGAAAGTAGGATTATTGCGCTTGATATTTCTAAAGCGTTTGATAGAATTTGGCACCAAGCTCTCTTATCGAAAGTGCGCGCATTTGGTACTGATGAATCTTTTCTTCGTTGGATTAGAAACTACCTTTCGGACCTATCAATACAAGTTGTATTGGACGGTTTCAAGTCTGAAATTCACAAAATAAATGCTGGTGTGCCCCAGGGCGCCGTTTTGTCTCCGACTCTCTTCCTTATATTCATAAATGATCTTTTGTCTGAAACTTCTAATCCATTAAACTGTTTCGCTGACGACAGCACCCTCAGCTTCTCATATTCGTTTTCAGACTCACATCCATGTCCTTCGGATGTGGAACTAGAACGGCAGCGTATGGTTAGCTCATTAAATTCTGATCTCGACAGCATTGTCCAATGGGGAATCAAAAGACGCGTAGAATTTAATGCTTCAAAAACTCAGTGCTGTCTACTGTCGTCAAAACGAAACACCCCCCCCCCCCCCATGCCGCTATCCATGAGCGGTACTTGTATTGAGGAAACCGAAAAGCTTTCAGTCCTCGGTATGTGTATCACTGACCACCTTCTGTGGAATGAACACATATTCGACGTCGCCAAAAATGCTGCTAAGTGCTTAGGTTTTCTTCGGCGATGCAAGAAATTTGTCTCCCCTTCTGATCTGGCTGTAATCTATAAAGCATTTATCCGTCCGAAACTTGAGTACAATTCTCATATTTGGGCGGGTGTCCCAATGACCTACTTGAGTCTGTTAGATAGGATTCAAAAAAGAGCTTTGAAAATGATAGGTGACAGAAATATAACAGAAACATTTGCATCCCTCGACCACCGCCGCAATGTTTCATGTCTAACATTATTTTACCGTTACTTTTATAATTATTGTTTTAGTGAAATAGCCAGCTGCATTCCTCCCTTAAAACAATTCAACCGTAATACTCGTACTTCTAGGAATGCACATCAGTTTACCCTCGAGCCAAACTTCGGACGCACTGTCAAGTATAGAGATTCTTTTTTTAGCCGCACTTCTCGAATGTGGAATGCTTTACCTGGCTCTATCTTTCCCGACCATTTTAATATTCAGAGGTTCAAAACCAATGTGCATCGGTATCTCCTCTTAAATCCTACCCTATTTTCCCAACGCTCGCACTGTGTTTAAACATTTTAAGTGCAGCCAAAATCTCTTTAGTGCGCGCTCAACTAAAAAAAAATCGAGCAGGTCCTTCTCGCTGCCTTCTTTGGAGTTCAGCTCTCTGACAAGAACATTCCTCTCTTACCCGATGAATTCCTAAAAAAGCCTGTTGTGATGCTTCCATAGTGAGCGCGAAGGCTAATGCTTCATAAAGCGTGCGTTTTCCAGGAGTTCAAATTGCTCGCTGGAGATTGAGGTCAGATACTGCACGGACAAAAGCATCTGCTACTAACTGGTTGGTAATTTCATCTCCTGCAGTCGGGTATGCTAGATGCACCAACCGTTCAATGTCTACTTGTAGTTGTGGCAGACTTTCTCTTCTTTTCTGGACTCTGGTATTGAGTATAACGTGGAAGACTTCTTGCATATGGCCATCCCCAAATCGCTTGTCAATGACCTGAACAAGAGCACTGAAGTTGCAGTTCTTTTCTGCTGGTAAGGTTTGCAATAATTCAGCAGCAGAACCTCTTAGGGCAAGCGTCAGGGCAATAAACTTATATTCGTCATCCCAGCTATTTTTTGTTGCGGCTGCCTCAAACTGCTTCTTGTAGATTGACCAAGAAGTTTGTCCATCAAAGGTTGGTGGATGCATTACCTTTTTCCTTGAGCAGTCACAAGAACTTTCTCGAACCTTTATTTTTTGAACTTTTTCTAACTCATTGGCAAAGTTCTGCATTTTGTCTTCAAAATTTTCGCACCTTGCGTCAGCTTTCGAGAACTGTTTTTCGACGTTTTCAACACGTTGATCAAGAGCCATGAATTTATTTTTAAATGAGTTTAGCTTACTCTCGATTAGGTTTTTCTAATCGTCTAGAAGGTTCCTTTGCTCGTTGCGTTGTTCTTCCAATCGTACAAGCAGATTCTCTTGGTCATTCTTCTGTTCATTTCGATGTTTTTCAAATCTCTCAAGAATATTCTTTTGTTCACTACGTTGCCCTTCTAGAAGATTCTTTTTCTCCTTTCGTTGCTCTTCAAACTGGGCGAGCAGCTGAGCCATCATATTGGTAATGTCTAAGTTTGTACTCACTTGATCTCCCGACATTTCAATTTCAAATAGAAACGTGTCTGGATTTTCACTGTGTTGCCTTAAGTCTTCCTGCAGACGAATAATAAGGTCATTTTTCGTTCCAGCAGTAGGAAGACCTCGTCTGTTCAGTTCTGCCTTAAGTTCAACACAAATCAATGCATTCACAATTTTACACATTTTGTTTCTATTTTTATTCTTATATTCTTGTATGTCACTTTTCACAAGCACTTTTCTTATTTGCTTATTTATTCACACACTTGATCAATTTTCACCATTAATTATCTTAATGCACAGATAACATAAGTTTTATTCCGCTTTACTGACACCAATGTAATATTTTAGCCAAGGGTTCGCAAATAAATCTTATTTCTTTTATGCAAACTGAGCAACAATTACTTTACAAAATAAAACACCTTTATTTCACTTCAAATACTTTAATTCCAATACTTTAATTATAACAAGCACAACTCTTAATTCACTATTTTACACCGACGTTTATTCGTTCACTTCCAAAGTTAAACTGCGGTCTTCGGACTGGTGGCGGTGTATTTATATCCGAGAAAAAGCTACTAAAATCTTCTGGAATGTGATGGAATGCGTTTCTCCTCCACAAGTCTCCACAAGTAGCTCAAAAGCTTTCGACCAATTACAAATGATAGCAGTTCCATGGTTTGGGTATTGGATTACGATGTGAGTGGTTTAGGTATTGGATAATGATAGAGTGGTTTAGGTATTGGATAATTTTAGTTAATCTTTTGTACATAGTTGGCGCTGAACTCATTACTAATTTATTCTGTTATAGAAGAATAAAAGATGTCGTCGTTTGCATAAATGGGCATATTCACCACAGTATTTCAACCTAATAAGGGTAAACAGGCCTTTTATAACTGACGTCCAACTTAAGGCCGAACCGCCGAACCAATGATTAATTAAATCAAATAAAACTAAATCTACATTTTGAACCAATTTGGTCAAAATAACAATATAAAGAAAAAAATATTCGCAGCTCGACTGGTCGATGTTTTTCTAATTCGCCAAACTAATTAAATCGCACTACATACGGTCGATATAATTCATCAAATTTTCGCACCTTGATTGGTAGAAATTTCATAAACAAATTAAATCGAACTAGAAGACGGTCGATATAATTCATTAAATTTTCGCACCTTGGTTGGTCGAAATTTCTCAATCTAACTTAATCGAACTAAGATACGGTCGATATAATTCAACAAATGTTTGCACCTTCGTTGGTCGAAATTCCTTAAATTCACCGAATTTCATATTTTTTAATAAAAAAAATTATCGAACCATACGGTCGATAAATAATTCGAAAAAACCTGACGCTACTCCATTGGTCCAAGTTTTGGAAATCGCCGAACGCAAACGTTTTATTTACAAAGATGTCACGAATATGAGCGAGAAGAATGCACTCACTGGTCTTCCTCTTTTGCTCGAGGACATCGCATCCACTTGGTGGCAAGGTGCAAAATTTCAGCCAAAGACATGGAACGAGGCAATGACTCTACTCCGAAATTCATTCGCTACCCCTAGACCACCCTTCCAAGTTTACATGGACATTTTTAATGAAAGACAAAGACAAAACACCAACAGATATCTTCATTTGTGAGAAGCGCGCACTTCTATCCGAACTAGCGGAGGGATCCCACGATGAAGCACAACAGTTAGATATGGTTTTTGGCCTGCTTAACAAAAAAATTAGAAACAGAATCGAAAGAGAAAATATAAAAAGTTTCGAAAACCTTCTCATTCTTGCTCGTAGAGCCGACAGTAGTTTTGAAGAAATAAGAGAAGAAACAAACCAAAAGAAGTCCAATGAAAAGAAAAGAAACTCAAGCGGAAGAAACCGAGTTAAATGTGGTTATTGCTCCAATTTTAGAAATAGCCTGGAGGAATGCAGGAAAAAAGAAAAGGATGCAAAACAAGATCTAACTAAGAGCCGGGAAAATCGAAACAACTCTCGCGCAGTTCCAAATTGCTATGGTTGTGGAAAACCTGGGTACATTCGAAGTCAATGTCCGAACTGCAACCAACCAAAGGAAGCAACGAACGTCAACTTTTGCTCCATCGATTCCTTACCTAAAAAAATCCTACCGCCACTACGTCAACGACGTTCTTTCAAAATTTCAATTGGTAAACAGAATGGAGTTGCTTTCATTGACACTGGTGCTCGAATGAGTCTAGCTAGCTACCAGCTATACAAACAACTGATTGATCTTGGGTACCGGTTTACAGCATACCGTGCGCAAATTGTTCTGGCCGATGGTGTGAAACGCCAACAGGATGTGCTAGTAACTACAGTCTTGGTAAAATTAAAAGGACGCTCAATAACAACGAAGCTTATGGTAATCGAAAGTTTAACTGACAACCGAACGCTTCTTGGAATCGACTTTGTCGAGGACGCTAAAATGGTCATGAACTTGCCACAACGCATGTGGTACTTCGCTGACGATCCATCAAGAAAATTTGATTTTTACCAATCTGAGACAAAACCGTCAATGAGTTTAGCCCCATCACTATCAACCCCAGAGTTGCTCGGACTTATTTCTCATGTCCCAATAGCTATCAGCCCGATTCCTAGAGCACCACTTCGTAATATCTCAAATCACTCGTCACAGAACCGAAATAGGAACAATGAAAAACTGTTTTCAAGCCAAAATCAAGATTACTCTCCAGATTCAACCAACAAGATCTTTGAAGATGCTATTCCCAAGCATTCCACGTTATCTCATCTCGAGCTATCGCTATATGATCCAGACTTCGTCTTCTTCGAATCATTTAGTGCTAAAAACATTATACTTAAAGAGCACGAAGCTCCAATTCTCACTGCAACTAAAAGGACAGAACTGAACGAACTTCTGCTCCAGAACAAAGAGTTGTTCCCGATTGCGGTTTCACCCTATCGGCTTTCCGAGAACAAAAAGAAAGTCCTGTAAGATGAAGTGAACGAGATGCATAACACCGGCATAATAGAGGAGTGTGAATCTCCCTGGGCTTCACCGGTCGTGATGGTTCCTAAAAAAGACGGTGGTATTCGAGTTTGTGTAGACTACCGCAAACTCAATTCAGTGACCAAGTCTGATGTTTACCGACTTCCACGATTAGACGACCTGCTACATGCCGCAAAGAATGCCGAAGTTATGTCAACCATTGATCTTCTATCAGGTTACTGACAAATCAAGATGAAGGAAGAAGATAAAGATAAGACAGCCTTTATTACACCATTTGGTGTTTCCTCCGCATGCCTTTTGGGTTACGAAACGCGTCATCAACCTTCCAACGATTGATAGATAGGGTAAAGATTAAAGTATCTTAAGTACGCCTGCTTGCTTTCATTGATGATTTACTCATTCTTTCTTCATCATTTGAACAACATTTAAGTGATCTTAATGCAGTTTTTAAAGTTTTAAATCAGTACAACTTGCGCATCAACCGGAAAAAATGTTGCCTCTGGAGAACTCAAGTCAAACTTTTGGGTCATATTCTTACCAAAGAAAGTATAAGCCCCGATCCTGATAAGGTATCAAAGATCACAGCGCTCCAAAGAACTTGAAAGATATGATCTTATTCTTACAAACATGCTTCTGGTTTCGTAGATTTATTCCAAAATTCGCAAAAATCTTTCGTCCTTTGTCAGACCTCACAAAGAAGAACTCAAAATGGGGTTGGGAAGATGCCCAACAAAACGCTTTCGATGAACTCAAGAATCGACTCACTACGGCTCCAATCCTCAGACAGGCAGATGAATCGAAGCCATTCACCAAACGAACCGATGCCAGTGGTTATGCAGTTGGTACAGCCTTACTACAAGGGGAGGGTTCAGATAAGCCAGTCGACTTTTGACTTCAGCAGAAAGAAATTATAACACGACGGAACGAGAAGCTTTAGCTGTTGTTGGGGCTATTCGCAAGTTTCAGAGTTACATAGAGGGTAACAAGATTAGTGTTATAACCGATCATCAAGCCTTGAGATGGCTTATGACTCTCAAATCACCAACCGGACGTTTATCAAGATAGTGTCTAGAGCCTCGGTTCCCAAACTGTGTTCCGCCGAAGAGTTTTCAGGGTTCCGCGACTTTCTCGAAGTACAAATAGTAAAAAAACACAAAATTATGTCTTAAGTACCGTGAAACCGGGTGACTTTGGTGCATTTTAAAAAAACTTTTGGATATATATTTTACAGAGCAAAGATTTTTTTGCACAAGTTTCGTTAATTTTAGACAAATCAGTTAGTTAGTTTAATTTTAAGTTTCGGGTGACTTTGGCTGCGTAAACGTATTCCTTATTATCTCATTAATCTTTTTTTCTTGCTGTTTAAATACATGGATTGTTAATTTCACTGGAAAAAATATTAGTAGAATCAATCTTTCTCTGCTCTTTTGCAGCCTTATTAGGAGATTGTACTGATAAGTTTCGTACGTCTGAGGAAATTTCAACTTTAAAAAGTTGCGTCATCTCTGTCGACTTTCCCGATCCAAGTGTAAAGGAAACACGTGACAGTCAACTAGTCGACGATCTCGAATCTTTTGTACCAGAACGATTCACCTGTTGGACTACACATGGTTACATGCTTCATGATGGAGTATTGTACCGATACAACGACAATGACAACGAGGAAGCTCAACTGGTGCTTCCCAAAGATGAGCTAGGAAAAATAATAAGTTCCTACCATGACGAACCTACAGCCGGACATTACGGGTCCGAACGTACACTGCGACGAATTTCATCCCGATATTTTTGGCCATGCATGCGAAGAGACATTGTTCGATATGTCAAAGATTGTACCCAATGTCAAAGATACATGATAACAAACTTGAAACCAGCTGGACTCCTTCAAAATCCAGTGCAGAATCAACGTTTTGAAGTTCTTGCTATAGCTCTCTTAGGGCCACTTCCTCCTTCAAATGACAATATGAAATGGATTTTTATAGTAGAAGATGTAACTACTCGTTTGGTTGAACTATTTGCGTTTGAAGAAGCAACAACATCCGCATGTGGTAAGACACTAATCACAGAAGAGTTCTTACGATTTGGTTGTGCCCTCTTGTAGGCACAATATTTTATATATAATAAATACTAGGAACACTTATTAATATTTAAGGTTTATATTTATTTTAAGTTAATTTTAGGTTTTAATTAGTATATAAGTTTTAGATATAAATTTAAGTAATTTAAGCAAGGCACGTCGCCACCTTTTTATACCAAAGTCAAGAATAGAATAATTAATTTCAAGAAAGCAAAATGCCGGAAGTGCAATAATGCTATAAGTAGTTGTTAAGTTGGTAGATCTTAATTCTTATATTTTGGTATGCCAATTAAGGTTTATTCTATTTTGGTAGAAGACCTTATACAATGATTGTAAAATTCAAGTGTTATTGTAATTGAAAAATCTGAAACTATTTTTTTTTTAAATATTGTAATGCAAATTAAAAGTTACTTATTTTTTACTTAGTTTGGGATATTCGTCTTTCCTATAAAAGGCTGGTTTGAGTCGATCGATAGATATTATTTGCTGTTTTTTATCTATGAGCACTGAAAAAGTTTTTTCAAATCGATTAACTACTTCGAATGGACCTTTGTACGGTCGATTCAGACTTCCGCGATTCACCTCCTCCCGAACAAAAACGTATTTGCAAGTTTTCGAATCTTTTGGAACGAAAATGTATTTTTGCTCGCGATTTCTACTGGAACACAGTCGAGTTTGCGATATGGCTTGCGTTATTTCTTTAGCTGTTGATGAATTTAAAATCGGATTTAACGGATTGGGTTCAATTAGTTCTGCCGGTATGCGTAAATTTTGTCCGTACAATAATTGAGCTGGCGTTACATTTAAGTCATCGATAATTGCAGAACGAATACCGGGAAGAGTCCAAGGTAGGTTCGAATACCAATGTTCTTTGGTTTCATGGGCTCGAAGTGATTCTTTTAATTGTCGGTGAAACCGTTCTATTGATCCGTCCGCTTGGGGGTGATACGTCGTTGTCCTAATTCGCTTTGTACCGAGAGTTTCTGAGATTTGTTTGAAAAGGGAAGACTCTAATTGTACGATTGGATCTTTTTCCGAACCGTGAAGAAGGAAAATTTGATTTAATATTTTCAGGAAAATTCCAACTTCTTAACTTATTTATTAAGATCGATAAAAAAGTAATTAGAAAAACGAACGACCAGAAACTTGAATTATGATTTGTAAATAAAAAGACCTTCTTTTTGAACTTTATTGTCTCAGTTAACGTATGATTATGATTCTCTTTATTATTCTTCTTAAAATGTAACATCGGTTTCTTCTTAAAAATAGCGTTACATCGTAAGATACATAAAATACAATATGATGAACCTTGGTATTTAAGCGGGAATTTCAAATATTTTTAATTTCAACAAATTAGAGATGAGATTTATAGGTACAATTATAAATTCGATACATTTTAAGTTTTGTATTAAATAGTTAAGTAGATGTAATTCATTTTATTTATTTAATTGAATTGTTAGTGTAAAGTGCTCAAACATTCCCCCCACTTTGAAAGGACCACCTTTCAAGCCGGAAGAAGAGCTAGCTTTCGAATAGGGCGACGAATAATGCCCCTTGACGTCTTTATATCTGCTACTCGAACACATCCATCTTCTCCTTGAATGACTTTGACGACTCTGCCAAGTAGCCATCGTTGGGGTGGTATATTATCTTCATGTATAATGACCATGGCTCCAATGTTGAGGTTTGGATGATCTTTTGGCCACTTTGAACGATACTGCAGCTCGTTTATATACTCGGTTGTCCAACGCTGCCAAAAATGTGACTTCACTGCCTGGATACGACGCCATCTTTGTAGGTAGGATATGTTTTCGACTTCGACTATGGGTTCTGGAATGGCCTTCAAGGATGAACCAATCAAAAAGTGTCCCGGGGTAAGGGCTTCTAAATCGCTGGGATCGGACGACAATGGTGTTAATGGACGTGAATTCATCACCGCTTCGATTTCCACCAGTGCAGTTGAGAGCTCCTCGAACGTAAGCTTTGCGTTCGCCAAGGTCCGGTATAAGTGGCCTTTTGCAATTTTTACGGCTGACTCCCATAGACCGCCAAAATGAGGAGCCCTAGGTGGAATAAAATTAAAAGATACATTTTGATTTTTAGTGTTATTGGAAAATAAGAACTTTTGTAGATCGTTTAACTTGGACCTAGTCCCTACAAAATTAGTGGCGTTGTCACAAAATATGTTTTGTGGAAGACCACGACGGCCAATCAATCTTTTGAAAGCTGCTAAAAAAGCTTCCGATGATAAATCTGAGACAGCTTCAAGGTGAACTGCTTTCGATGCAAAACACACAAATACTGCTACATATGTCTTATAAGGTGTCTTCCCACGAATCTTTAAATAGGTGAAGATAGGTCCACAAAAATCGAAACCGCAGTTCTGAAATGGGCGTGACGATGGGCTTATCCGCTCTGCCGGTAAGTCTCCCATGATCTGCTCCATAAGTTTTGGATTATATTTGACACAAGGTGTACATTTTCTCACTGTATGACGTGCTATTTCACGTGCATTTACAATCCAGAACTTTTGGCGAATAAGAGCAACAAGTGCTTTTGGTCCTGCATGGTAATTACCCATGTGCAGGTCTCTGACGAAACATTTCACAATATGAGTATTTTTTGGAAGAAGAATGGGGTGTTTTTTCTCCTCTGGAATTGCTGCTTTGTTTAACCTTCCTCCTACTTTTGCAATGTCTACTCCACTACACTCCTCAAGAAATGGATTAAGCCATTTCATTGAACTCTTCAAACTTTCTTTCTTTCTCATTGACTTCATTTCCTCAACAAAGTGCTCCTGCTGAATATTCCAAACAATTCTCAACTCTGCACACTGGACCTCTTCTACAATCAGTGATGTACTTCGTACATTATCCTCTTCTGTCTCTAGAAAATTCAACTCTTCTCTAGAAACTGGCAAGTTTTCTTCTATCCGCTTTTTAATTTTTCTAACTTTGAAAACTTTGACAAACCTAAGCATGTATGCAACAATACGAACCATTTTTCTATATACGCTATACTTTTCTAACGCTTTGAGAATATGATTTGGTTCTAGATTCCTGGCAAGCAAAACAGTCTTACGCATCTCAACGGTTGCCTCTTTCGATATCGATTGATTGCTAAAAATGGGTGGCCATTCATCGCAAGATTTTGACAGAAACTTGGGACCACAAAACCAAATTGAGTCCTTTAACTCTTGAACTGAACTTCCTCTCGAGATAATGTCAGCAGGATTATCCTGTGTTGGAACATGTCTCCAACTTTCCACCGATGTTATCTCCTGGATCTCTGCAACTCTGTTGCCAACGAACGTGTGAAGTTTTGAAGTATGAGTCCCAATCCAATGAAGTACTACTTCTGAATCTGTCCAAAAAAATACCTCAGGATTCATGTCTACGAACAAACTTTTGATCTTTGACCAAAGTTTAGCTAACAGATGTGCGCCGCACAACTCTAACCTTGGGAGGCACTTCTTTTTGGCTGGTGAAACTTTAGATTTGGCTGTCAACAACTTAGTGGTGATTGATTCCGATGAATCAATGGAGCTAACATAGATGCAGCAGCCATAAGCATTCAATGATGCGTCACTGAATCCATGGACTTGTAATTTTACTCTGTTTGCAGATAAAACAAATCTGGGGATAGAGAAATCTTGCAATAAGTGAAGATCAATCAGGAACTGCTTCCATTCAGTTTCTATACTTTGTGGAATAGATGCATCCCAATCCAACTTCTCGATCCAAATTTTTTGCAAGATAATTTTGGCTTTTATAATAATTGGGCCCAATAAACCGATAGGATCAAAGAGCGACGATGACAATGAGAGAATCGTTCTTTTTGTGCACTTCGAGTAGGGTTTTGAAGGTTTATATGAAAACACCAAATTATCTTCTATAGGATTCCAAGTAATTCCTAGGGTACTAGTTAAACCTGACTCCGATAGCTTGAGTACTTTTTCTGGAGACTGAGGCCTTGAACCCACATTACTGTGCCACTTTGCTAGTTGAAATCCAGCTGATGACAATATAAACGAAACTTCTTCTCTTATCTGCTGCAACGTATCTAAATCATCTGCTCCTGATAGCATATCATCAACATAAAAATCTGATTTTAATACCTTGGATCCAATACTATGAGAATTTTTGAATTTATCACTCAAGTAGTGAAGGCAACGAATGGCTAAAAACGGAGCTGACGATGTGCCGTATGTTACCGTGTTTAACTGAAATGTTTCTATAGGCTTTTCATAACTTTCTCTCCATAAGATGTACTGAAACTGTCTGTTATCAGGGTGAATTAAAACTTGTCTATACATTTTTGAATTATCCGATGTTATGACGTATCTATGGCATCGAAAACGCAACAAAAGTGTAAAAATGTCAGCTTGAATTGTTGGGCCAACCATTAAGATTTGGTTCAATGAAATTTGTGATGAAGTACAGCACGACGCATCAAATACGACTCTTAATTTAGTTGATACGCTATCTGGCTTCAAAACACACTGATGAGGAAGATAGTAATGAGGAACTTCGAGATTCGGACTCTTCACTTTGGACATATGTCCTAAAACTTCATACACTCTTAAGAACTTCGAATATTCAGCTTTAAGTTCCAGGCTTTTTGACAATCTACGCTCCAGGGAAAGAAACCTTCTATATGCAATGTCATATGATGCTCCTAAACATTCAGGATTGTTTTTAAATGGTAGTTTGACCATAAGACGACCACTGTCTAATTCTTCTATGGTTTCGTTGAATACTGCCTCGCATTGGATTTGCTCCTCTGTCCACTTGGACTTACGACAGTTTACCTCCTCTAGCTCCCAAAACTTTTCTACGAATTGATCTAACGAATCTTCCTCAGTATTCAAACAACAAATTTTCGATGATGATTCATGTGAACTACTATATCGCCCAGATACTATCCAACCTAGCAATGTTTTCTGTAAACTTGGTAGACTAGTGCCTAACTTTATTTGTCCAACTGATAAAAGTCCAAAAAATGATTCAGCTCCAAGAAGCATATCAATCTGTGAAGGTCTATTAAAGCTTTCATCCGCAAGCTCAATGTTCTTTGGTATATTCCAATTGACTGTTTTAAATGCTCTATCGGGTTGATACCCTGTTATAGATGGCGCAACTAAGAACTCTAACGAAACCTCAAAATTATTGAAACGAGAGCGAATAGTAGTTTGAGTTTGATATTGAATATTGGTTTTAGAATCCCCAATGCCAACTATGTCAATAACTTTTTTATTCTTGCGAAGTAGTAAAGATTTTACGAATTTCTCAGTAACCATATTAACCTGAGAACCAGAATCTAAAAGAACTCGCCCAAATTGATAACTTCCCGTTGAAGCTTTCACTAAAACCAACGCTGTTGCTAAAATCACTTGAGGCGTAGATCTTGGCTGCTGTTCCAGTGCAGCATGTACAGCTGCTGAAGGTGATGTTCCTTGATCTCCGACTGAGTTGTTTACAGCTTGTGTTGACAAAGATAATCCTTGATCTCCAACTGGGTTGTTTACAGCTTGTGTTGACGAAGATTGTGTTCGATGAAGCAAATAATGATGAGATTTATGGCATATTCTGCATGTATACTTTGACGAGCATGTAGAAATAGTATGCCCTCTTCCTAAACAATTAATGCATAACTCAAGTCGTTTTGCATTTGAAAAACGTTCTAAGACTGAAAGCTTTTTAAACTTTTCACAAGATGCAATGTAGTGGCTATTGTCATTGCAAAATGCACAGGCTTTTTTAGTGATGGTCAGCATCGTTTGTGGTTGTTGGCTTGAATGTTGTTGACGAGCCTTACTTTGCCACTTTTGACTGGTTTCAGCATGAATCTGTCTACCTTCCCTTGCTTCTAAGAACTGACATCGCTTGTTAAGCATCTTTGTGCAATCATCCCAAGAAGGGAGTTTAGTATAGTCTAACTGCTCGTCCCATTTTGTTCGTGTCTCTGAGTCTACTTTCGACATAACAATATGGATTAAAACTGCATTGCAAATATCTTTTTCTGAACCTAACGAAGTAAGCGAACTATAAAGAGCGGATATGTTGTCAACGAGACTTCGTAGATTCGTAGGTGAAACCTTTGAAATTTTGGGAAATTCGAAGATTGAAGAAATATTTTCCAAAAATATCAAAGAGTCATTGTCGAAGCGATCCTTCAGGCTTTGTATTGCTTTGGGATAATTTTCTTCGGTGACTTGTAGGGCATGTACAGTGTCTAATGCCTTACCACTTAAACATGATAGCAAATGATTATATTTCTCTATAACGGTGAGAGTGGGACTGTCATGAACTAAGTATTCAAAAGATCGCATAAAATTCTTGTACTCGGAATACTTTCCATTAAATTTTGGTAAACGTAAAGGCTGCAACCGTGTTGTAGGAGCAGAAGGCATCATAAACGAATGTTCACCACCTAAGCTAAAACGCCTCCTTTCTCCAAGCATTGAAAGAATTTTTGTTTTTGTTGTAATGTACAACTCCTCAATCTCACTGCGTCCCGTATCTAATGGTTGTAAACATTCAATTTGGGTTTGGTAGGCTAATCCTTGTTTAAAATACGACTCTAGAATCCCTAACCGGCATTCTAATTCTGTAGGAGAGGGTTCCTGCGATCTATCTAAAATATTCTTAATCCTTGTTATATTTCCTTTTGTGGATGCACGTTGTTGTTTGACTTCCTCCAATTTTGCTGCATCTGCTGGCCCTGGCATGATAATTTTTTTTTTTTTTCCAAAAACTTCCACAAAATAATTAAATCCTTCAAAATTATGAATTTAATCGAATGCCTATCCTGAGTACAAATTACTAAATACGTCGACAAAAGTAGGTATGATGTTTATCCAAAACAAACTTAAGTATCCAAGTCCAGCAACAAAATATGGCAATGAAATTAAAATGATAATAATCGAAACAAGCTCGAGATGAAATAGTGAATCAACGAAGATTGAATTATGATTCTGGCGAAAGCTTTTTATTAGGTTCCAATTCCAATGTATAGTGCAATGTTCAATATGCCTATCTATTTTAAAAACGAAGATAAAGTCCACCATGCGAATGAGCAACTATAACGAAAAAAGGTTTGGTGAACTTTGAAATTATTATTTGTCTTTTTTTTTTTTTTTTTTAACAGCGACCGCAGCAACGACGATGACAGCAGCAATAACGATAAATGGAACCTAAGCTTTGACTATGAGAAAAAAACACCAAGCAAACGATGATGACGATGAATTTGATGACGTATGTATGACGTAGGGAATTCCAACGAAGCTTTTATGTCTACTAGATTAGCGATCTCGAAAGACGAAGAAAGCGATATGAACGAGCGAAAAACGAGCTTTTGATATGTCTTATGTGCATGTAAGAGTGAAACGAATATATAGGTTTCCCTTTTTGTGGATTGTGAATAAATGGCGCAAAGTTAAAACGATCCACGAAAATTAATTTATTTTATATTAAATTCAAAATTTATTTTATATATATTAAACTGGCTGTCAGCACAAAATAACTTTTTCAAAGCGAAGGTGCGTTTATGCAGATCTATTTTTTCGAAGTATAGCATAAATCCATGCAGTATAGTAGCGATTGCTATTATTTTAAAATTTGATGAAAATTAACACACATTCGCTTATTATATTGGCAACATACCTTGAAGGGAGTTTTTTTTTTTTTTTTACTTAACTTCCCTGAGCAATCTGTCCAATTTAGACTGCTGATGAGATGAGATGAAATGTTCTGGTCATGTGACTCCTTTGTCCCTGTTTCTGTTTTCAGCTTTCGATTAAAATGTCTTTTTTTACTGTCTATTCACCACTTTTTAGTCTTTATAGAACTATTTTTTTTTTTTAGTCTTATATCTTATAGTCTTTATAGAACTTAATTAAACATGCACATTTTATTACCGAACCGAAACCGATACCGACGAAATTTCAAGATTTTATTATATGTCTTTTACGAGAGAGTTTTTATATTTTTTGCAGAAAATTCTGCCCCACGTTGGGCGCCAAATGTACGATTGGATCTTTTTCCGAACCGTGAAGAAGGAAAATTTGATTTAATATTTTCAGGAAAATTCCAACTTCTTAACTTATTTATTAAGATCGATAAAAAAGTAATTAGAAAAACGAACGACCAGAAACTTGAATTATGATTTGTAAATAAAAAGACCTTCTTTTTGAACTTTATTGTCTCAGTTAACGTATGATTATGATTCTCTTTATTATTCTTCTTAAAATGTAACATCGGTTTCTTCTTAAAAATAGCGTTACATCGTAAGATACATAAAATACAATATGATGAACCTTGGTATTTAAGCGGGAATTTCAAATATTTTTAATTTCAACAAATTAGAGATGAGATTTATAGGTACATTTATAAATTCGATACATTTTAAGTTTTGTATTAAATAGTTAAGTAGATGTAATTCATTTTATTTATTTAATTGAATTGTTAGTGTAAAGTGCTCAAACACTAATTGAGTCCCTTGATCAGTTGTGATCGTTTGAGGTACTCCAAATCTTGAAACCCAGTTTTGAACAAAAGCTGTTACAACGGTGGAAGCGTTCATATTTTTCAGTGGAATGGCTTCTGGCCACAAAGAAAATCGGTCTTTGATGGTGAGTAGGTATGTGAAACCTTGAGATGGTGGTAACGGACAACTTAGTCCATATGTACGTGTGAAAAACGACCTTCTGGAACTGGAAAGATTCCATGTTTGGAAGTGGTATGCCTTGAAATTTTTGATTTTTGACACGAAATACAACATTTTGTCCATCGGTTTACATCGCTGTTCATTTTAGGCCAAAAGAATTTTGCTGTTATTATTTTAAGCATTGCCTTTGAACCTGGATGTTTGTGATGGTTGTCAAAAATTGTTCCTCGAAAAATGTCAGGAAATACGGACGATTTTTTCTAGTACAAGTTTCACACCATGTCTCGACGTCATCGATTGGAATATTAGTCTTTTCGAGTTTGACAGCTATTCTCGAAAGTTTTAAAAGTGCTTTGAGTTCATCGTCATTCTCTTTTTCTTTTACAAGACTTGATATACTAACATTATTAAAATCGATTAGTTCTACATACGATCTCGATAACGTATCGGCAACGATATTTTGAATTCCTTTTATGTAGCGAATGTCGGTAGTAAACTCTGCGACAAATTCTAAATGTCGTGTTTGTCGAGGTGACTTTTCAGTTTTGGAAAAAATTGCGTTAGTGAGCGGTTTGTGGTCGGTAAGGACGGTAAATTGTCTACCTTCCACGTAATACCGAAAATGCTTTATGTTCTTATAAATTGCGAGAAGTTCGCGATCGAACGTCGAGTATTTTACTTCGGCTGGGCTCAAACAAGTTGAAAAGAAACCTAAAGGCTCCCAAAAGTTATTATGGTATTGTTGGAGAACCCCTCCGATAGCGTCGCTAGAAGCGTATACCATAATGCTTATTTGTGCTAGAGGCTTTGGATGGAACAGCATAGTACGTTGCGACAAATCTCTCTTGATAATTTGAAAAGTTTCTTCGCACACCTCTGACCACTGAAATATCGGTTTTTTAGATGTCTTTTTATTGCTTTTTACATTTTTTATCATTTTGTACAGAACTTTAGCTTTGCTTGCCATACTTGGCATTATAGAAATTTATCATCCCGAGGAAGCGCTGAAGTTGTTTGATAGAGCAGGGACTAGGGAAATCGTTAATGGCTTTTACTCGTTCTTGGGACGGAATGATTCCGTTTTCAGAAATGTTGTAACCCAGGAAGTCGAGTCTGCTCACACCTAGCTCGCATTTTGCCTAATTAACATTAAGTCCATGTTGCTGTAGTCTACTAAAAAATGCACTTTATGTTCCTCACCTGATTTACTCGAAACTAGTACGTCGTCCAAATAAACGAAAACAAAAGTCAGATCTCCTAAGACACTGTTCATAAAACATTGGAAAGTTGGCGCACCATTGCGCACTCCCAAGGGCATGCGAAGAAATTCGAAAAGCCCGAAAGGTGTTATGACCGCTGTTTTATGAACATCGTTTTCTGCGACCGGTATTTGATGATAGGCACGTATCAAATCGATTTTTGAAAATATTGAACAACCGTTGAGGTTAGCTGAGCTGTCTTGGGCGTTTGCGAACGGATGCTTGTCTGGTACTGTTGCTTGATTTAACTATCGGTAGTCACCGCATAGTCTGAAGTCAAGAGAATTCTTTTTCGGAACCATGTGAAGTGGTGAAGCGACGTGTGACTTTGAAACGCGACAAATACTTAAATCAATCATTTGCTGAAATTGACACTTCGCGATTGCTAACCTCTCAGGGTTGAGTCGTCGGGCGCTAGCTGAAGGGAGTTGACCATTTATTTGTATCCGGTGGACAACGTCCTGTTTTACCGGTAACTTAAAGTCTGGTGGAGCTTTAAGCTCAGGAAACTCATCTAAAATAGCGCCGAATTCGCTTGGAATTGAAAAAAGTTTTGGAGAACTGGTATTCGCGGATTTGAAAAGACAACTGACTTGGAGATTAGTATTTGTATCTACTATGCATTGGCTACGAAGATCGATAGCCAAATTGAATCTATGCAAAAAATCAGCTCCTATAATAGGGTGATCGATGTCTGCAATGACGAAAGTAAAATCGAAGGCTCGTCTAAGATTCATGTCAACTGTTAATCGTTTGCAGCCGTAGGTGTGAATTCGTCCACCGTTCGCAGTAAGTAGTATGAAATCGTTCGGTTGTTTGATATGCTGGCAGAATTTACGAGGAATGATCGAAATTTCTGCACCGGTATCTATCAAAAATTGAAGTTTGGAATTTTTATCACGAATGAAAAGATGGCGCGAAAAGTTTGCCTCACTCATAGCCGCGTTGGAGATTTGGTGAATTAGTTTTTTGAATTTTAACTTGCGTCCCACTGATAGGAGCAGGGTTGCTTCGAGCAATTCCTTGCTTTATTTCCGAATTTTCGATGAAACCAGCAAATTGATTTATTTTCCTTCGATCTACTATGCGAACGGTGACTACTCCTGGACCTGTCGCGGGAAAAACGTCTGGACGCTCTGTTAAAATTGTTTGACCTTGAAAAATCTGTTTCGAGTTGTTCTATTTTCAAAATTATTTTTTGCAGAAGCTCGGAGTCAGAAGTAGAATCATGAGGTGAATTAACTCGGGCCACGTGTGAACTAGAAGCTGCTGAGGAGTGATGGAGTCTATCGGCTAAAGCGAAAAGGTCGCTTTGAGTCTGGGAGTTCTCAACTGCCATGAGGCAAACGCGTATTGTCGACGGAAGTCGATTTAGCTAAAGTTTCATGACTAACGACGTGTTGACGAGATTGTCACCAGTTGCCAGACTTTCCATACTCCTATAAAGTTCCGATGGTTTCATGTCACCTAGTTTAACTTTGTTCAATAGAGAGTCTAAACGCTTCTCCTCGCTATCTTGATTTCTCTCGAGTAAAACTTTTTTAAGGTTTTCGTATTTGTCTTGCGCGGGAGGTGAAACTAAAACGTCGGCAAACGATTCCATAGTTTGATTATTCAGTGACGCCACTAAATAATCATGTTTCGTATTGCTTGCCGTGATATTTTTTAGACGGAACTGGGTTTCGATTTGTAGAAACCATAAGTCAGGTCTATTGTTCCAAAAAGATGGAATTTTAATAGATATTAGAGAGGCTTGTTGAGCAAGATTGTTAGATTAGCAATGGGATTTGGGGGATCGGTTGGCAAAACGCCATTGCTTGCACCCGAACCTCCTGCTGCTTTTTTATCGAGAGACATTGTCAGTTTTAAAATCGAGGCAAATAAGAAAATCCGTTAAAATTAAAAAACAAGCTGAAGAAAATTAAATCCGTTTCGTTAAATATCAACGCGGTAATTTCGTTTAATATTATATACGTAATGCTTGGTAGGAGATGAACGCGATTCTTAATCCACCGTAACTGAAAACTACTAACCGCACAAGGTATAAAAACCGTAAACAACCGTAATAAAAAATCGTGACCACGATCAACCGAACCACCCTCTTCAGAATTACCAAAGAAAAGGAAAATTTTTAAAATGAATATAAATTTTGTTTTTTTAATTTAATTTAATATTGTAATTATAAAGGAAATTTTTTTGTTAAAAAGAATATAATTTTTTTTTTTAAATTTAATATATAATTTGGTTTGAATAATTCTTGTACTCACTGTACTATTTTTTACATAGTTTTTGTATAACACTTTGATTTTATTTCTTGATAATGGTTGATGTACGAGCTGTTGTATCTGATGGTTGTTGGATGAGCTGTGTTGCCTCAAGCTGTGGCGCCTCAAAATTTGTTTTTTCTTTTGTAGCAGAATGATGGCGGAGTAATTGATGGTGATGTTGGTGGCACTAAGCTGGATGATTTTTTTTTATTTTTGCCTTGTGGTAGCTGGACGATGGTGCTGATATTTATGTGTTGGCGGTCTTTTGGATGGAAACTGACCCAATGTCCACTAATAGCCCTTCCACACTACCCCCCGTGTATTAATACATGTTAAATTGAAAGTGGGAAAGAATTCCACGCGACTGCCAAATTTGTGGGAAAGAAATGGCTTTTCATATTTTGCTTCCACACATTACCTTAACACATTACCTTAACCTACAAAAAAAGTGTGATAGAATGTTGGATAGAATTAGAACAATTCCTAAAATTCTTCATGTATTAACACATGTCAAATCGTGTGGGATAGAATGTAGGGTTGTGTAGGATGGGCTGCCATATTTTGTTTCCACACTATTCTACATGATTTGTTTCCCACTTTTTTGACATGTATTAATACACAGTGGGCTAGTGTGGAAGGCCTTTAATGTAGGCACATTCTTGTGTGTCGCTGGGTGCGAGTGCGATGAATTTCGTTTGCAATGAAACACGATTGTGCCTGTCTGGATCCTGGTGCTGCTATTGATACAACGGCGAAGATGCTAGATTCTATCTTATGCTGGGGTTTGGTGATAAATTTTAAGCACACCAGACAGTGTCGGTTCGCGGTGGCGGCGTGGCGCAGTGAAAAATTGTTAGGCGAATTGTCTTCGGCCTCGTGGTTGCCGATTGCACCGTCGGGTGTGTTTCTGTGGCGACAACGTGTGTCGGGAATATTTTGGCGTTAACTTGTTGGTTAGGTGGTGGTGGGATGCTGGTATATTTAGGCGATATTGGTGGATAGCTGGTGGTGGAGCCGTTGCACTTGGCACTGATACAATGCGGCCCACGTGCCTAGGGATTTTCACTTTTTTGTTGTGTGTCGGGGTCACCAATTTGTGCCCTCTTGTAGGCACAATATTTTATATATAATAAATACTAGGAACACTTTTTAATATTTAAGGTTTATATTTATTTTAAGTTAATTTTAGGTTTTAATTAGTGTATAAGTTTTAGATATAAATTTAAGTAATTTAAGCAAGGCACGTCGCCACCTTATTATACCAAAGTCAAGAACAGAATAATTAATTTCAAGAAAGCAAAATGCCGGAAGTGCAATAATGCTATAAGTAGTTGTTAAGTTGGTAGATCTTAATTCTTATATTTAAAAGTTAGTATTCCAATTAAGGTTTGACCTGAAGGGCCAATGTGACAATTAAGGTTCGACCTGAAGGGCCAATGTAGGGTGAGTGTACGAACTAGCTACATTGGTCTCCCAAGAAGACTGCTCAGTGATAACCATAGATAAACAATATAAAGATACACATCTTTCGTACGTTTTACCCCCCAAAACCCATTTGTTTACATTGTTGTTTTTGTAATTTAATTCTGTGTCCATGAATAAATGTGAAATCCAACAACAAAGTTAAAAAAAAAAGGTGGAAATCAGTAAGTTGCACTAGTATGCGCGTTTTAAAGCACACTAGTAAAACTTACTGATTTCCACCACGGCTAAACCCACCTTTTAGCTTGTAGGCAAACTGGATTGACAGCCAAAGATTTGTATCTTTATTTGTTTATCTATGGTGAAAACGGAACGCAGTTCATCAGTGCCGTTATGCAGCATATAATAACTCAATGTTTTATTTTAGTTTACCATCCACAAGCAAACCGTGTGGAAAGAAAGAATCGTGATCTCAAGACACAACTGGCCGTTTAAGTTGGAAATGAGCATTACAACTGGCCCGAAAAATTACCTTTCATCAGATTCGCTATGAATACCGTCAAATGTCAAACTACCGGATATAGTGCAGCTTTTCTAAATTTTGGCAGAGAACTACGCGCTCCCGATGATGTTCAACGTAATTTTCGCTGTATTATTCAATCCGAAAATTTCGTACCCGGCATTACACCACACTTAAACAAAATGGCGGAAACTCTCAAAAATGCCTGAGAAGACAACGAAAGCGAACAAGACCAACAGAAATCTTACGCTGACATGAAACGTCGTCAAAATCCGATTACTCGCCGGGAGACTATGTTTGGGTTGATACTAAAGTTCTTAGTAAAGCGACCAACCAATTCACAACCAAACTTGCTCCTAAACGTGATGGACCTAACATTATCCCCAATAACAAAGGTTCCAACAGATATGAAAAAACCAGCCCCGCCAATCCTCATGAAGTTATTGGCATATATCATACATCCGCGCTGACCATGTTCCAATCCGCAAGATGCAGAACAGCCTCTCGTACCAATTAGGCGTCGAGGCCGACCACGAAGACTTGTGGCAACCTAACTTTCTTGTATCTTCACTCTTCTTATTTTTCTTTCAGATACAAAAGGGGAGATTGTAACAAATACCCATAAAGTGGCAACACTCATCAGACCACAACCATAGATAAACAATATAAAGATACAAATTTTTGCCTGTCAATCTGGTTTTTTTACAAGCTAAAAGGTGGGTTGGCCGTGGTGGAAATCAGTAATTTCCACTAGTGTGCTTTAAACCACGCATACTAGTGCAACTTACTGATTTCCACCATGGCTCATGGGTTTTGCATGGATATGTTCAAAAAGTATAAAAGCGACATAACCAATTCATTTAGTGCAAACGACACCTAAAATCATTTAGTTTACAATTGGGTGGACATAAAATGGTGCGATAATAAAATATATAACAAAAATGCATAAAGAAAATAATATATCAATAAATAAAATAATGTCTGTGGCCAAAAGGAAAAACAACATAAGTCGACTTATGTCGAAATTGAGTTGATTATGCTATCGGATGCGCAATATGCGATTCTATCTTCCATATTTGTTTCGTATTTTTATCTTTTATGGTTTCTGAATTATAGCCGAGTAAAAAATAGCATAAGTCGACTTCTACTAACTTTGCACAAGGAAAAACAGCATAAGTCAAATATTTCAATTTTCATTTTCTACTTATGCCCTTATTCCATAATTGAAAATGAGATCAACACACACATAAGTAGACATATGCTCTTTTTCCAAAAGTATATTAATTTATTTTGAGAACATAAGTCGACTTGTGTTGTTTTTCCAAACTAAATGTCTGTGTTATACGAAAATAACTTGACTTTTGTTGTTTTTCCTTATTCCTTCCTTGCGATAATACAGAACACAAGTGAACTTATGTTGTTATTCCAAAAGACCGTCACTGAAATCCTTGAAAATAAGTATACTTGTGCCTTTATTCTGAGCACAAAATTGTGTCCAGTGTGTGACTTATGCTGTTTTGTTCTTATAAAAGTTTTGTGCTGGCAGGTAGTCGTGTTGTAGTTTTGTTCCGTTTTCTGTCTATATTACATGTGAGATGTTTTTAAAGTAAACTAAAGTTTTGAATTATTGTTTTATTTGTTGTTAATAATGTTGTAAAAGAAATGTTGTAAAAAGAAAAAAAAAAAAAAAAACTGTATTGTATTAAAAAATTCAAAAAAGTGTTAAGTTATAAGAAAAATAAAATGTTATGACGTGGCAGCAGAATGCTGGCCTTGGCACTCAATAGAGCAGCTGTTCTAAGTGAACTACAAAATATTCAGCCAGATGTTGTTTCCGGAAATGCAGATGGTAAGTTCCAAGACTTTATAATCTATACATTGTACATAATATTCCTTAGTTAGTTTGTTGATTATTTTGTATCGTTTCTTTAACTTATAAATGCCAAATATATACTTAACTTTTAATTAATTACAATAATAAAAGAATTAAAAAGAAAACCTAGATATTATGCTACGTATACCAGTATTTTTTGTTTAATTTCATATACTATGTTTTAGATACATTCGGTGATCCTAACACTACTTCATCAGTAGATGTAAATGTACAATCCAGCGGAACTTCAGGACGTAAGTTCAAACTATACCATCGTTAATATTGTTTTGATTATTTCAATTTTGTAGCTTGTTTTCCGAACATAGATCTTCCTCTTGATTTTAATAGTTCAGAATGTCCTATTTGGGAAGACTCAGATGATTCAATCAAAGATCCGGATTATCAAATGAGTTCTAGTGACGATGAAAGTATAGAGCATTGGGGTAAGATCCTTGAAAACTCTGTTGATAAAGTTTCTCAGGATTCAGCGGTGTTGATGAATGTTTCACCAGGGTATGTAAACAATTTCGAGATTAATGAAATTCATAGTGCACAAGAAAGCGAAAATATTGCTGGACCTTCAAATATGAAGAAAAAAGGGGTTAAAAAATATCGACAGCAACAGAGAAACAAAGGCTTACCTTACACTACCAAGAAAGATGAAAATGTTCAGGCCAGAAAAATTAATCCATTGTCTTCCTGCCGAAGCGGTTGTTCTACCAAAATAAATCTTCAAGATCAACAGTTATTATTTAATAACTACTGGAATTTAGGTAGTTATAATGAAAGAGTACTCTACATTAATTCCTTGATTTCTTTGAAGAACCGACAACTGACTTGTGAGTACATCATTGAACTTTCGGGTGAAAAGATCCTGGTGTGCAAAAATTGTTTTTTGGTTTGATTTAGCGAAACAAATAGTTTTGTTAGAACAATTATAAGAAAGAAACTGGGAGCACCTTGCATAACTTTGACTGATAAAAGGGGATGTTTGAGACCTCCAAATGCACTATCCCTAGTTAAACTAGAGGGGATCAAAGCTCACATTAATAAATTTCCAGCTTATGAAAGCCACTATACGCGACGGGATACATCGAAGAAATACTTACAGCCTGGTTTAACAATATCTAAAATGTATAATCTTTATTGTTTGGAAACTGAAGAGCCAGTGAGTTTGTCTAAATATTCCCAAGTTTTTCATGAGCTTAACCTAAAAATAAAAACACCCCAGCTTGATACGTGTGGAACGTGTGATAAGCTGCATCACAAAATATCAGCTATTGATAACTCTGATGAAAAATTAAAGCTGGAAAGTGAGCTTTCAATGCATCAAGAAAAAGCTGATTTTGCTTATGCATGCAAGAAAAAAGACAAAAGCTTAGCAAAATTGAACATGAATGTTGCGGCATATGTGTTCGACCTTCAACAATGCTTGCCTACTCCATATTTAAAATCAAATATTTCCTTTTATAAACGCCAATTATGGACTTATAATTTAACTGTCCATGATTTGTCAACCGATAAACCATATTGCTATATGTGGCATGAAGGAGTTGCAAAGAGGGGTGGTAATGAGATAGCGTGTTGCCTTTTTAAACATATTGATGAGGATGTTCCTGTTTCTATCAAAACATAATGTTTTATAGCGATTCCTGTCCGGGTCAAAATAAAAATTCCCATGTGAGCTGTATGTTCATAGCAGCTTTATCCAATAGTGAACAACTCGAAGTGATAGACCACAAATTCCTGGAGCCTGGTCATACGCACATGGAATGTGATGTCGACCATTCGGTCATCGAGAGGAAAAAAAATAAGACCTCAGCTAGGATTCACCATCCCAGAGACTGGCAAAACTTAATATCCAGCTTAAGAGACAAGAATCCGTTCAAAGTTATTGATATGAAGCAGCAAAATTTTCTCGACTTTGCAGCCTCCTTAAAAGAAAAGTTCACGTGGCGAAAAGTGAACACGGATGGGGAGAAATATTCATGGCGGGAATTTAGTTACAAAAAAAATGAGTTTGGTTCATTGTTCTACAAAAACTCCCTAGATGAAAATGAGCCGTTCAGACCATAAACTTGAAAAAACGTTGCGTAAACAATCTTAAGACATCTGACATTAAATTAATTCAAAATGTCCACCCTATTTCTAAAGAAAAAGCCCAAGATCTACTTTTTCTACTGGATTTTATAGATCCCCAGTTTCACGGGTTTTATAGAAGTTTAGTTGTTGATACCATTACTAACTCAGAAGAGATTCGCCCAGATGAATATGACAGCGATGAAGAAAATGCAAATGAATAAAAACAAATATATTTTTGTTATTTTTAATTAATTCTTAAATAAAAAATTATTTATATACTAAAGTTTTTGTCATTGTTGATTTCTACTAGTTAAGAACAAAAGATTCATTTTCTACCGTGTCATTCAGTCTTTTCGTTGAACGGTTCTTTTTTGTATTCTTTTGCGATTTCGACTTATTACTTAAGATGTCAACAATATGTTTTGGAAAAAGAACATACGTCGACTTAGATCGATTGTAAACTATAATTCTATTTTGGAAAAACGACATAAGTTAATATAAACAAAATTATTTATTAAACCCATTCCGGAAAAAAGACATAAGTCGACTTAACATCGAAATATTAACAAAACTGCATAAGGAAAAACAACATAAGTCTTGTTTTTTGTAAAATCACCTAAAAGTAAACGAAAAAGTTAACTTTGCCTGCTTATTTCTGCGTTATTACTTTTTTAATATGTGTAATACTTTTTTTGCGAGCGCAAAGCAAACATTTAAACTGCTCTCCTGAAAAACTACAAAAAGTGACCTATGTTGTTTTTCCTTGTGGCCACAGATATAAAATAAATTATCATACATAGAATAAGGCTGTTTTGTTCAGTCAAAGTTGAACATAACTTAAGGATTTTTATTTTCAACCTGTGAATTTTATTCACTCAAAGTTGACAACTTTCGATTTCCAACTCTAGAGTTAAGAGTTTCTAACTCCCAGAAAAAGTAAAAGTTGGTCGAGGAAACTTGAGAGTTACATGCATATATTGTTTTTTTCTATGTTTTTGTGTCAAATGCTTCGCGACTTTAGTTATCACTAACAAAATATTGTTATAATATTGTTCCCATGTAGTCAATTATATTGGCCATCAACTTTTTTTTAAAACAGATTGATGATGAAACTGTATTCATATTTTACTGCAGTACTGTTGTGTACTGCTTCTTTTGTTGATGTAGGTACTGCTTTCTCAAAAACTGAAACGGCAGCTCTGGTTGCACCAAATGAAAAAAACTAAAAATAGTTTTCGCTAATCCGTATTTTGAGGTTTGATGGTGGTGCTGTTGGCAATAACCCTGAGTAATAAACAAATTTCGAGTCGAATCTAGCCTGATCCACATCTGTGTCGTGTGTTGTGTTGTGGAGTCGTGTGTCGCTATCGCTACAATGTATTTCATATGCGTAGAACCATATTTGTCTCGTGTGTTGTGTTGCAGTGTGGCGCATAAAATATATGGAATGACAGCGACACACGACTCCACAACACAATACACGACGCAAATGTGGATCAGGATTTAGTTTCGATTTTTTTGAATGGGTGAAACTTGAGAAGTGGAATTAAGGTAGATAGTTGTATTTGTTTCAAACGTTAATTTTTGTGTGCTCCCATAGTAAAAATCAAAAATCGTTAAGGCTCCCCCAAACCGACGCGGAACATTCGCTCTGCAGGGCGAATCATTAAGCCTAGTACGCTGCTGATGCAAAACGAAATTTTCCTGCGGTCTTCCAAAAGACAACGAAATGCTCAGGAAAACACAGCGGAAAATATTAATGGAGAGTTTCACAAATTGCAAATAAATAAATTCAAATTTAACGAAAAAATCAAACAAAACCAGTGCTGTAATGAAAGAAACAACAAATAAAAATACGAACAAACCCAAATGTCATTTTTTCGCACACAATTAATTGTCCTGGCAATTAATTCAGTGCGAAAAGAGAGCTGAGACTTGTCAAAACAATTTGGTATAATCATCAATTTCGCTGGTCAAACAGCGTACCACAGAACGAAAAGCACAACGAAATTTTTGGTTTACGATTTCGTCATGTCATTTTTGTATGGGATTATTCGTTTCACATCAGCAGCGTACTAGGCTCTAACAATGATAACAAAAACAGCCTTGCTTTTTGCAGGTTCAAGTAGAATTTGAATTTGATGTAGTAGCCCGTAGCGTAATGGTTAGTGCGTTCGACTGTCACGCTGGAGTTCCGGGTTCGCTTCCCAGCCTCGTCCACCTAAAAACTAAAAAGTTTTTTTTCCAGGGCTACTGCCTCTTGCGAGGAATTGACAAATCCTCCAAGAGTATCACTTGTCACGAATAAGTGCTTCTCGTCTAGCCGTTCGGATTCGGCATAAAATTGTAGGTCCCCTTCATTCCTGTCGACAGGCGCACACAGGAATGGTTGCTAGTTGTTAGTCACCAGGCCCTGGTTCTTCATAAGCCGTTGTGCCACCCTATTTATTTTATTTGATAGAATTTGACGAAAAAACAACATCTGAACTAAGGAATTTGAATGTAAAAAACAAAAACAACTGAAGTCCATATCAACTTAGCTAAGTCCTGATAATTATCGGTTTAGTTCAGATAGAAAAGGTACTGCCAGGACAAATTAATATTTTGTTATCGATTGTTTGTATAAAAACGTCAAAATATCTATGCCAACGAATGAAAATATTTTTTTTAAACAAAAAAAAAATGGACGACCAATGTTTTGTAAATTAAATTTTTTTTCTGATTTGTTATTTAAAATTGCGTCTTTTTCATTTTATAACATTGAAAATGTTTATAGGCTCGTTTTTCACAAATTATGGTTGGTGTTACCAAAATGTATAAAGTACAAATGAATACAAATGAAAATGAACTTTAGCGTAGTAGGGGCATTTTTGCGAAAATTTTGGTTGGTGTTACCACAGGAGCTACTATCAAAATTAAAATGAACATATCTTTGTAAGCGATGAACAGCGTAGCGTATCGAATTGGTGGTGGGTGCTCGTTCAATTTGCTTGAATGAAAGAATGAAAAATAAACGATGAAAGAAATAATGAGCTATATGTTTGTAGGTCTTTTATTGGCATAAGCAGACTGCAGAGCACAACTACAGCAGAGTATCGAATTTTCGGTTGGTATGTTGTGTACAGTCACAGTGCGTGTGCGTGTTGTGCGTAGGAAAGGAACAGTAGAATTTACAAAGATTTGAACCTATTTATTATTATGTATACATATAGTAATAAATTTAAAATAACTTTTTCACAAAAACAAGTAACTTTTTTACAAAAAAAAAATTAACTTTTTTACAAGAAAAAAATTACTTTTTTACAAAAAAAAAATTTTTTTTGCTATAAAAAATGAATTGTTTAATAAAAAAAATACTTTTTTACAAAAAAAATAGCTTTTCTACAAAAAAAAAAAATTAACTGTTTTATAAAAAAAAATAACTTTTTTACAAAAAAAAAAATAATTTTCTAATAAAAAATAAATAACTTTTTTACAAAAATATTAAATACTTTTTTTCATTTTTATTCATTTTGTAGCTCGTAGCACTGGAAAAATAGAAGTACTATACAGAAAAGGCCGCTTATAGTCACAAGAAGATGAGAGCCAACAAACGTGGCTGTGCTTGTACCCAATTCTGAAGATGGTTTGTTGTACAAATTAATTCTAAAAATGTGATTGAGTTAATAGTCGTGTCTTATTGACTTTTTGACTTAAACCTCCACCGATCAGGTATAAGATAATGTTAAAAAAAAATTTTGATTAATTTAACAAGAGAAAAACGAATTAATATAAAATAAATTCGTGACTAACAAAAATCTAAACCGATCCTCCAGATTAAGGTTTAAAAATACTGCCCTTGAGATTTACACAAAAAATATCTGAAAATTCTTGAAAACTTCGAAAAATTAAAAACATTTTGAGTTAATGTTTTTTTTTCACCTACTTAAATAACTTAGTTATTCAGAAATTATTAATTTAAGTTCGTTGGTTGGCATATTCTTTACATAAACTAAAGATTACAAAGTTTGAAATCTAATATTAAATTTAAATTTAATGCTTTTTGAATTATGGTTATTAAAGACAAGCTGTTGTGACTCTCAATTGGACTGATAAAATTGTTCCTTCCTTTATATTTTACTGAAGGACTTCAATCTTCTATTTCTCTTGTCAGCAATTAAGCATTTATGTTAATCAAACAGCTGGTGCACTTATTAAAAGCTCCAAACGTTCTGAAACAAATACCAAAAACTATTCTTATGGGAAGAATTAACTACTGGCTGAACACCGACACAGAAAAAAAGAATAAATGACGATAACAAACAAAAAAAAGTTCTAGTGTTACTTTGCAGATGTTAATTTATCAAACAAAATTCGGTGCAGTATAAAATTGAGAAAACTTCAACTTTTTGCTACAGGTTGGTTAGGCAGTCAATTAAATCGGAAAAAGTCATTAGGCAGAAGTCAGTAAAAGTAGAATAACAGATTCAGGCAAGATGATATTTGCCAAAAAATTAGTAATGATAGGATAGGATAGGATAGTAATGATAGGAAGATGTACTTAATTCGCTTGGATCTTCGACCATCCAATCCAACCAAAATGGTTGAGCCTGATGGTTAATAAGTTCAAGAATAACACACGATGAGCTATGGCTTAAGACTAACTTTATTAATTCAATGAGTACAAACAGTTCTTAATTCTAAATTACATACTAGGTATTAAGTATAAGAGAATGTAGGAGATAGTTACTCGATAGATACAGTAGGGATGAGACTTCATATATATCACTCCTCTCAACTTAATTAAAACTATTATAATTATATATAAAATTGCAATAAAATATCATATAGCAAAAATATATAATAATGAAAACATTATATCCAAGATTTATATACAAAAGCAACTAATAATTAAATTCAAATATTAATAACAATAATGGTGTATGTATACATTTACTTTCAACTAAAATAAAGCAAATAAGAGTACCATTAAGATAGACCCCATATTTCTCCCCACCTTAAATTGAAAATGTACCAACATTAAAAAGAAATACTATCATTTTCCATAAATAATTCTTTCTTTAATTCTTTCTTTATTAATACTAGATCTTCTTGTCAAATATTCATAATCCTCACTGTCTGACCTTTTTATTTTCCTACTACTTTGGTTCTTAGTTGGCCTTTGGGTTTGTATGTTACATGGCGAAAACTGAACCACTTTAATGTTATGCTTCCTAAGTTGGTTAATATGAGCAGAGCGATGATAACCTTCAACCTCTACTAAATACATCACGTTACCTATTTTACGAATAACTACACCTGGCAACCATTTATAACTAAATCCATTTTTCAATTTAAACAGGATTCTCTCTCCAATTTTAAATAAATTCGGCTTATGATATCCGGATACTTTTGATTGATTTGTGTTTTCTTTACTTGCCACCCTATTACATTTACTCAATTTTTGAATTTTCGGACTTACATCGTCCATTAAAGATTTAATTTTAAACTTGAATATCATATCATTTGGAGTTTCACTCGTGACAGTGCATGGCGTCGAACGATATTTTAGTAACAGCTGATCAAGTATTCTTTGGAGCGGAGTAGTTTTGTCCGAAGATATATCACATAACCTCTTTTTCAGACTAGTTTTCACTGTTTGAACTGCCCTCTCTGCAATCCCGTTTGACTGTGGGTTATATGCGGGGCTTTTTAAACATTTAATATTATTAGATTTACAAAAAACTAAAAATGCTTCGGAATTGTACGGCGGACCATTATCAGAGACGATTGTTTGGGGAAGCCCAAAATAAGAAAAAATTGTTCGCAATGTTACAATTAGACTTTCAGCCGATGTACTTTTCAAAATTTTAACATCAATCCATCTACTAAAACTGTCTACCAAAATTAAAAAGTTCTGGCCTTTGAAAAAGAAAAAAATCTAAATGTATCCTCTCTAAAAAAAACTTTGAAGCTGGCCAAGGTTTTTTAAATGTTGAACTACATTTGTTGCTTGACAATTGACAAATTTCACAAAAATTAGCGTATTCTTCTATATACTTTTCAATTCCATCCCACCAAAAACATTGACGTCCCAACAGTTTCATTCTTACTATACCTATGTGGCCGTCATGAAGTATCTCTAAAACTCTTGGAACTAACACAGATGGTATTATAAGTCTATCATTATAGAAAAGACAACAGTCTTCCACATTTATTTCCATTCGTCTATTGAAATAGGACCTTAAGTGTGGCTGAACTATACTCTTCCAACCTTTCTTACTAACCTCCTGAACTTCTTGTAGAATAGGATCGCTAAGTGTAGCTTCTTTTATGTCTTCAAAGTTAAGGTTATTCTCCACAAATGGCTTTAAGCTCCGCACGGCATACTTTTCAAGTGCGGTGGGAACAGGAAGAGGTAATCTAGAGAGCCCATCAGCATTGGACATCTGTGAACCTTTCCTGTGCCTAATAGTGTATTGATACATATTCATAAAAATTGCCCATCTCTGAATTCTAGCTGTTGCGACAGGTGGAGATGATTTTTTTGAACTAAAAATTTCTTTAAGCGGCTGATGATCACTGTATAAAGTAAACGTTTTACCATATATGTACTTGTGAAATTTTCTTACAGAAAATATAATGGCCAGTGCTTCACGGTGAATCTGCGAATAATTTTGCTCTGCTTGACTCAGTGTACTGGACACAAATAAAACCGGACGCTCTACCCCATTAATTACATGTGACAAAACACCCCCTATGCCATATGGACTGGCGTCGCATTGAATAATTATTTCCTTCTGTGAGTCGTATAGAATATTTTAACGTGGGCGATGATTTTATTTCATAAATTGAGAGAATGCAGCATTTGCTTAGGGGCCAGTTATAGCTTTCATTGAAAACCATCATTGAAAATGTTAATTGTCAATTTTGAGACATTTTGAAGAAAAAATATGTGATTATTTTGATGCCAAAGTAAAGCTAATTGACTTATTATTTATTTCTAGGTAAAACAAAATTCAATTTGGCACAACTTTTCTCATAAAAAGACTTTTAATTTTTCAATGATGGACTACCTTACCAATGATCATTGAAAAAATTAAAAGTTACGTTATGGGAAAGATATGGGTCAAAATTATTTTTTTTTGAAGGAGAAATAATTTTGAAGTCGTAAGCTATATTTCTGCATTAAAATATTTAATGATTAAACTTTCAGCAGTTAAAATTTTCAATGATGGTTTTCAATGATAGCTATAACTGGCCCATTAAGCTCAACAAATTGGAGAAAGATGAAGAAAAGGTATCATTTTTAATTGGTGTGGGAGGTTCAGAGCTTTATAAGATAGCCAAAACCTTAGCTGCGCCAAAAAAGCCAGAGAAGCACACTTTCGATGAGCTCGTGTCAATGCTATCGTCACATTTTGAACCTAAAAAGAACATAACAGCGGAAAGATTTAAGTTTCTGAATAGACACCAGAATCATGATGATAACCTAACTTACATACAAGGTATTAAGTATAAGAGAATGTTAGTCGATAGATACAATAGGGATGAGACTTCATATATATCAATGGTGTAGGTAGCTGTGGATGAAGCTTGTACGTACATCACTGTCAAAGTAGAAAGATACGAAAATTGTGAAGAGCTCTACAATATAACGTTTTAGTTTTTGCAAGAAATGTATGGTATGACACAAAGTTGAGCACTTTTGATTGAAGTTACAGTCTTGTGTTCGGCCATCAGCTACCTACAACTATTTTTGTAGCTTTCACAAATGAAAAGCTTACCAAATTAAAATAGTTATAATGTACCTTATTGCATCACGATAGGTTGTCAACATTACATCCTCACAAGAATTTCAAAATTCGATTTCTTATATAACCGATCTTGTTTCAACTTAATTTTAATCAATTTAATTTTTAAGTGCAAACAATTAGTCATGTTTTTGTTTTATCTAGCAAATGCAAGTCATTTTTAATGCCCCCATTCTTACTCTATGAGTGAAATCTGTAAATTTGTTTGTTTCCTTAGCGATCGGAATCATATTCTATACAAGATTTCTTTTATTTGAATGTATTTTGTTTTTATTTTGCGTGCTTGTCCAAAAGCTGAAACGTTAGTGATGGCGAATTCTGAGTTTCGTTATAGTGCTGGTCATTTTTGCTTTGATGACTTTGCTAAGTTCGGATGTTGCTTTTTTCGACAACTTTATGTGAATCTGCAAAAAAACACGTCTACTGACAAATAAACAATGCTAAACAAACACAAAAACTGCCACCGGCGAATGTTCCGCGTCGCTTTCGCGTTGGTTTGGGAGCAGAGCCTTTATGAAGAGGAATTGAGATAAATAATTGTATTTGTTTCAAACGTTCAATTTGGTGTGCTTCAAAGATTTTAGAAGATTTAGATCTAGATTTATAAAGCAAATTTGTATTTGAAATATAAGGTCTTCCAAATCAACATGAAACCAGAGTGAAACATACGCAATGATGAATAATATAGCAGAAAAATAATACATCTGTTTTGTACACCCTTAATGTGAGATTAAAAACTATGGCACATAACAGGCCGCCTCCACAGATCAAGTCATGTCATATTTTTAAAGAAATCCCATGGAGTCCAAAAAATCCATGGCCATGCAGCAATATGTCGAAGAAATAACATTTTTAACAAGACATGGAGGGCTGTTTTGCCATGAGATGACGTTTCATGTGCGTGTGAGTTTTTTGTCTGGTTTTTCTTGAATGGGTACGTGAATTATGTTGTAAGAGATAGAAGTCGTTGTGAAAGGCTAATGAACGACATGACATGATTTGCCCAGTGAGTAAAAATACACTGTTTGTTGATTGGATTGTGGTTGTGATCTGTATGGCCTGGGAAGTCGGGGTTTAAAAAACGGCGCTTATCCTTTGTGTAAAGCACTTTGTGTAAAGCACGATTCAATTTTATTTTTAACTCAGTTGGCAACTAAATTGATCCTTCGACACACACTTCATAAACTTAGTTGAAAGACTTCTGCTTCAACTGTCAAAACACCATTTTTTCTCATAAGAATTATATTTAATCGAATCAAGATTTGTGAAAAAAGAAAAGTATTGGCATTAATTATTATTGCAGAGTGCGTAGATGACGATAAATAAGCACAAATAAATACAAAATAACAAAAATGAATAATAACAGAAATGAAAAAATAAACAATGATAAAAATTGGTTTGGGATAGCCTTTAATATTTTAATTCTAATACCCAACAAGGTATTTTTGTTTATTAAATTACCTGAAGCAGGTACAAAACACTCCCAATAATGCTGGTAATATTTGAAACTGACACCTGATCATAAAAGCAGTGACCCGATCGCATTTTAAATTTTCTTTGTAGGTATATATTTTTTTTGTAGTTCGCGTTTCGAAAAATCGTCGGAATTATTTCATTAATAAAGTGCGTCTGCACCCTCAAAACAAGATTTTTTTGAACACATCCCATGTCAGGGGTGAATTTAGGTGTGAATTTATAAATTCTTTGCCATTTGACTGAAATAAAAATAAATAAAGTAAAATAATCAGGCAAATAATTTTTCCGTGTTGTAATTTTATAGATCTGTTTTCTTTGAAAATAATTATAAAAAATAACCATGTCACCTTAAGAAAAATCCGAAAAAATTATGATGTTCTAGATGAAATGGAACCATTGCCATTTCCAAATGAACAGAAAGACTTCTAGCTGCCCGAGACCGAATTCAATGGCTCTGATGACTCGAAAACAGGCTGAAATCGAACAGAAGAAAATTAATGAGCCACCATCTCAATCAAAACCAATTGGTTTGTTATAATACTGTCGCATTAAACAATAGTTAATTTTTTATTTAGTAGAAAAAGCAACATAAGCAGCGAAAGTTAATGTGCCACCAATAAAAGAGCTGGAGAAAAGAATTGCCGCAAAGTTTGTTGAAGTTGCCAAACTTACACCAAAGTGATCCACAGTGGTCTATGTCAATGAAGTCCAATCATCTACACGCCCTCCACTACAGGCCCATAAGAGAAGACGAACCTTATGCACAAATAACTCATCTGGGACTAAAAAAAAATAAAAAAAAAAGGGGCGACTTCCCATTAAGGGCGCACGGCTAGAATTAAAAGGTGTCCCGCTTCGCGGGTTTAAGGATTTGAACCCCCTTTTCGGGTCCTCAGTCCCGCTCACGCCACTCCGTCGCTCCGCTTAGGGTATGATCAGTCGTCTGGCAGGTGCCTATGAGCACTAGAAGGACCGCAAACTTCACAAAAAAGAATAAAGAATTCCTCTTACAAATCAACGACAAAAAATAAATATTGTCAAAAACTCCCAAAAAAAATCCCAAAAAAAAACCACATATCCCAACACTTACCATAGCACAGTAATATACTCTTACTTGTGTGATGGCAAAGCACAGTACACATACTACACATGTATATACCCTGATGGTAAAGAACTGTCAAAAGAAAAAAAAACAAGTGCTGCGTGGTCGTCAATTGCATACATTTTGTATGAAAAATTGAAACTTTAAAAATCAATTAAAAATATAAATAAAAGTTTCCTCACTTTAAAATTGTGATATTTATTACTTTTAGTCATAAATCTATAAAATAAAAGTATTCGCGTGTTAAAATTCGTGCGCCCTTAAAGGAAAGTTCAGCCAAAAAAAAAAACGTATATTTTTATATCATTTAAGTTATTAGGTTTCATAATAAGAAGATGAAGAAATTTAAATATTAAAATATTGAAATTACTTCTGTTTTAAGTGTTATTAGGTTTCTTTACTAAGTAAAAGAGAAACCAAAATTATACTAAGATGATAATGTTTCGTGCGTTAAACTACGTATCATCTACTCAGTGGTGCTGCAAGCTAAAGGTAGATTCTGTATAAAGTTGTTTTTTGCACAACAATAATAATTAATATGCAATCAATAACATTTGAACCAGTGTACAAGTTAACACCATGCATTTCCCACGACAGTGCTGACAGTGCATTAAAGTTAGACAGGTAAATGCACTTGCACGACCGAAGGCCACAGCCGAATATGATCCCCATCCGCTGTTCCCAGAGGTAGGAAATGCTGCATCGACAATTACCCTTGCACGAGCTTAGGCTATGCATAAGCTAGGTAGTAACTTTTAGCTTTAAGAATACTTAGTTCATTCTGGACGTTAGAATAAAGTGTTTCGTAAATAAAACTCTTCGAATCTTTTAATAGTATTTTCCGTAAGTCGAACTATAGGGACGACCCCTCTGGGGTCGGCGTTCGCGTTTTTTTTAGGATATCTCTGCGGAGAATCCTTAACTGGCGCCCGAGCAGGGACCGGTAGCAAATCGTATCTTTTACGCCAAAGGATCTGTGCCAAGGCCAATACGTTCTATATGAGCGAACGTCACTGTACCCATGGGAACACAGTTGACCATTTTGACACCTTGAGTAAAAAGATAAATAAAGAAAATAAAAGAAAACTAAAAGAAGAACAGAAAAAAAAACCTAGAAAAAAGAATGATAAAAAAAGAACTCGTGTAAGTGTAAGATTTTCATTTTTTATAAGTGCTGCTGCATATAGAAAATTACAGTTAATAACTAAGAAAAAAAAAGTGCATTTGTAAATTTCAAAAAAGTGTAAAATTGTATATCTCAAAGAGAAAAATTCTATGTTATAAAGGTGCTGGTGCATATAAAAATTAAAGCAAATAGCTGCATTTGTAAATTTCAAAAAAGTGTAAAATTGTATATCTCAAAGAGGAAAATTCTATGTTATAAAAAGGTGCAGGTGCATATAAAAATTAAAGCATATAGCTGAAAAAAAGGTGCATTTGTAAATTTCAAAAAGTGTAAAATTGTATATCTCAAAGAGAAAAATTCTCTGTTTTAAAAAAGTGCTGGTGCATATACAAATTAAAGCAAAAAGCTGGAAAAAAGGTGCATTTGTTATACAAAAAAAGGTGCAAAATTTTATTCTTTTTTATTATTAAACCACAATAATCTCAGAAAGAGAAATTTTTGTGTTTCAAAAAATTGCAGAAAACTATATGGTAAGAAGCTTGTCGTAAAAATATATTGCCTTTTAAGAATTATATTGCTATACAAAACCAAGAAACAATTTAATTAATGGAGCAATTGAATGAATCCGTTACTCAACTCAACGGGGCAGTAAATAATATTTTAGCCCAGTTGAGAGAATTTAAAACAAAGGTAGAATCGATTGAGGGGAGGGTGGCAAATCCATCCTCAACTGTCAATGAAGCCTTTGTAAAACAATTAGAGTCTCGCTTGCTTTCGATCGAAGCGAGATCACAAGGCACTTCACGACCTGAGGGGAGTCAAGCCCCTGCGGTTCAACTTCAACCTCCATAAAATGAGGCTGAACTAAAGGAGATCAGTCGTCTTCCCGACTGTGTGAAGGAGCTCCAAGTGTTTAACGGGGACCCTACCCAGTATGTATCGTGGATACATGCTGTGGAGGGAATATTGAAGGACTTCGAAATAGTTAAGACTAAGCCTATCTATCGAGCAATCCTTCAACACATTCGTGGGAAGGTTAGGGGCTCGGCTGATAGCACCTTAGTGTCGTATAATATCTTTGATGGAGACTGGGCTGAGTTGAACCAAGGTCTTTCTCTGCACTATGCAGATAAAAGAGACATACGAACTCTAGAACACCAGCTGAATCAACTCGCCCAAAAGGGTAGTAGAGTTGATGAGTTCTATGCGGCTGTAAACCATCAGCTGTCACTGATGGTAAACAAGCTTAAAACTGAGTCCTTCAGTGAGGAAACTGTCAGGGCGCTTGTAGAAACTTACAGGAATATAGGGCTTTGGATGTATTTATACGTGGCCTGAACGGCGATATATCACGCATGTTAATAATACAAAGACCTAGAACACTTCCGGAGGCCTACTCCGCTTGCTTAGAAATTCAGAATTTGAATTTCAGAAGCAACAGTATTCATTCTGCAATCGGTAGTAATACAATAACAGTTCCTGTGAATCAGACTTATAAGAGTCATGAAGTTAGGGCATATTTTCCTCGAAAGAAGTCTTTCGAAGCACCTCCTGAGAGGTTTCAAAATCCCTCCTGGAATGCTCCACGCGGAAGTGGCCCTCCACCCAGACCTGGACCTAAGCCACAAGAAAAAATGGACGCCGACAGAAGTGTTCAAACCCGCCAAGTAAATTACATGAACCGACCCAATGCGGGTAATAACCCGAATCCGTTTAACCGATTCAAGCGCAAGGCAAGGTCGGAAAACTACCCTAGTAAACAACAACGAGTTTACCAGGTAGAGGTGGCTGATGACGAAGATTATAACGACTATAATATCACTGCAGAGGAAGAAATTTCGGATGAGGTAAATTTTATGACGGGCGGCCATCCAGCGTACCATATATAGAATATGTTGCGGGGGATGGGTCTATCTTGTAGTTCCTTGTTGATACGAGTGCCAACAAGAACTTTATAAGCCCTAAAATAAATCAAACCACAGTACCCATTAAAAAACCTTTTATTGTCCGTTCAGCGGGCGGTGAATTGAATATTACGGAATCTGTCGAAGGGAAGTTTTTTTGAAAAATCTGGGAACAACTCGGTACTAAAGTTTTGGGTCTCAATTCCTTTGACGGGATCATCGGGGATGACACGTTAAAAGCATTAGAGGCCGTAATTGATAGGAAGAGAAACATTTTAAAATTAAGAAATAATATTGAAATTCCACTAAAAAAAAAATCTCTAGAGAAGTAAATTTCACTCTTGACCCCTTACTTTCTGATATAATAAAGGACAGCCTCATTAAAAGACATGAATATATTTTCGGACCAATTGATTCTAGAAAAGTAGTTAAAACCTCAGTCCTAGCGGAAATTAGGACTAACACAAATGATCCAATATATTCGAAAAGCTATCCTTATCCAGCTTGCCTCAGGGGAGAAGTTGAAAAAGAAATAGCTAACCTTTTCGAAGAAGGGACAATAAGACCATCTCGAAGCCCGTACAACTCACCCATATGGGTTGTGCCGAAAAAACCCAAACCCAATGGTGAAAAACAATATCGAATGGTTGTCGATTATAAAAGACTCAATAGTGTCACTATCGGGGACGCTTATCCTATTCCCGACATTAATTCGACGTTAGCTAGTCTTGGGGAAGCAAAGTACTTCACAACGCTTGACTTGACGTCTGGATTCCATCAAATACGCATGAGGCCATCCGACATCCCAAAAACAGCATTTTCCACCATGAACAGGAAATTCGAGTTCTTAAAATTACCCTTTGGGCTCAAGAATGCACCTGCTATATTTCAGAGAATGATCGACGATGTTCTGAAGCCTTTCATTGGAAAGACATGTTATGTCTATATTGATGACATAATAGTCTTTGGAAAGGAGCAGGACGATCATCTTAAAAATTTGGATGCGGTGCTAACTCGACTTGGTGAGGCAGGTTTAAGGGTCAATCTTGAAAAAACTCATTTCATGCAGCAACAGGTAGAATTCCTAGGGTATGTCGTCACACCTGAAGGTATTCGACCTGATTCAAAGAAAATTGTTGCAATCCAGAACATAAACTTGAAGGAACTTAAATCATTCCTTGGCTTAACGTCATATTACAGAAAATTTATCCGTGATTATGCTAAAGTTGCTAAGCCCTTAACTAATCTTACCAGGGGAGAAAATGCCCAAATAAGAGTCAACCATTCCAAGCGTGTTGCAATCAAATTGGGTGATGTCGAGCTGGGAGCCTTCAATGACTTAAAGATTTTGTTAACATCTTCTGAAGTTTTAGCTTTTCCCGACTTCGAAAAGCCTTTTATTCTAACAACTGATGCGTCTAACTATGCGATTGGTGCTGTTTTATCCCAAGATGTAGAAGGAAAAGACAGACCAATTGCGTTTATTTCTAGGTCATTGAACAAAAGTGAAGAGGGTTTTGATACAAACGAGAAAGAAATGTTGGCCATCGTCTGGGCCCTTGACAACCTTCGATCATACCTTTACGGAGCCAAAATAATTAAAATTCTAACAGATCATCAGCCTCTTACTTTTGCGTTAGGCAATAGAAATTATAACGCAAAGTTAAAAAGATGGAAAGCCAGAATTGAAGAGTATAACTACGAATTGGTTTACAAACCTGGTAAATCAAATTACGTGGCTGATGCTCTTTTAAGGCTCAGAACGCAGGTTAATCACTTGCAGGACTCACCTGTTTCAATTGAAACTATGGAAAATGCACAATCTGAGTCTCGTTCGGCAAAAAATGGTTCTTCCACAGAAACCGCTCCCTCTCAATGTGGATCCACAACTGAAACGGCAGAATCAGAAAGTGAATCCACTACAGAAACTGCTTATAGTGCTCAACAAGATGCATCAGACCTTATACCCCATGTGCTAGTGCCCATCAACGTCTTTCGCAATCAGATTTGTTTCAAGGACGGGAAAGGCTTGGAAATTTGTGAAGAACCACATCCGGGATATCAGCGACATTATGTTGCAATTGATGAACCTGAAAAGAAACTCTCATACAGTTGCACAAATCTAAATTAAACCCTAACGTAGTCAATGGTATTAAAATGCCAGAACGTTATTTAGGCATGCTTCAAGAGATCTTCATAGAACACTTCACAAACTACAAAATCAGAATCACACAAAGAGTGGTTGAAGATGTGAAGAATGAAGACCGTAAATGTGAACTCATCATGAAGGAACACAAGAGAGCACACAGGAATGCCCGTGAGAATAAAGAGCAACTACTAGAGAGATACTATTTTCCAAGTATCAATAGCTTAATAAAAAAAAGTATGTAAAGGCGTGTGAAATCTGCAACACTAATAAATATGATAGGCATCCTATCCGCCCTGAATTCCAACCTACACCTATCCCGAGTTATCCTTGTGAGATACTTCATCTGGACATAATAGAGGTCCAGAATGAGAAGTTTATAAGTTGCGTTGACAAATTCTCTAAATTCGGAAAACTTTTCCACATCAAAAATAGGTCTGTCCTTCATCTCAGAGACAAAATTATAAAAGTACTCCACTATTTCACAGTCACAAAAATACTTATACCCTGTACATCGCTCAGAAGTAAATGGACAGGTTGAAAGATTTCACTCTACAATCCTTGAAATTTATCGATGTATCAAAATCGAGTATAAAGATTTGCGCCTCAAGGAAATTCTGAACATTGCCGTTGACAGGTATAACAATAGCATCCATTCAGTTACCAAACTGAAACCAACCGACGTATTCTTCGACAGATCTCCAAGAATCAATTATCAACATTTTACAGACTTTAGAAAGAAAATAAATCATGATCTCAGAGCAGAGATCAGAAGAAAGCAAAGAGAGACGAACAAGTATAGGAACAAAAAACGAACTTCTCCCAAAAAATATAAAAAAGGGGATGTCATTTACACGGCATCAAAAGGAATAAAGGCAAAAAATAAACCTTTATTCCAGAAAAATATCGTAGCAAAATACAACCGGGTGACCGTTACAACCAATACGGGTAAGAAAATCCATAAAACCCACATTAAGAACTTAGGTCAAGGTCACAATTAAAGGCTCCTCGATAGTATAGTGGTCAGTACACCTGCTTTGAAAGTGAGAGGCTGGGGTTCAATTCCCCATCGGAGAGCAATGAAAGAAGCTTAAGCTACAATTGAGTGTATAAACAAAAAAAAAAAAAGGCAATGGCACCTAGTACGCACAATTAATAGTTCTTACACCTTAAAAGCACCAATTATAATATAAAGCACTTATTAACTAAATTGTTCGCTAAGCACACAAAGCACCAATTATAATATAAAGCACTTATTAATTAAATTGTTCACTAAGCACACAAAGCACCAGACTTAAGATAAAGCACTTATTAAACAAATAAAAAATAGAAAACTAATAAGATTAAATCTAAGATAAGTATATTTGAATACTTGTCCCCAATGGTTACTATTAAGGAAGGACAAGGCTGGATCATTGATGGACATTTCAACCTAATACACATCATTCGCTTGGACAAACTTGAAGAACTAATTAATAAAATGACAGCAACAGTGGAAGTGCAGATTACGCAGCCTGAAAGGAAAATTGTCGCACGTCATCATCTTATTCAAATTCACGAACGTCTCGATTCACTAAAAGGGAAGGCTCATAGAAGACAAAGATCAATTAACTGGATCGGGTCAGCATGGAAATGGCTGGCAGGCAACCCTGACGCAACAGACTGGGATAAGTTGCTCAAAAACGAAGAAGATATAGTCTCCAATAACAACCAGCAGTACAAGATAAACGAGCGCGTCCTGAGAATAACCGAAGATATCACACAAAAGATAAATTGGGTAATCAACAGCACTGCAAATCAAGTAGCTTCACAGGTCTATCCAAGAGGAGAGTATTATAGACGAGATCTTGATCATCAAAGAAGAAGTCAACGAAGTTATTCGTGCGTGCCAAATGGCGAAAAGTGGAATAGTTAATACTAACCTCCTGGACCATGAAGAAATCAACAGGGTCATCAGCGAAGTTGAAACCTTACCTTATGCAAACCTGGTAGAAGCATTACAATTTGGTAAGCCAGCGGTTTTTACCAACGATACCATATTGCTGTATGTCCTTTCAATGCCTAAAGTTAGCGGGACTGAATATAACCTACTACTGACCAGGGCATCAATTATTGAAGAAAAACAGATAGACCTACCTTTCTCCAAAATTTTGGCGACCCATGAAGAGACCTACGGAATAGCATCTACTTGCCTAAATATAGGAAATATGACAGTTTGCGAAGAAAGTTCTCTAGAAAAGCTTGAGGAAGATGGGTGCATTGTTCAATTATTAAAAGGAGGACATGCTAGTTGCACTATACGTCCTAACACTGCTTCGATAGTAGAACTCATCAAAGAAGATACAATATTCGTTACAAACTTCAATGGAGAGTTGACCAGTAAAGGGATGTCTAAAGAGCTTTCTGGCACATATTTGATTCAACTTTACAACGAATCAATTCAGCTCAGTAACAGGACTTTTGCCAGTATTACAACTACCTCACTTCAAGCGTTACCACCAGTACTCACTTACACCACCACGATTGAGCACAAAGTCGACGTCGAATACCTCCATAATGTGAGCATGAACAACATTAAAATCCTCAGCAGTCTGACGAGTAAGCTGAACACATATACGGCTACTGATGTGACGATCCTTCTTATATTTGCGGCTGTAATCCTGAAAATATGGCGTACGATATATAAAAAAGTTGACTTACCCAAGATACAACTACCACCACCGGCAATAGCATCTCCTAGCATTTCATCTTAAAGCAAAGATCTACGGGACGTAGATTTTTAAGGAGAGGGTAGTTAACACCATGCATTTCCCACGACAGTGCTGACAGTGCATTTAAGTTAGAAAGGTAAATGCACTTGCACGACCGAAGGCCACAGCCGAATATGATCCCCATCCGCTGGTCCCACAGTTAGGAAATGCTGCATTGACAATTACCCTTGCACTAGCTTAGGCTATGCATAAGCTAGGTAGTAACTTTTAGCTTTAAGAATATTTAGTTCATTCTGGACGTTAGAATAAAAAGTTTCGTACATAAAACTCTTCGAATCTTTTAATAGTATTTTCCGAAAGTCGAACTGTTGGGCCGACCCCTCTGGGGTCGGCGTTCACGTTTTTTTTAGGATATCTCTGCGGAGAATCCTTAACTTACATTCAGTATGCATGTATTATAGACAAACAATCATGTTTAATATATATTTAGAGTCGTTTCAGAAAGTAAACAAAAGTGATTAGACTTAATAGACTGATTGTTGACAACAAATTTTAGGTTTGGAGGTATGCATAGCCAAAATTTGCGAACATGTATGTTGAGGTACTAGGTCCTCGATTTCAAATTCAATCCTCTGGCAGGATTATTTTAAAGGAATTTTTGTTAAGAGTATATAGGGTAGAGTTGCCTAATTCCGCCCGTCTCCAGTAGCCGGCCGCCTACCAAAAAATGGCTCGTAATTAGTGAAATAGTAGTGATACTTCTGTGGTTAGAGTTTTTAAAGGGTCTGTCATCTCTCTTCTACTAATTGCAACTTTTTTCGTTCCATTATACAATTATACTAGCTCAGTTTTTACATCTGTAGTTGTGCGATCTCGCCGGCACACGATTTTATTAAGTTTTGTTGTCAAAAACGTTAGTTGGACATTGTTCCAAAATAAGCGTTTGTTTTGAAATATTTGGAAGTAAATGTCTTTTATGCATTTATATTTGTTTATTATGTTATATTTTAGTCAAATCTACTTTAAAAAGCGAAAAAAAGTAATTTTTACGATTTTTTTAAAGGACATACAAAAAACCTCTGTTGCTTATATTCGGCCACCCCGGCCGAAGATAGGAAACATTATTTTTTGTATCTCTCCTTATTTCGGCCCCTTTAAAAACAAAAGGAAAAATACCACAATTTTACAATATTTAATTATTTTATTATAAATTAGGTCCTAACTTATTCACTCTACATTAAATTTAAATTTGCTATACCAAATGGGAAATTAATCAAATTTGTATGAAAATTTTAAACAATCCATTTTTTTAATGATGGGTTTAAATTTAATGTCGATTGAATAGACTAGGCCAATTTTTCAATAGTCAGTTAAGCAGTCAGTTAGTAGGTACTTAATCCTCAGAAAGAGCAAAATTTTGTTAAGGCTTGGTCTTATTTCAGGAGGCTTGAACTGGACGAGAAACATGACTGTCCTTTTAATTTCTTTAGTAAGATAAAATAGTGACAGCTAAGTGTTCAGGTGTGTTTCGAAAATAATTCTGACATTCTGAGCGCTCAGAAGTCAGAACACGCTTAGTTCAGAGGATGTTCAGAGCATTCTCGATATGCTCGGACTCTGTTCAGAACTCTTTTCTGAGCTAAAAAAGAAAAAGCCTATTTTCTGGATAAAATTGACCTAAAAGTCAAAAAGCAAAATGGTACAGGCTACAAACAGGATATCTGAAGACTCAAACACGAAATCAAATTTATTTAATCGCAATTACAAAAGGTCTGGTATTTTCTCTACAAAAAAATCCTAAACGAAGTTTCTATCATTAGTATTAACAGAGAAATTTTTGTTATCATGGCTAAGGGTACACCAAAGTAAGCCTTTTCTTAAATCCCCGATAAAAGATGTAGCAATTAGAGATAGACCATTACTGTGCAACGATTTTGTTCTTAGAATATACCCAAAAATCATTTCCCAATTTGCTTTAATTTTTTATTTTAATTTTTATTTTAATTTTATATATTAAAACTTCATATCACAACTTTTGATTTTAAATACAACTATGCGACGTGTGTCGGAGTGCTACTCCATCCTTGGGCTATCGGGATATTAAGTTTTAATATACCTATGTACCTATAAAATTAAAATTAAAATTAAAATTAAAATTAGAAAAATAATTTGAATTTTGTATTTAATTTATTAATTTGAAATTTGTTTTAAGATTAAACATTTATAATGAACACAACTTGGAAACAAGAAACTCATAAAATGTATTTTTTTATGTTTAACACTTGTTTTTCTAATATAACTAAATACGAAAGTAGGTAGGTATGTTGTTTTGTTATAAGGAACTAAAAATTAAATAGTTGAATTCGTAAGTATAGCCTTTTTAATGAGGGGGCTGAGAATAGGAAACACAAAGGCCGGAATCAGGATCCAAGGGGCCGAAAACAGGAAAATGTGAGCTTTTTCACAAAAACAATGAAATATATTGTTTTACGTTAAAATATTATTGTTTTATTTTTGTATAACTCTTAAGAAATCTCTAATGAACTATTTGGGAAATAAAACAATATCGAAAAGTTAAAAATGCAAGGCTTAATCATAAGTTTTGTCAGAAAATTTCGTTAAGGGGCTGGCTACTGGCAACTCTTACGTAACCACTTAAATATACACATGTAAATTAAGGTATACCTAACTATTAAAATGATACCTATATCAAAAAATCAGCAAAAATCCCCTCATTACAAATATATGGGTGGCAGACGATTAAAGTAAAATATTTATGTGACGACACTTTAACCGTTTGGGACATACATACATAATTGTAATGAGGATATTTTTTCTGGTTTTTTGATATGTATATCATTTAAGTAGTAATACCTTCGAAATCAATAGTTTTTTTTTCGCCCTTATGGGCCTTTGGGAGGGCTTAAATCGTCTGAGACCCCAACATTCTTAATGAGAGTGTAATTTTCTTTAATTAACATATATATACAATTTGGAAAAGCCTCCAGCCCCAGCGAAAAAATAATCCTGCCAGACGATTGAATTTGAAGTCGAGAGTACCTCAACATACATGTTCGCAAATTTTGGCTGTACATGTGTACCTCCAAACCAAAAATTTGCTGTCATCTCTCGGTCTATCCACTTTTGTTTACTTTCTGAAACGACTCAAAATATATATTTAACATGATTGTTTGCCTATACATGCATACTGAATGTATGCTGGTTCAAATCAAATGTTATTGATTGCACATTAATTATTTTTGCTGTCAGCTCTTAGACTATACAAATGCATTTACAGTCACGGTAAAGTACGAGAACGTATATTATGAGTATATTGTTGTGCTCTTTATTTTGATTGAGAAGCACGATTCTCAAACGGGTTTTATCCTGTTTTTCGTGGTATTGTTTTGCTCGTGTTAATAAAAGAAAAATGTTCCACATTTAAAACACAGAAGAGTTTTTAGTTTTATTTTCTTACTCACTATTTCTTATTCTATACATTGGTTTCTTTTCAATATATTTAAGATTTATGTTATTTCATATTCTCTACATTGGTTTCTTTCCAATATATTTAAAATTTACGTTATTTATTTATTTATGACAAGATTTAGAAATTAATTTAAAAAGGTTAAGATTCAGAGCAATAAGAAGAAATTCGTCCGACCGATCCGATATCACGAAACAGAGTGTCCCTCGATAGCTCGTCACCCGACACGACGAAAAAGGAAAAGATGCAACATCAGCACAAGTGTGCCTGTGGGATCAATGCACGTTTAATAGGTTTAAATATTGTGTATTGGAAATGGAGAGCATTGATTGTTGGATACAGAAAGAAATGGAAAATGATGATTTGGGAATGTTGGGTTATGTTTCAATGAGGCATATGTAGGCAATGAAATTGGAGAAGTTTAATGTATTGGGAAAGTGAATGGGTTGAAGTGGAGCGATCGTTGATCGCGTGTTTGACGACTTTGGAGTTGAATGGAATTTGTAAGTAATTAAAAGGAAATGATGATATGGGAATTTTAAGTGGGTCGGATATTGGGCAATCAAAAGAAATGATGACCATGGGAATTTGAAGTGGGTTGAATTGTAATGGGATAAGAAAGGATGATAAGGGAATGTTGTGAAGTACGCACTTTACAACACCTCCCCCCTTAAGAACGAAACTTGTACCTTGGAATGGTGCGAGTTTCGGCTTTGCTGTGAGAAGATGGAATTGGGAGTGAACGAGATAGATTTTATGGGGCTAAACGAGGTTTTGGTATTGGCTCAGTTTCTACCGATGTTACTGGGGTTGAATCAACTTTTATTTCTGGCATTGGTAATGATTCCGTTTCTTTTTTATTATGAACTGAGTTCTTTCTCATATTCCGCATTAGCAATATTATTGTAAACATTAAAATGATGGAAAGCATTAAAAGGAAAAACACGATTGTAGAGTTTTTATTTTCACTATCGGAATTCGAATAAACAAACTGAGAATTTTGTAGGTTGTTTATATTCTTACTGATAGAATTAAGGTCATCAATCTGATTATGTATATTAAAAGACTTTGTAGCATAACTGGGAATTTTCTCAAATTGTGGTGGTGTGATGTTAAATGAAAGATAAGGATTTGATGAAATAAAGTTAAGATTAGTTTTTGTTTCGAAATTTGTTTTGGAGCTTAAGGATTGATATCTTGTGTTTGCGATACAGTTTGGTTCGATTTTAAGAATACCAGTTGCATTTATGTTTATTTGCGAGTTAAGATTTTGGCATTTAATCATAAGATTTTCTGGATTTGGGGAAACGAAAATCCAAGAATTGGAGTCTGCTAGTTGTAGGAAAATCGGGTGATATATTTGCATTAACTGAATATTGCAACTACTGATTTCACTTGGAAGAATGGAAAGTAAATTCAATTCGCGGCACTGCTTGATGATGTAAAAAGGATTGGTGCGTTTCTTTCGCAAAGATAGTTATTTTTTGTAGTTGTTTGGCATTTGTCTAAGTCATGATTATCATAGAGAAAATACGATTGTTTTTCTGAGTCTACGATAAGGAAAGGTTTTTCGGGTATTATAATTGCATAAGTTTTGTTTTCGATGAGATTTGGTATACTAGTCATTTTATAAACGTTATAGTTTTTGAAAGAAGTAAGAGGAATTCTTAATACAAAATTTATTTAGTTGTCAATGTAGTAAACATGATTTTTTAAGAGATTAAAAGTGTGTCTATATATTGCTCTTGTAGAGGAAGTGGTAAACGATTTTCTTCTGGAAGAAGTAATTGTATCTTTTAAATTTCTTCGGTGAGTTTAGAAGGATAAATAAGATATGGGTGAAGTTTTCCATGGGCTGCGGAGTAAATAGCGTCCATGAAGTCATCTTTGGATGAATAGTAGTATTCTGACAAGGAGTTGAACATCGTAAAAAGTTCGTTTAGGTGAAGAAAGGATTTATTTATTATGTTGTTACTATTTGAGTTTTTGCTTATTTGATTTATGATTTTACTGGTTTCATCAATTTTTTCTGCTATTTTAATAATTTGGTCGTTTGTAACGTTTAATTGATGGATGATATTTTTGGATATTGAAATTTGTTTTTCGTTTAATTGGGATTCATAATGTTGTTGTTGGTTAAGTTTATTTATATGACGAGAGAAAGTTTGTGCATCCTCGTCGTCGAGGGTGCCGAATAATTGCTTTGATATAGAACCAATAGCATTTATTAATCCTCTTTTTTTTATTCGAGGTTTGATGGTGGTTCCTAAGTATTTGTTTATAATTAGGTCCTGTGATTTAATTCGATCAAGGACTAACGTAGAGAGGGTAGGAAGGGATTCGCATTGATGTAAGTTAGAAGAAAGAAGTTGTTTGCAAGAGGATAGAATTTTGTCATAGGTCAGCAAGATAGAATTGTATTGAAGGTTGAGATCGGTAAGGTTAGTATATATGAGTAAGTTCCAATGGTAAGTTCCAATGGAAAGCTTTAGGTTACCAACGTGTTCGTAGTATATTCCCGTCTTGTTTTTTAAGTCGACGATTTCATATGGTTGCTCGTGGTTGATCATCATTGGGTAGCTCAGTATTGTTTTAAAGATGAGGATTACAATTATAGGTTTATCCATTTCTGGAAAGAATATTGAGATTGAAGATTTTAATTAACTTGAAAAAATTTTGAGTCTATTGTTGTGGACTTTAACTATTTTATTCTTGATTTTAATGTTTGAGTTTACTCCTGATGTAGATATGATTTCATATGGTCCTGACCAAAGGGGAAGTAATTTTTTATTTCTATTTTTGGGATTGCTTTCATTTTTGAGTAAAACTGGGTTTCCTATTTGAAAATCAACAGGGTTTAGTTTCTTATCGTATTGCTGTTTTGAGGATTCTTTACTCTTGAGGAGATTATCTGTTGCTATCTGATGGCAGTGTTGAAGTCTTGATTTGAGTTCATTGGCATAAAGGTCGTAATTGTAACAAATTTCTGGATTTTTTGTTACGCTAGAAGGAAGTTCAACCTGTCTACCATCCATGAGTTTGAACGGAGTAAATGACGTTGAAGTGTTCGGGGTCGTGTTATGGACGAAAACGGCATATTTTATCCAATTATCCCAATCATCTTGAGATTTATTGATAAAACAACGCAAATATTCTACAAAGTTTCTGTGGCTTCGTTCGCAAGATCCATTTGACTGTGGTCGGTATGCAGTGGTTTGTAGTTTAGTTATTTTGAGAAGCTTACATACATTTTTAAATATGTCGCTAAGAAAATTTTGTCCTTGATCTGACAAAACGTATTTGGGTGTGCCATAACGAAATATTATTTCTTTGACAAATGCTTCTGCGATTGTATTAGCCTCTTGATTTGGTAAAGGTATTGCATCAGTATATTTTGTAAGGTCGTCAATGAATGTTAAAAGATATTTGTTATTATTGTTAGTGATAGGATATGGACCAACGATGTCGATAGAAACTTTCTCAAAGGGTTCCTTAGCAGTAGAAGTAATGACCATTGGTTCCATTGTGTACTTAGTAACTTTGTTCTTTTGACAAAGTTCGCAGTTTTTTATAAAGTTTTTTATATCCTGGAACATATTTTTCCACTTATGATAAAGTCGTATGCGTTTAAAAGTACGGTTGACACCACAGTGTCCTCCGATAGGATTTAAATGAAATTCTTTGAGTATAGTTTTAATTTCATTTTGAGGTAGTTCTCGTCTTGTTGAAGGGTTAGAAGAAGAATTAGAATTCATGTCTGAATATGAAGGACTAGGGTTTGTATTCAAAGTAGTAGAGCAAGAATTAGAACTATTATTTGAAGATGTAGGATGAGAACTAGATTTAGGAATTGGAGATGTAGAACAAGGGTTAGTATTGGACGATGTAGTACAAGGATTTGTATTTGAAGATGTAGAACAAGGGTTAGTATTCGATGATTTAGTACGAGGATTTGTTTTTGAAGATGTAGAACAAGAATTAGTAATCGACGATGTAGTAGTTGAGATAGAAGACGACTTGGGAGATGATTCAGAAGATGAATTTTGAGAAGAAGTAGAAGGAGATTTTGTATCTGAACGAAGAGTCATTTTTGCAATTCTGCTTAGGCAATCAGCATTTGTATTTTGTTCACCTTTTTTGTGGATGATTTCATATTCAAACTCTTCGAGCTGTAAACGATATCTCATCATTCTAGAATTTGTATCTTTACAATTATGGATATAAACTAGAGGTTTATGATCCGTGTAAAGTTGAAATTTTCTTCCATACAGATATGGTCGGAAATGTTTAACTGACCAAACGATAGCCAAAAGTTCCTTATCTGTAGTAGAATAATTTTTTTCACTTTTATTAAGAGTTCGTGATGCATAGGAGATAGGAAGATCATTCCCAACTTCACCTTGTGAAAGGACACTACCAATAGAAAAGTCGCTAGCATCCGTTGTAAGAATGAAGTTTTTAGTGAAATCGGGATATTGGAGGAGGGGTGGATTAATGAGTTTTTCTTTTAATCCATGAAAAGAATTTGAACAAAGAGGAGTCCAGTCGAAGCGAACATCCTTACGTAAAAGATTAGTAAGAGGTTTAGAAATTTTTGCAAAATCTTTTATGAAGCGCCGATAATAACCTGCAAGACCCAGGAAGCTTTTGATGTCTTTTGCGTTCTTGGGTTGTGCAAAATTTTTCACACATTCGATTTTTTGTGGATCAGGTTTAATACCGGATTCGTTTATGACATGTCCCAAATAAGTGAGCTCAGTTCGCAAAAATTGACATTTATCAGGTTGCAATTTTAAGTTATGCATTTTAAGACGTTCGAAGATTTCTCTTAATTTTGAATTGTGTTCTTCTAAAGTCTTACCATAGACCACAATGTCATCCATATAAACGAAGGTTTTTATACCTTGAAGTCCAGTCAAAACATTATTCATTAACCTTTGGAAGGTGCTGGAGCAACTTTTAATCCATAAGGCATCCTAATGAATTCATAATGACCAAAAGGAGAAGAGAAAGCGGTCTTTTCTCTATCTTCCGGACGAACTTCGATCTGATGAAAGCCACTGGCTAGATCTAAAGTTGAGAAGAACTTTGAACTCCCTAACTGATCTAGAATATCAGTAATGTTAGGTAACGGGTATGCGTCACCGACGGTTTTGTCGTTGAGTTTGCGAAAATCGACGACGATTCTCCATTTCTTGTTAACATTTTTATCAGTTTTTTTCGGAACGACAATAAGTGGGAAATTCCACGGACTATTCGATGGTTGGATAATATTATCGTCCATCATCTCATGTATTTGTTTATCCACTTCTTGTCGTTGTGCTTCCGGCAACCTGTAGGGTTTTATATATGTAGGTGTAGCGTCTTGTGTTATGATAGGATGTTGTACAGAGGAAGTATGGGTTAATTTATCTCCTTTTATAAAAAATAAGTCACTGTACAAGCAGCATAAATCTAAAATAGAGTCCTTTTCGTTTTTGGTCATGTGGTCAGTCACGACTAGGTCTTGTATAGTTTTAATTCTTTCGTAAGAAGCAGGATAGTGTTGAATTTGCAAAATATTGTAATTAGAGACTTCGTCAAATACTATATCATCAGTATTAAACTCAATGGGGGATTCAGAGGAGTTAACGACGGATATGTAAGAGATAGAACTATTGGCAGGAGTAATGCTATTGCAAATATATTGGGGAATTGCTGGGAGAGGCATATACTATCCACATTAATTTCCTTGAGGATTGGAACAATGATTTCGGATCTAGGAGGAATATTAACTAGATTAGAAGGAATAAGATCATAGTCGATTAGGTAGTTTTCCCATGAGAAGGTAAGTATTTTGGTGCCATAATTTATTTGAGCTTTATGGTCATCCAAGAAATTGTTACCTATTATTCCATCGGTACTGATGGGAAAGTTTTTATCTACTACATAGAAAGGGTAAGAAATTGTAACGTTTTTAGGAAGATTAATAAGAAGTTGTATAACTCCTTTGGTACGGATAACAGAATCAGTTATACCAGATAGGGAATGAATTATATTAGAGTCGATGGGTAGTTCTGGTTTTATTTTATCTATTTTAATCAGACAAATTTCACTACCGCCATCGATTAGAAATTTAGAAGGTTTAGGATTTAGCAAGATTTCAGAAGAAAGTTTAATTGAATCTACTCTACTTATATTATTTTTTAAATTTATGTGTAGGATGTGGCGAGACAAGATTAAGTTTGGGTCCGAAGCCTGCCACTGGTTTCGGCCTCTGAACGGTTTTCCGAATGTTTATTTACAGTCGAAGGGGAATAAGTATTGTTTTTTTTATTATTATTATACTCCCTTTTTCGACATTCATTTATATGATGCCCAATGTTCTTACAGTAGCTACAAGTAGCTACAAGTAATAGTTACTTTCTTAACTTTACTTTTGAAAGAAGGAAGCTGTTCCTTATTTTTCCTTAAGTAGCATTGTTCTATGTTGTGTCCCGACTTTTGGCAGTAATAACATGAAATTGAATTTCTGGATTTGCTTTGTGATGAGCTAGTAGAAAAATGTGTAGGATGTCACGAACTAGTTTTCTCTTCTAGGACGGCTGCTTCAATGGCATCCGTCAATGTATTAAATCTTGATGCTTTTATAATTAGACCTACTCGATAATTAAGCCCTCTTTCGAACGCTTTCAACGCAGTCTTACGATTAAGACTTATGATTGTGTCAGCTTTATCTGAACCTTCACTTGCAATGCAAGCATCATTCAGATGGGATAAAGTTTTTTCTAATCTGTTTGAAAACTGACGAACAGATTCGTTCGTTCGCTGTTTCATTTGGATGAGATCCACCTGTAATTGAGATAGAGATTTAAACTCTAGGAATTGCTGGAGTAGCTTTTCTTCTTCGAAATCAGTGTACTTAACTACATTATATGCGCTTCCAGACAATTTCGTTTTTATTATAAGAAGAAGAATGGGTAGATCTGAAGAAGAGGTCTCTTCTGCGATTAAGTCGCAGGCATTTATGAATTTATGTAGGATCGATCTGTCCCCGTCAAACTCCGGGATGAGCTTGAACGCAAAAGACCTATCTAACTTAGGAGCCATATTCAGTAATTTATTGGGAGTAGAATGAGAGGAAGGAGAAGTATTGTAAGGGGTGTCGGATTCTGTATCTGTTTCGGACGAGTTTAACGTTGATTCGGATTCGTCGGTTTTATTTATTTCACCTTGAGACATGTATACAATAATTACTTACATATATGTATATATTAAAAAAAAAAAATCTTAGGGCTACGCAAGAATAAAATTAATGATAAGAAAATAGTAAAGAAAAATAATTAAAAGATAGCTTACTAGTAAAAAAAATTGTATTTGAAAATTCTGCTTTGTAAAATGATGATAATAGGTTGTTGGTGGATGCAGCGGGTTAAAGATGGATGCGGAGGGTTACAGATGAATGTGTAGTCCTTAGTTCTCTCAGATTTTGTTTTTCACTGATTGTTGTTTTGTTATGGGTTTTTTTTTATCACTGATTGTAGTTTTTTTTTTTGTTTGTCATATATTTTTTTTTTTTTCACTTGGTTTTGAGTTTCTTTTGTTTGATTTATTGTATTTTTTTTCTTTTTAACACTTTGCACTCGTCACTTTTCAGGCAAACCCCACACCTGACACCAATTTATGTTGTGCTCTTTATTTTGATTGAGAAGCACGATTCTCAAACGGGTTTTATCCTGTTTTTCGTGGTATTGTTTTGCTCGTGTTGTTTCTATATTATAATATTATTGTATATTATACCCATGTTTAATCTTTTTGTTTTGCTAAATATTTACACATCTTTTAATGGCCTAGGATTCAAGAAATTTGAAACAAAAACCAAATAATTTAATCCATGTTTAAGGAATTTTTGATAGGATTTTTTTTTCATACCCAAAATAATTTTTGAAAAAAGCTAAATTTTTTTGAACAATTTCTCAAAGTATTTGATTTTTATCTTTTTAATGGGTTGTTGGAAAAATCTCAGATTTTACTATGTTATAGATTAATTTGATAGCAATTAAATGGTAACATTTTATCTTTCTAGCTTATCATTTGACAGATTTATTTAAGGAGTAAAAATGTTTAAATTTGTTTTTTTGGTTTTTTATTAATATCTTTTTAATTAACAGTCGTATAGGTTTGCAATGTTCTAATGAATAATAGCTATATGTCCTGGCAATTTGTTTAAAAAAAATTATATTCCTTTTGTACTGTTGAGCTGAGAAATTAACAATATAATATTGTTTACACATATTACTTAATAGCATGTGAGTGTGTGCATGGATTGATTTTGTTTTTTTTATTATAATTAATCTCAATGGAATCACCATTAATTTGGTTAATCTACCTCCTATATAAGCGCCACAATTGATTTTTTAAAATTCATATAAAATCGAATAAAATCCATAGAAGTGCTCCGCTTTGTTCATTGGCAAAATTCGTCAACCACTACAAAGACCCGTTATCTCAAATTATTTTTTATTCGATTATTTTTAATATAAAAAAATCATAACTGCATGTCTACTCGGCCGATATTTAAAATTAAGATCTCAAAATTTAGCTATGCGATGTGGCTAAATTTGTGTATAAAAATTATTGAGGGGGGTGACAAATTTCATACTAAAAGGGTGTGTAAATGACCCGTCAAATTTATATTACATATATTAAATTCAAAACTTGATGAATTTTTTTCGAAATTCAAAAAACTAATGATGCAAAATAATAGCTGTTACATTCTTCTACAAATATGGGGATATTTTTGAATTTTGTAAATCTAACGGGGAAAAAAGTATGGAAAAATTAATAAATAAATCACAAAAAAAAACTACATTTAGACAACTTTAGAGGCTTCAAAATTGAGTAATACTTAATACTTAATAGTTCATAATAAATGATACATGAAATTTAGGAAGAAATTTATCACTTAAATTTGTGTGTAAAAATTATTGCAAAATATTAAACAAATTTGTACTAAAAATGTGTTTTAATGAGTAATCAACACAATTATTCGTACTTTAAATTCAAAAGTTAATGAAAAATGTATATATTTCAAAAAATTATGATGCACATTTATAGGTTTAACATTCTTCTACAAATATGTGAGTAATTTTGTATTTGTAAATCTAACGGGAAAAAAAGTAGGGGCAATTAATTGGAATAAATAACAATTAAGCTGCATTAACCCAAACTTAGAGGCTTCAAACTTGATTAAAACTTAACAGTTTATAACAAATGATAGATGAATTTGAAGTAAAAATTTATAATCTAAATTCCTGTGTCAAAATTTTTGCAAAATCTTAAAAAAATTCATTCAAAAAATGTGATTTAGTGAAAAATCAATTCGATTTTTGGTATTTTAAATGCAAAAGTCAAAAATTGATACATTTTGAAAAACAAAATCAACACAATAATTGCTTTAATTCTCCTCTAAAATATTGTTAATAAATGTTAAGTGATTATTTCAACAAAAGCCACTCTAAAATTAGTTTTATTGATTTATATACCAAACAAATTCAAACTGGAACATGCTTTTTCAACGAATTTTATTTTTATAATTTCACCACGCCCATAAAATATTTTCAAATTATAAATCTTGATCCAAGATCCAATAAACATTTTGATATATAAAACATAACTGTGCGTTGATCACAAGCTTCACAAAATAATTTCAAATATTAAAATTTTACATTAGAAATATTTTTACTGAGAAATCCAGAAAAAATTTTAAAATTGTCAATTTGTCTGCATAAAATTGGCTATAAATCGGAAAGAACTTATCCAATTTCAAAATTCAGATGTCTATGGAAAGGTCATGTCTCACTATTTAAATACATACAAAAAATTAATAGATGTCAATTTTAAAGACTAATACGCTTAAACAGATAAAATAGCTTTGTTTTGACTAAATAGTGAATATCATAACTTTTTATGCAACCGATTTTCAAAATTTAAATTTTGTAATAATTTATACCAATCAGCAATTATTTTGGTATATAAAACATATTTCTACGATAACCGTAACTTTTATTATGGATTTTTAAACATAATTGAAAGAAAAATTTTGCAAAAATCCAGTCTATTGGTCGATAAAATTCTTTCTCTTTCGAAAAATATACGTAAGATAACTGCAAATAGCCATAACTTGGACAATACGTTTTTGATATTTATAAATGAGGTACCAAATGAAAGGTTATAAGACATAGAAAATTATAAAAATAAAAATTGATTTGCATGACAAATTAAATTGTTAAAATAGAAAGAATTTTCCATAAAGCGAAATATTCATACCTTTTGAGTGTTTTTACTTAGAAAATTGCTAAAAGTTAATCAAAAATGTATAAATTTTGAAAAACTAATGATGCACATCTATAGGTGTCACCTTCTTCTATAAATATTTGTGCAATATTTTCTTTATAAGTCTAACGGGAAAAAAAGGGGCAAAATTAATAAAATAAATCACAAAAAAGCTCAATTTAGCCAACTTAAGAGGTTTCAAACTTCAGTAATACTTATAAGTTCATAACAAATGATACATGAAATTGAGGAAGAAATTTATAGTCTTAATTTTTTTGTTAAAATTTTAGCAAAATCTTAAAAAATGTATACTAAAATTGTGATTTACTGAAAAATCCATTTGATTTTTGGTACTTTTAATGCAAAAGTTAATAAAAAATTGATACATTTTGAAAAAAACACAACATACCAATTGCTCTAATCCTCTTCTAAAATATTGCTAATAAATGTTAAGTGATTATTTTAACAAAAGCCACTCTAAAATTAGTTTTATTAATTTATTTACTTAAAAAAAATGCAAAATCGATCATGCTTTTTCAACGACTTTTAATTTTGCCACAAATCAAGTTTGAAGTTAGAAAAAGTGTCAACTTTGAAGCCTGTAGGACGTTTAGTTTAGCCGCAAATCGCGTTTAAAGATAACAGATAATAGCATGCGATACATCGATGGAAAGGCGGCACTCACAAATATGCCATTTTAAATTGGCTAGGACGCTTAGTTAACCCCAAAATTGTAAATTTCAAGTCAACTAAGATAACTTCCTACCCTTAAAATCTTGCAAACAAATTTAATGTTTACATAAAAACATACATACATACATAGGTACAGATCACATTAAAAGTTAAACAAAGATCACACTAAGCTGAACTTTTACGTGAAAAACCTACAAACAACAACAAGTAAGACCGCACTCGACAGAAATACTATGCTATACTTATATGCATATGTACTTTTCAAATACAGAGTCTAGAGTCTTAACTACATAGGCCTACTTTTGTACAAAAGTACAAAAGTGAGAAATAAATATCTATTCTGAAAGCACCTGCTTGCAAAGAAACAATGGAAAATCGTTCATGGTGGTCTAATTTACATGCCAAAACAATTTTCGTATGTTTTTGTGCAAGCACTAGCGAACATTTTAATTTCTCACTTTTGCACTTTTGTACAAAAGTAGGTCTATGTAGTTACGGCTTAAGTCTGCGAAACGACTGTAAACCACGGGTGACTATTTTATACCATATTCTATTAAGCTAATGTGTGTTAGCTGCGAAGCGACTATTTCTGCGGGTGGCTAGTCATATATACTATTCATATACATATTCATGTTCATATTCGACGAACCAAATTTTTACATGATCAAAAATTACGGCAAAAAATTCTACAATGTCCCAAAGGTAGTAAAAATTTTTGGTCATTTGTAAAAAACATATGAAATACCACCTCGTCCTCGGTTCCAACGCTCGTCTTCAATGATACTCCTTTTGTCAGCTCGCAAGATAAAGCCAATTTGCTTGCAGCACAGTTTGCTGTTAATTCGACGCTGCCAGAAAGTGTTATGACTCCTCCTGTACTTGAGAGCGCAAATGATTCTATGGGACAAATCTTCTTCCGCACTCGTGCAGTTGCCAGAGTTCTGAAAGATCTCGATATACACAAATCCGCTGGCCCGGATAGTATCCCTCCTATTGTTCTGAAGAGGTGTTCTTCAACGCTGGCAAAACCACTGCGTAAGCTTTTCCATCTGTCCTACTCTACTAGTCTCTTTCCGAGTGGATGGAAAACAGCATTTGTCCAGCCTGTCCCTAAAAAAGGCGTGTCTTCTTCCCCCTCCAACTATCGGCCAATTGCGCTTACGTCCCTTCTTTCCAAGGTCATGGAAACGCTGATTAATTTTCAGCTAAAGAAATATCTCGAAGAACGAAAGCTTCTTAATGACCGGCAGTACGGCATTCGTAGCAATAGGTCCACCGGTGATCTGATGGTATATCTCACCGAACAGTGGCACAAATCTTTACATCGTTTTGTAGAAAGTAAGATTATTGCGCTTGATATTTCTAAAGCATTTGATAGAGTTTGGCATCAAGCTCTCTTGTCGAAAATGCGTGCATTTGGTATCGATGAATCTCTTCTTCGTTGGATTAGAAATTACCTTTCGGACCGTTCAATACAAGTTGTATTGGATGGTTTCAAGTCTGAAATTCACAAAATAAATGCTGGTGTGCCCCAGGGCTCCGTTCTGTCTCCGACTCTCTTCCTTATATTTATAAACGATCTTTTATCTGAAACTTCTAATCCATTAAACTGTTTTGCTGACGACAGTACCCTCAGCTTTTCATATTCGTTCTTAGATTCACATCCATGTCCTTCGGATGTGGAACTTGAACGGCAGCGTATGATAAGCTCATTAAATTCTGATCTCGACAGCATTGTCCAATGGGGAATAAAAAATCATGTAGAATTTAATGCTACTGTCGTTAAAACGAAACCCACCTCCCATGCCACTATCCATGAGTGGCACTTGCATTGAGGAAACCGAAAAGCTTTCAGTCCTCGGTATGTGTGTCACAGACCACCTTTTATGGAACGACCACATATTCGACATCGCCAAAAATGCTGCTAAGTGTTTAGGTTTTCTCCGTCGATGCAAGAAATTTGTCTCCCCTTCTGATCTTGCTGTGATCTACAAAGCCTTTATTCGTCCAAAACTTGAGTATAACTCTCACATTTGGGCAGGTGCTCCAATAACCCACTTGAGTTTATTGGATAGAATTGAAAAGAGAGCTCTTAAAATGATAGGTGAAAGAACTATAACGGAAACATTCTCATCTCTTGAGCACCGTCGAAATGTTTCATGTCTTTCGTTATTTTACCGTTATTTCCATAAACAATGCTCTAGTGAAATAGCCAGTTGCATTCCGCCCCTTAAACAATTCAACCGTAATACTCGCGCTTCTAGGAATGCCCATCAGTTTACCCTTGAGCCCAATTTCGGACGTACTGTTAAGTACAGAGATTCTTTCTTTAGTCGCACTACTCGAATGTGGAATGCTCTACCCAGCTCAATTTTCCCCTCCCATTGTGATCTACAGACTTTCAAAACCAATGTGCATCGGTATCTCCTTTTAAATCCCCTCCAATCTACCTAATCGCTCGTGCTGTGTATATCATCTTAAGGGTAGTCACAACCCCTTTTGCACGCGCTTAATATATATATAAAAAAAAAACTATTGTTTCATTTAAATCTGTAAATCACTGTTAAATGTCGCTTTTGGAACGTATTGCGTTTTGCGTGCCTTATGAAAAAAAAAACAAGTTCTTCTTTAAAAAACAAAACAAAAACTTTAATTCAATGATAGTACAATTAAAAACAACAAACAAATAACAAATTAAATAAATAAGGAATACAATAAGAACAAATTAAATAAATAAATTAGCTGGCGGTTTAAAATTCGGACAGTTGCCCGGTTTTATAAATTCATTTTATGACATCATAGCATGAATTGTTTTATAGGAAAGCCTATTTTTGTTATGTGTTTTAATATCATTAATGGCCAGTTGCACCAAAATGCTCTTGAACCAGTTTTTGCTAAAAGGCTATTTAAATTTATCGACATGATAAATTAGTTTGGGTTGCAACAAACATCTTCACAGATTTCTTAGCTAAAAAAGAGTTCATTAACCATCCCTGCATTGAAACATCTGCTTTCAAAACTGAACGAAAAAGTTTCAACTAGTGGAACTGAGACAGCACGAGAAATATCAATGGCCACATTCGGAAACTTATGTAGAGCTATCCAGATACGTACGTGTTGTTGTAATCCCGTGTAAAATAACAGTGGATTACAAAACAGCTTTTGCTGTTGGATAGCTATCCAACCTATCCGAAAAATGTTGGTATACGTTTGTATGTATCCCCATGCGAAATGTCAAAATCAACCAATACGTTCGAAAACCTATATGGATACGAACCTATCTTAGATAGGCTATCGCGTAGGTTTCCGAATGCGGCCAATTAAAATAAATAAACATTGGGATTGGGATTCGCTGCGTACCAACACATACAAAAACACATATGTATGTAGGTACCTAACCTAGTCCATGCAACTCGAAAACAAAAAAAAAATTGTGAAAAATATGTATGTTTGTAACACGACAGCTTAATATTATTATTTTGGATGGGTTGTGGTTCATAAATATATTATTGTATTCTTTTTTGTTAAGTATTGTATTCGGTTGTTTTCCACTTCACTCAAAATATACAAAAAATTGTAGGTATTTAAATTCCAACTTATGCATCTTTGTTTTTCACACTTACATTCTTTTTTTCTTTATTTATTTCTGGGTTCTGCCCAATAAAATTGGTTTTAAAATTTAACTGGAGGAAAATGGAACTTAAGTTTATTGGTTCGTTTATTGGTCTCTTAGAATTAAAAGTTGTTGGTGCAACCAATAAATGTCGTTTTAAAATCTAAAGAAGCTAGCGGCGAGTTATCTTTAACTCGCTGATTAGGAGTAAAGGACCATTCACATGAGAGCGAGCAACGACCGACGAATGAACACACAAATGGGAATTAAAAAATTAATAAACCTTAATATTACACAAAATCTAGTCAAAATTGTAGAATTCGATTTAAGACTAATTTTAAAATTATAAAATTGAATTTTTATTTGCTTAAATATTATAAATTTGAGAAAATAAGTTGGTCGCAACAAAATGCGGCTATTCGTGACGAACAAATTGTTTTCTTAGAATTCTCTTGTTTTAGCAATTAAAATGATAATTTTAGTATCTTAAAATAATCCTATATATTGCTTCCATTTTGTCTAGATTTTGTTAAGAATTTTAGTTAAATAAAGTTTTAAATCCCATTTGTTCATTCATTCGTCGTTGGTCGCTCTCATGTGTACAGTCTTTAAGATTTCTGCCACTTGCGAGCTAGCTAAACCACCAAGGAAGGTAGTTTAGCGAAGGATTAACTCGGACAAATAAATATACCTTCCTTGGTGGTTTAGCTAGCTCGTAAGTGGCAGTAATCTTACTCCTAATCCACGAGTTAAAGATAGCTTCGTTTATTAATATGGGGGTAAGGGTATTCATGCAACGTCGGAAACTTTCCGACGTCGTAAAATCGTAAAGTTTCCGACACACGTTTCATTTAATTTTGTTTTAGCGTTTGAAAAAATAGTTAAAAATGGTGTTATTGAAATATTTGCTGTTGTAAAATGTTGATGCATAAAATAAGGGTATTCATGCAACGTCGGAAACTTTCCGACGTCGTAAAATCGTAAAGTTTCCAACACACGTTTCATAAACGCCCCTTCATTTAATTGCATTATGATGCGGTGAAAAAATTGCGGATTTACTTTATTTTGTTTAAGCGTTTGAAAAAAATAATTAAAAATGCTCTGTGTTACTGAAATATTTGTTGTTGTCAAATTTTGATACATAAAATGTCATAATACTTTTATACAAAATTTTCCACATTTACTAAACTTTCATTTTCGACGTTTACGACACAAATTCGTGTGGGAAAGTTTACGATTTATCGTAAAAGAATTTTCATACAAATTGTGACGTTCGTTTACGACGTCGTAAACTTTCCGACGCTTACGACGTTTACGATGGTTTTCCGACGTTGAATGAATACCCTTAATGTCATAATAATTTTATAAAAAGTTTTCCACGTTTACTATACTTTCATTTACGACGTTTACTACACAAATTCGTGTGGGAAAGTTTACGATTTATCGTAAAAAATTTTGTATACAAATTGGGACCGTTCGTTTACGACGTCGTAAACTTTCCGACGCTTACGATGGTTTTCCGACGTTGCATGAATACCCTATCCCCCTTATTTATAAAGAAGAAATAGTTATTTCAGCTCCCGTGTCTAGGAAAACTGCACCATGGAATTTTTATTTCATGGTGTAGTTTTCCTAAACACGGGAACTGAAATAACTATTTTTTCTTTATAAATAAGGGGCTATATGTATTTTGTTTATTTTCTGAACTACTCAGTGGAGTCATAATTACTGGCTGGGGCCTCCAAATACAATTCAACCTCCATAAAGTTCTTTCGCCGTAACTGTTCATTGAACAATGAAACAAAATATGTGTAGAATGGATGTAGGTAGGTATTATTCAGATTTTATGAAAAATATGTTTATGTGTCCCTTCATATTAATTATAATTTTGTTTTCATAATGTTTCTATACCACACATGAAGCCAAATTATATGGGGCGCCTATCTCGAACTCAAAAATTTTTTTTTGTTCAAACGACATTTTTTACGTGAGCACTCATTTCATTCAATAATCATTTATGTACATTGTACATACATACCTATGTACAAAAATCGATGTACAGACGTTTCATATAGACTCCAAAACGACAAGATTGATTTTGAAGACATTTTTAGATTAGCCCAACCGGATCAGTTTTTGTTTAGTTAAAGTAGTGTTTCTCATACAAATCAGGGGATGGGTCGCTTGTTTGAAATAAAAGCTTTTGTTTTGTTTTCTATTCATTATTTTTTGCACTTTACCTACTGGTTGGTATGACTAATGCTGATGTGGTTTCCCGATTTCTGAGCCTGTTAGTACGTGTACACTGCCAAGTACATGTTTTTTCGCCAAAATGTTTTGTTGGATAATTTTTCCCGGAAAAGTTTACAAGCTGTGTTTAAGAACGCATTTTGCTAAAACAATGACATCAAATTGAAGGGGTTACCAAAAACCCCAACGAAATCTGCCGGACCCTGTAAAAGAACTGCAAAAATAGGGCACAAATAGTTGCGTCACTTGAGGTCACTTCAGAAATCTTTCAAAAAAAAAGACCAAAATTTAACAAATATCTAATTTTGTATTTAAAAAAAATCATTTAATATGTCATTGTTCAATATTGGAGTATGGCCACCATTTTTGTGCCAAAATCTCTGTTGGAAGGAAATTGGTCAAGAAACCCTTTTCGTCCTTTTCACGTTAGTCGGGTTTGGTGATGAACACACAATCCTTCTCATCAACTTCAAAGCACATAGAGATGGATGATGGTGATTCATCTTTAGTGCTCGTCCTTACGGGTGTCGGTGACCCGGGGTTTAGACAAGCGAGTAGAACTAGTAGCGTTTATGTGTGTTAGTGTATCTGAACAGGAGAAAGTCAACTAGTAGCACAAATAGGATAATATTTTTGCCTGCGAATAGCTTGCCAGTTCTGCTAGTGTAGTGTATTGTTTTCATTTATTTGTTTTGTTTCCATAGTTTTGAAAATTTGTATATTTTTCTGTATGAAATATTTTTAAAAAATCATACTAGTTGACAAAACGCGCAGAGAGCTACTAGTCACTCATACATCCATAAAACTAACACTATGATACAAATGCTACTAGTTCTACTCGCTTGTCTGAACCCCGGGTGAAACAAGTTTTACCAGCTTCGGCTCCGGCAATAATTCTAGCATTGGAAAATGGGCGAATGGGCTTCTTCAAGATGTATGTAGTTAATGAGGTAAGATCTATTCAAATCTATAAAACAAGTTCATTAACTTAATATCTGTAGTACAAAATAATTTATATAACCATGTTGATGGAATCTCCATTTAAGATTTTATCTTGAACTGATCTGCTTATAGCATTAGCAGCTTTTCCTATTTGAAGAAGTGTTGATAAAATGGCAAAGAAGTTCTTTGAGCTGAAAATAGAAGTCATATTTTATTATTATTTGCATTGAATTTATCTCAAAATACAGCAAAGTCGAGTGACTTTTTTAATCTTATTTTTTTTCACTTTCAAGAGATAACTCGAGTTTTGTTTTTACTTCTCAAAGAACAAATTACAAAATGTTTTCTTTGGAGTACACACAAGAACGCAATCTATGTTTATTTCACTTTTACTACCTATTTTTTTAATAATAATCACACACGCATCGAAAATAAAACAAGGAATTATTTCTCACCACAGCAATTTAATAAAAAAAAATCGAACTGTCAAAAAAATACAAATTTCATCGCGTAACTTTGTTGTTGGACAAAAACAACAATGTAAACAAATGGCTTTTGGGTAAAACGTACGAAAGATTTGTATCTTTATATTGTTTATCTATGCCACAACGCTATGTCATGCATACCAACTCATATCGTAACAACAACATAGATACATACACATTCTAACTATAGCAGCAGCCACCACAGCTAGCCAGCCACAGTCATCCATCAGTCACCCTAAGGGGCCAGTTATAGCTATCATTGAAAACCATCATTGAAAATATTAATTGTCAATTATGAGAGATTTTGAAGAAAAAATGAATGATTATTTTGATGCCAAAGCTATTTGACTTAATAATTATTTCTAGGAAAAACAAAATTCAATTTTGCACAACTTTTCTCATAAAATGACTTTTAATTTTTCAATGATGAACTACCTTACCAATGTTTATTGAAAAAATTAAAAGTTACGTTATGGGGAAGATATGGGTCAAGATGATTTTTTTTTTATATTTCTGCATTAAAATATTTAATGATTAAATCTTCCAAGGGTCTCAAAATAAACAGCTTACTTTTTCAGTGATGGTTTTCAATGATAGCTATAACTGGCCCCTAAGCAAAACCAGACATAAGAAGAAGATTAACAAAAACAACCCCTAAGCAAACACACACACACCATGACGCAATATGCAGCTGCCAAATTCGAAGCACTCAATGAAGAGAATCTGCAACAAAATCAACCGCAGCTAAGGACTATAAAAGGCATAGCGCCAAAGAAATCATTGCACCAAGCCCTCACCCTGAAGAAGTGTCAACAGGACCTCGTCGCCAAGTCAGTCTGCACTTATACTAAGCCATCCACTAGTTTTGCAGCTATGACAAAAAGAAACACCGTCCCTCAACAAAAAACAAAGGCAGTCGTGAAGCCAGCATCAAATCAGCCACCAAAAAAGCCCCAAATGAAGACGCCAAAGAAGACAACAGTCCCAAATCCACCGTTATCAAGCAAAAACTCCACCCGAATCTAACAAAGGAAGTCAAGCGGCTTTTTGCATCCGATCTTCCCTCTGTTATGGAAAAAGCACGTAATGCCGTGCCAACAAACTACACCGATTTGAACGAAGAACGAATACAAAACCTGCGCTTAGTGGCTTATAACGTTAACTCGTTATTTAGCCTAGTAAAAAGAACAGCATTCAACCTGTTCCTAAAGAAGAACAACCCGGACATTGCCATCATCAGCGAGACTAACGTCACGAAGAGGAACAACATTAGTTTCGCCAACTATAGGACCTTCAGAACTGACAAGAGAGAGGGAAAGGTAGGAACTGCTCTCTATCTTCGGAACAAATTTGCCCACTGTGCCACCGAAGTAACCATCTTTAGCCTGAAATGCTTCGAAGCCACCACCATCATAGTACAGCTTGAATTAGATGGATCTCTCACCATCGTTAGCATTTACAAAAAATGCTCGGCAAATACGGAAGACATAAAGCACGATCTTCAGATACTAAGCCAAACGGTCAGCAAAAGCACCTACGGCCTCATAGGGGGGAGACATCAACGATGAATGTGTACCCAAGACAGCAACGATGGCAACACTATTGTAAACTGGATGGACGACAATAGTGATCAGCATTCACTGGTCATCATATCACAACCCAAACCTACCTTTCCCAGAACCCCGTCAACATTGGACTTTTATCTCGCAACTTCGAACCTGGTATTTGTTCTACCAGAGTTGCGTTACTACGTCTGTACGACTCTCGATAGTGACTCGGATCATGAAGCTGTTTTGCTGGCAGTTAACCTTCGGCTACAAATCATCTTCACCAGCCTACCCGAGGAGTATATCAATTACTCAAAGCTTGATGCTCATAGACTTCAAAGAGACGTCGATCAAAAGATCACCTTACCTCCAACAAACAGGAATCTCCTTTACTCCGAGATCGACACCGCTATAGAGGATTTGGAGGCAGCAGTCACCAATGCTCTTGGTAACCAGAAGCAGCGGAGAAGCTCACGGGATAGATACCAACATCTTCCCATTTACATCAAAAACCTCTACCATCACAGACAGCGGCTTAGGAAGCGGCTAAAACAGATTCACCAAAGAGAGCTCAACACCATCAACGGCAACTACCAATCTGTGTTGAGCGAGCTCAAGTGTGTTAACATCATGTTCAAGAACTCAGTACAGCACTACAACGATGTTCAGCTACAGAAGAGACTCCAAGCCATCAAACCTGGACCCGATGCTTTCAAGAAGATCAACAGTGTCATCGGGAAGAAGCCTCCAATGCCTGCAACCATCACAGTCGCTAACACTGAGGCTACAACCAACGAAGATAAGGCAAAGCCTTTGCGGACTACTTCGAAGACCACTTCAAGCCTAATCCACCCGCCGACCCAGGTTTCCTAGAGGAGGTGAACTCATCCATACAACTTGCACAGCTTCCACTAGAAATAACAAGGTTCAGCGACAGAAATCCAGCTAGTGATCCCGTTGACAACACTGAGTTCACTACTCCGGAGGAAGTCAGTAACATCATCCTCAGGAATCCACCGAAGAAGTCTTCAGGACCAGACAACATCTCAAATTTCGTCCTTAAAAGGCTTCCACAGTCGGTTAATATCTTATTGGCGATTCTCCTCAACAACTGCATCAACAACTGCTATTTCCCCAGCAAATAGAAACTGGCAAAAATTGTCGCTATCCCGAAAAAAGGGCAACAACAATGACGGCTCTGGATATATGCCAATCTCTCTCCTCTGCAACTTGTGCAAGATACTGGAAGAACTGAGTCTCGGACGACTCAAAACTTTCTCCAACAATAACGGCATAGTCCTCGATATGCAGTTCGGATTCCGGCAGAAGCACTCCACCCTTCATCCTCTACTGAAACTGCAACATGATATTGCGTTCTCTCTCAACTGTCACCAGGTAACTGTCGGATGCTTTCTAGATATCGAAAAAGCATTCGACACTGTCTGGATACAAGGACTTATTCATAAGCTCAACCTTTTTCATTTTCCAGCCAATCTTATAAAAATAATTTATAACTTTCTTCATTCCAGGTCATTTTACGTCCAAATAGGAGCTGCCAATCTACAACAAGGACTATAAGAGCTGGAGTTGCTCAAGGATCCAAGCTTGGGCCATTCCTCTTCAACATCTTTACAGCAGACTAGCCACAGCCGGGAAACGCACAGGCTCTCCTGTTTGCCGATGACTCCCTGACATACGCCAAGCCCATCTCTCCAATACTTGCTGCAAGAAGAGTTGAAGCCCACATTGGACGACTCTACTCGACTCGACGAGTTCTACCAGCGCTGGGGCTTCAAAATAAACTCAGCCAAATCTGAACTGATATGTTTCAGACGACCTAGCAGCTCCGGGAATGCAAGAGGACGCTCAGCCACTAAATGCAGGAACACGATGATCAGCCTACCTGACGGAACACAGCTTGCAGCCAGCAAAAATGTAAAATACTTGGGAATACAGTTTAACGAACTGCTGCGGTTCAATCCTCACGCAGAAACAAGAAGCCAAGATAATTCAACTGGACCTCATTCAATCCAGCCGAAGATGCCTGCAGAATACAATACCACCCGAACCCTCTAATAGAAAGAGTGATAAACCAACAGATACATCCTGACCAGCGGTACCTCACAGCAATGGAACTTCTGGATGAGGAACTGATATCAACGATCGACGAGGGGAACATCCCCTTCTACGCTGACCCAGGGTCAGCTCACTACCGTGGCTATAACCACATCCCCCCAAACGATCCACCAACATGACAACCGGACCTCAACAACCCGAGAGAAGTAGCTGCCAATATATCCTTAAAATATATTTTTAAAACCCAATGAAAACCAAATGTAAATTAAGCTTAAAATAATAAACAATGTAAAAAAGTAAGGCCCCTTCTGTGCCAACATATTATTAAGAAATACCGATGTATACTTTAAGATAACTAACGTTAAGCAAATTGTAAATACAAACATTTTTGTTCAATAAAAAAATCGTTAAAATCGTTAAAAAATCATTGCACTTTTAATTTGAACTGCTCTGGCTCTTGCAAATAGTAAAGTAAAGCAATCACTTTCAAGCACGGTTGCCACTTGGAAATAAATCTTGTGACCAAAATTGAAAATAAAAAGCACCAAAACGAGTAAGAAGTGACCAAAATAATTAAAATCTGAAAACTTCATAGCACACAGAAAATCAAAATTAGCTATATTTTTCTCATTTATGTATTATCATAAATAATTAATTAGAAATTAACAAAAATATATAAACAAAAAGGTACAACATAATTCACGAAATTACTTTAAGGGCAATGTGATCACCCCTTCTTCATAATAAAGTTTAGACCGCACAAGGTGGAACTGCACTGCAGCGGAACTGCGATTCACAATAATTTGTATTAAATTTTATGAAGTTCAGTTGCTGCTTTCAATTTCATGCAAATAATGTTTTGTCGCGTCCCATCGCGTCGTAAAGTGTAGTTCCGCTGCAGTTTTGTGCAGCGGAAAACGTTTATTTACTAAATCACATTTTTTCACAGCATTTTATATTAAATTCACAATATTTTTTTAAATCAATCAATACGAAATTGCGTATAGTTAAATTGAATCTACCAAAATGTACACGCATAGGGGCGTATTCATAGTCATTTTAGAGCTGGTTCTAAATAGGTTTATTTGAATTTTCGGACGTTTATTTCATTTTTTTAAGTTCATTATTTCAAAATTTTTGAAACTATTTGTGTAGTATTATTCCAAGTTAATTATCTTATACAAATATAAAACCAACAATTTGTAATTAAAATCGATCTGTATTCCTTGAGCCAAAATTATCTTAAACTGTAGTTTTATTAAACCTGGGTCAATCTGCGACTATGAATATGCCCCATAATATCTAATTATTTAAAAAAAAAAAAAGGTTTCTGCCCACCAAACGCTATGTCACATGTTTTTTATCCTGAAGCTCTTTGGACAACATAATATTATTAATGTTGTCAAAGTTAAGTCTGTTTCTCAACTTAGGTTTAATTAAACTTAAATCATAAAACTTTCTTTCAGCAGCAGCTGAGCTGTGTGGTAACGACAATAACAAACCTTTAGCAGTGGCGATTCCTGGTCCTTAGTATTGGTTTAGCTACGTGGTCTAGGGAAAGTTAAAATAAAAAAAAATCATATTTTTTTTTTAATTTTATTTTTTTTAATAATTTTAATCTTTTTAATAATTAATATAAAAAAAAAGTTTAAAAATTTATCGACACATAAATTCGCTTCGTCGTTCGATGACTTTATCATAAAAATCGTCACTTTGTATAACAATTATATAAATATAAATATCTACATCCTATATCTATATGATTTTGCGTTGTAAGAAATCTTAAATTTAACCTTACCTACCCACATTAATGTATGAAGTAATGTATGTAATGTACCTATCGTTAAACAATTTAGTTCACGTTCAAACCTATGTAAACAAATTTCACGTTAGAGGTCAGCCGATAAAAGATACTTCTAGCGACTTTATCCAAAATAAATTGATGATTATTTATATATGATCTATTTTATTATAATAATATTATTTCTAGGTTCTACTATATATGCATTTACATCCATCTCACTTCTAAAAAAAAAAAAAAAAAAAAAAAAAAAAAAAAAAAAAAAAACAATGTCGCACTCTCATATTTCAAAGCACCACAATCCACAAATATATATACTCACATTTAAAATCCACGCAAATACAAAATAAGTAATTAATTTCGCAGTTTTAGGATTCAATACGAATCAACTGTTTATGTTTATTTCGCAAATAGCCCAGTCAATTCGACAATAAATTCGCAAAGTGCGATGTAGTTCTGCATTTCTGATATGTTGTTATAGGGTTTGTTAGAGTTGTCTTATCTAAGTTTGCAGCTCGAAAAACTTGTGCTCGCTGCAGGAAAAATGCAACAGCCCATTTTTTCCGATTATTTCCTTTATAACTTTGGAAATATGCAAGTAAGGAAAAATACATTTTCTACAAGACCACATCAGTTTTAAATTCATGCATGTTATATTTGTGTTGCTATCTAACCATGAATAAAAAAGTCTAAGTAATTTTGAAGCAATCAAAAAATAAGTCAAAAATTATCCAATTCTGCTTAAAATTTGGAATCAAATAGTCTAAGTATAAAAAGACGAAATTTGAAAATTCGATACAAATCGGTCAAATAGTTATGACAAGAAACATGATGTTAATTAAGTGCAACACGCAATGTTTGCATCATTGTTGTGGTCAAAGTAGGACACTTAAGTTGGCACTGATTTTTGTACACGTACTTGGAACCCTAAACTATCATAAAATATAGTTATAATATTTATATCTTTTTTTAAGCAACTTTGCTAGCCAATTTAAAAGTTTTAAAAATGTTCACGAAATTACATATTTACATTCCAAGTGTACAATTTTCGGAAGTTTTAAAATTGATATCAAAGCTGCAAAAAAAAGGAATACAAATCATAACTATAGTTTATCATACTTAAGCGTTTCAAGTACATGAACAAAAAAATCACAGCAGTGATGCAAACATTGCTTGTTGCACTTAGTTAACATCACGTTTCTTGCCAAAACTATTTGACCAATTTGGATCGAATTTCATCTTGTAATACTCTAGAATATTTTATTACAAATTTTTAGCACAATTGGTCAATTTTTTACCTATTTTTTGATTGCTTCAAAATTACTTAGTTTTTCTGATTTTTTTTTTTTTTTGTTGAATTCTTGGTTAGATAGCAAGACAAATAAAACATGCATGAATTTAAAACTTATGTGGTCTTGTACAAAATTGTATGATAAATAAGTTTATAGTAGACGGTTTTTTCCTTAGTTGCATATTTCCAAAGTTATAAAGGAAAATTTCGGAAAAAATGGGATGAACTTAGCGTTTTTTTCTATTGCATTTTTCCTGCAGCGAACACAGGTTTTTCAAAGTTGCAAACTTAGATACAGACTACTCTAACATGCCCCAACAACATATCAAAAATGCAGAGCTACATCGCGCTTTGCCAATTGAGCACTTTTTTTTGGAAGTAAGTAGGTACCTGGAGCTGCTAGCATACCTGATGTATCGTGCTTTATCGCATCATACTAACGCTTACGCTTTCATTTATTTATCTGGGCCTTGCTTAGGACATGTGTAGCAAAACGCTCTTGTATTTTAGATTGTATGGTACTTGTGTTTGTACTTGTATTTTGAATGGATATTATTAAAAGTTGTATGTAATTTGGTAGCGCGGATGTTGTAAGCTTTCAAGGAAGACTTGTTGTATGTTGTATGAGAGTTTTGTGTTGTGTACTGTGTTAGAACAATGTGGGTAGGTTAGGTAGGTATCTATTTTTTTTTTCATTATTATATCAATGCTCTTTGTAGGGAATTCGGTTTTGGTATCGCATATTGTAACGCTGAGGCAGTTAGGAAGATGGGAGTTTTATGTTGTGTAAAGGAAAATATGATTTGAAAATAGGTAGGTAGGTGGGTAGTTTTTTTTTCTATTTATGGTATTGATTATTACAATTACCTAATCATTATCATAATTTCAACATTACATTCATTCATTCATTCAAATTTCATTTTTATTTAAATTCTTGGTTTAGCGGCGATAAACCTGCTAACTGAGAGGAATCGCCACTGACCTTCAGCCATTTTGTTTTAATTTTACAAGAAAGATTTATTAATATATCTTATTACTTGCCTATCCATTTTGTATGTTTTGTTTTCAACAAGAACCAACAAAACCAACAAGCGAAATAGACGGAGACGCTTAAACCCAAAAATATTTCAAACTTTCCATCTGTCAATAAATTGTCAAATAAAGTGGTCGTGGACGTTTATACAGGAGATGAACAAAAAAAAATTGCACTTCATTTTGAGAAAATGAAAATTAAAAGTCGCGTTTTTTTTTTCATAATTCTTCTTCAAAAAAAGTGACCAGATGGATAACAAAATGACCAAATGTAAAAAAAATTACCAAATTTGGTCACAAATGACCAACGTGGCAACCGTGCTTTTAAGTTTTAACTTGTACGTCTAAGCACGAGCACCTCTCTGGACTTGTCTGGCTCTTGAAAAACATTAAATTATTATATGAATTGAATGTTAAACCTTTTTTTAAGATATATAAAATTTATGTATTTAAACCTAATAAGGGTAAACAGGCCTTTTATATTATACATTTCGTGCATTGGCTGTTCGTTAAATATGTAGTCTTCTAGAGTTTGAACTTCTTTATACACCTTTGATGCTGGGTTTTAAGGTAAAAGGACTGACTTCATTCGCTTATACGCGTCTGGGCCAATTAATGGCAGGAACAACGCAACTTTTACGATTGTCTTCGGTTTTATTAATTTTGAACAATTGGTCCATTCTTTCTAGATACTAGTCGAAATCATCACCAATTAAAAATTGTGCAATGGATCCGATTAATACCATCTTGGCTCTTAGCTTTATATTTAATTTATTTTATTCAATACAGATTAAAACATGATTATGACTTTTTTTCAACAATTTTTAGTTAGCCTCGATGCCAATATTATACAGAGTGTCCCTTTATTCGTACATTGTATTTTAGGGCATAATTCTTGGGTATATTCTAAGAAAAAAAAAATCGTTCTACAGTAAGGGCCTATATCCAATGTTGACATTATTTATCAGGGATTTAGGAAAAGTCTTACTTTGGTTTACCATAACCAGGGAAAGGGTTTTGCTGACCTAAAAAAATCTAAAAAGGCAAATAAAAATTCTAAAAAAGGCAAAAAAAGGCATTTATTAAATAAAGAGAATGGGCCTTACCAATAATCAAATTTAGAGATCAGTTAAATATTTAAGTGGACTCTAAATAATGAACCATACCAATAATCAATTTAATAGTCAGCTTAACGCTAAACGTCACTTTAAATTTAGGAGTAAGGAAACGCATGTTTAAACTCGTGATTAGGTGTAAACGCCGCGTTTGTCATTCTGAAAAGCAAAGGAGGAAAATAATTAATCCTCTCCTCTATGTTTGTCGCTTTCAATTGAATTAAATTGCTTGTTCGCGAATTTCGTTGCAAAACTATAAAACTAATAAGGTAATCAAAATAAACAAATAGATTTATTCCTTCTTATTTGATTATTTGTATATTTCAATTTGAGAGTGAATGGCGAAAAACTAACACTAAAAATCGCACGCAGCCTAAAATTTGTTTGATGACTTTTTTATTATAACTAAGATGTCATTGGCTGCGATCAAAAACCTATGTAGAGCTATCCAGATAAGTTTTTGTCGTTGTAATCCCATGTAAAAAAACTTGCTGATTACAAAACAGCTTTTGCTGTTAGATAGCTATCCATGATATCCGAAAAATTTTGGTATACGTTTTTATCCCAAGCGAAATTGTTAAAAAAGCCGACTACAAAATGCAATGCCGAAATTTGTTTGCCGTCATCGAGTTGTATTTTGCTAAAAACTCTTTCAATTAACCTATCCGGTTTTGCTTGATTAGAAACCTATATGGATAGGAAGCTATCTTAGATAGGCAGTCGCATCGATTGTTGAACGCGGCCATTTTCATTCACATATTAGCTGTCTGTTTGGCAACAAATGCAGTCGATGATGTAATAGAGCACTGATTAGTTAAATACGTGTTTAATTTAGTTATTGGTAACACACACAAATTAACTCGTCTCTAAAGTTTAGCGTGGCGTTTATCTAAACGCTTGTTTAGTCATTAATTATTGGTAAGGCCCAATATAAACATAACTTAACATCTAATTATAATCAGCCCTATCAGGAATTCCATCGAAATCGGAAACTTCTTACGAATCCCTAAAAAACGGATCACAGAATCCATCGTAGTGGAAAATCCCATACAAATTGCAACTACGAACGGATTTGGTGATAATTTTTTCGGGATTCGTAAAATGTTTCCGATTACGATGGAATTTGTGATAGAGCTGAATAGCATTGAACTACCAACAGCTTTTTGAAGTTCTCAGGTAACAGCCTTCTACGATTGTCTCTTAGAAGCATCTTCAATGAGCTAAAGGACCTTTCCACGATTTACATTAAAAGCAGTAGTGAACTTTTTCAACACTTCATTTGCAATTATTGGCCCTTTTGCTTTTTCTAAATTTTCATTGCGAATCCCTAAAAAACGGATCACAGAATCCATCGTAGTGGAAAATCCCATACAAATTGCAACTACGAACGGATTTGGTGATAATTTTTTCGGGATTCGTAAAATGTTTCCGATTACGATGGAATTTGTGATAGAGCTGAATAGCATTGAACTACCAACAGCTTTTTGAAGTTCTCAGGTAACAGCCTTCTACGATTGTCTCTTAGAAGCATCTTCAATGAGCTAAAGGACCTTTCCACGATTTACATTAAAAGCAGTAGTGAACTTTTTCAACACTTCATTTGCAATTATTGGCCCTTTTGCTTTTTCTAAATTTTCATTGATATTTGCAGTGCAAGCATGCACGATCATTTATAGAGAAATGCAAAGATCTAGTTTTTATTGCCGTTGTCAAAATTAAGTGCTTTTGGGTCTTTTTGTTTAAAAAAAAGATTTGTAGGCATACAATCTTCTATGATCGTTAACTTGTTTAACCAGAGAGTTAACCAGAGTTAACACATATGATGCAATTGCAGATTTTTGCGGTTGATTGAGGCGAATATAAGTTAATATTCTTTAAACCTCGTATACGTATAAAAACTACGTATAAAAACGAAAAACATGTTTTCAAAGTTTGATCTCATTTGAGCTACGGTGGCATGCTAGATAAGACTTAGCTCGTCGATGGGGAGAGGGATCTAAAGGAAATAACAACATGAAATTATCATGCCAGACTAATCATACAAATTGTATGACTCTTTTAAAAGCGATTTATGCGGACGGACAGTACAAGGTATTGGCAAAGGGTAAATTGGTATTCATTTACCAGAATACATTTGACCCACCCTAAGATCTCCTTGGCAACACACGTATTCTTATTGTAGTGTTACCCCTATACCGGCTAAACCAAAAGGTAATCCAATCAAGGAATGCGAATGCCACTGGGAACACTTCCTAGAGGGCACCCAGGTATGAGTGGAATACCAAGAATGAATATTCGCATGCCACCAGGACCCCCACCACGAATACTGCCACGTATGATGCATAAGAAGAATCAACCACACAAGGAGACTAAGGGAGTCATGATAATTGATAATTACAGCCAACCTCAAATTCGCTGAGATTAAAAAAAAAACCTTCCTTCTTGATTCCATTGATAATCTTGATTTACTGGAACGCAACAAACGGGAGGTTTCTACCGTTAAGATTTTTCTGTGTAAATGATAGCTCCTATAATTGGGATGCTGAAGCACCATTAAAGTAAGTGGTAGCCAACTTTGCTTGTCGAATTTTTGTTTTTATATCTAAATGATTTTAATTATATTAAAAGGTAACTAAGTTCAAAAAAATGAATGTAAACCATTTCTAAAGCTAAAAACTGGAATTACGATTTTAATTATGTAGATAATATGGATGATATGGATGGATAATATGGATTTTAAGTGGAAATATTTATTTTTCTCCTAAGATGGATACTTAAAGGTTTTTTCTAAAAAACGGTTAACATAGTCTAGACTAGGGTTGCCATGGCTGTCTAAGACGGCTTTCACACAAGGAAACTGAGTTGTCAGAAACTGGCTAGTTTGTTGGTGAGAAGGGTGTGAGGGGAAATTTGTTGTCTTCCTTTAACGCCCTTCTCGCCTAGAAATTAAAAATCGCCGGCAACTCAGTTTCCTTGTGTGAAAGGGGTAAGTAAGCTTACCATCATCTACCTTTAAAAAAAGGACAAAAAGAAAACAAAAACTAGGTCCACGAACATAAATTAAAATACAAAAAATTAATAACTTATATTTAAAAAGACAATTTTATAAAGTACTTTTTATTGTATGTTCAGATTGATTTTTTTTTAGTTTTTAATGAGAACATTTTTAGATAAACTAAAGGTAAGATGATTTGTAAAGTGAAATTTGAATTATTTTATTCCGGTTATTTTTAAGAATTACTTTTCCTCTAAAATTCAAATTTAATTTTTCAAAATTTTAGTTTCTAATGTGTAAACACAAAATTCGTGAGGTTCTGGTTGGCCGGAACATTTTTTTTTTAAGTTGAACACTCAATTCGTTTTTCGGAATGAACACTTTGCATTTTGGTAATAAGAATCCATTTGGACATCCACTAATTGAATAGAAAAATGTGCTTCTACAGTTCTTTTTCTTTTAAGTATGTCTATTTTCTTTAAAAGAATTTGTTTTCTTGAAGTTTAAATGTTTTTATTTTTCTCTCTGGCGTTTGACCCCTATGACTCTCCCTCTGGATCCGCCACTAATTTAGAGATAGACATCAGGGGAGCGATTACACTGGTGACTATGGCAGTGGCCTATGTCCTGGCGCATGAGATTCCTTTACCCAAATCCGATTCGAAAAACATTTTTTTGTTTAACTCAGTGGTCAAATCGAGAGCATTAAACGATTGCTGATGACAAACCAGTGTGAAACGAAATTATTGCGTCGGTAGCCTGCATACTTTTTTGTGTCTTGTTTAAAACGAAAGCTTCCAAAACTTTTTATGTACCCGAACTTCTGTTATTTAAGTGCATTTAAGATGTTATGGGGCCCTTGATCGCGTATTTTCCTTTGCTTGCAATGGAAATTTTGGAGTAACAAACTGTGCAATCTGCTTCGGAATCATATCTTCCTTTTCTAAATGAAGGATCATCATAATAAGCACTTCCTTTTTGGCATGGTTTTAAAATGATCTTGTAAAAAATATCACACAAGGAAACTGAGTTGTCAGAAACTGGCTAGTTTGTTGGTGAGAAGGGTGTGAGGGGAAATTTGTTGTCTTCCTTTAACGCCCTTCTCGCCTAGAAATTAAAAATCGCCGGCAACTCAGTTTCCTTGTGTGAAAGGGGTAAGTAAGCTTACCATCATCTACCTTTAAAAAAAGGACAAAAAGAAAACAAAAACTAGGTCCACGAACATAAATTAAAATACAAAAAATTAATAACTTATATTTAAAAAGACAATTTTATAAAGTACTTTTTATTGTATGTTCAGATTGATTTTTTTTTAGTTTTTAATGAGAACATTTTTAGATAAACTAAAGGTAAGATGATTTGTAAAGTGAAATTTGAATTATTTTATTCCGGTTATTTTTAAGAATTACTTTTCCTCTAAAATTCAAATTTAATTTTTCAAAATTTTAGTTTCTAATGTGTAAACACAAAATTCGTGAGGTTCTGGTTGGCCGGAACATTTTTTTTTTAAGTTGAACACTCAATTCGTTTTTCGGAATGAACACTTTGCATTTTGGTAATAAGAATCCATTTGGACATCCACTAATTGAATAGAAAAATGTGCTTCTACAGTTCTTTTTCTTTTAAGTATGTCTATTTTCTTTAAAAGAATTTGTTTTCTTGAAGTTTAAATGTTTTTATTTTTCTCTCTGGCGTTTGACCCCTATGACTCTCCCTCTGGATCCGCCACTAATTTAGAGATAGACATCAGGGGAGCGATTACACTGGTGACTATGGCAGTGGCCTATGTCCTGGCGCATGAGATTCCTTTACCCAAATCCGATTCGAAAAACATTTTTTTGTTTAACTCAGTGGTCAAATCGAGAGCATTAAACGATTGCTGATGACAAACCAGTGTGAAACGAAATTATTGCGTCGGTAGCCTGCATACTTTTTTGTGTCTTGTTTAAAACGAAAGCTTCCAAAACTTTTTATGTACCCGAACTTCTGTTATTTAAGTGCATTTAAGATGTTATGGGGCCCTTGATCGCGTATTTTCCTTTGCTTGCAATGGAAATTTTGGAGTAACAAACTGTGCAATCTGCTTCGGAATCATATCTTCCTTTTCTAAATGAAGGATCATCATAATAAGCACTTCCTTTTTGGCATGGTTTTAAAATGATCTTGTAAAAAATATTAGAGTAAATAAATTGAACCACCAAATAAAATAAAGTTTTATATTTTGCAACTTGAGGCTTAACTACGGAAACAATCATGTTTATTTCACACTTTTGTACTTTTTGAAAAAAGTAGGTCTATGTAGCTATTTTCTTTGTGTAAGGGGGAAAAACAAAACAAATAACAGAAGCCGAACAAATAGGCACGTTCAACTAAATTTAGAGGGTTGACAAACGGGAGTCAAAATAAGATCTGTTTCATTTTATGCTTTCCATTAGATTTCTATTGCCTATGATTTTCTTTTAAATTCAGAGTTCGATGGCTTTTTTAATTTTCGTAATTACTTGTTAAAGGAAAAAAGAGGACAATTTCTTTAAAAGTTGGAGGACGTTCCTTGCCGGGGTCCTCCAAAAAGAGGACGCATAGCAACACTAGTCTAGACTCATAATCATTCCACAACTCCTCCGTACCGGGGTGCCAGATGAAGAAAGATGAATTTGTGTGATGTCTTCAGAAAAATTGTTGACAGGTTACTCTCCCACCGAATAAAAAATTTAATTTTTAAACAGATTTCTAGCTCTCAAGATATCGGAATATAAAATGAAAACAAAAAGGAATTTAAATGACTATGATTAAGAGATAAGCTATTGTTCAGACTATGAGATGGACCTTAATTAATGGAGATTCTTTATTTAGAGAATATTAGTACACATTATGTATATGTTACTGTAATACTCCAAAATGAGGAAATTATGATCTTTTTTAAATAGTTTTTCTTTGACAACATTATCTTCGGTGGCCTGAATTTGGTAGGCCGCCCACCATAGGTCCAAAAAAATGTTAACATTTGCACCTGTCTGACGATTAAACATAATCATGAAAAGGAAACATTTCGTACATATATACACTTTATAAAGCATCTCCAATAACGAATGTCCATCTCATATCTAAACTATATAGCTTCGCCATTTTAATCTAAATCCTACTTTTAGCATTTAAATTGTTTTAGAAAATAAATATTTAGCCTCTGTGCATTCCCTACTTCCAAGCTTTCGTTCCACAAATTTTCATTCCAATCATTTTAGTATTTTATAAAATTATTATTTCAGTATATTATAAAATGACTGCTCTTAGAAAAAGAAGTGCGAGGTGGCGATAACATAAAAAAGTTTTCTGAAAACCTAATTCAGCCGTATAGTCCAAACTGATGTAACTCTTGATTTCTTGGTGTTAAAAATAAATTCCATATTTATTATTATTTGCTTTAATATGTTCAAAATACCGCGATACTTAACCAAGCAATTTCGAAACCCCGATAATCGATAATTTAATGGAGCTTCCGATCAAAAATTATGATATATTATGATAGCATTATTATTGTGGTTATGTATATCCTTTTAACTAATGGTCAGGGGAAATCATGCATATCGAAAATAGCCTGCTGAAGACTTTTTGCGAACTTTAAAAGGTTTTCTATGCTTGATGCGGTACACTTTTGTTTTATGTTGTATGCTAGTAATTTTAGACACAAATTTTAAAAACAGCTAGAATAATGCTCGAAATTTTTTGCTCTTAACTTATACAGAAAAAAACATTTTTTTTACAAAACTAAGGTATAAAATACACATATTTGCATTTTATTTAATTCATTTGCATTCTCGTTCTACTCAGCATACATGCCAGATATTTACAGTCCATCAATAGCATTTTTAAAAGCTACCCAGTAAGGGTTACTGTCACCAGTTTTTGTTATTTTGTTATATGTAGGGTCTCTTTGTTTTATATTCAATTACAATATTACCTCCAGCCTCTTCACACCATTTAAGTAGCTAGTTCAAATAAGAAATTATTTTTTTTAAGCCTTGCGAACAATATTTTTTTGATTTGTGAAACATGATCCACATTTATCGCCAGGCGTACATCGAATCCAATTCCTAAAAGTGCTGGAACAATATTATTTGAACACCTCCATGTAGCGGGTTACATTTACTGTTGTTACATCTCCAACTTTAAGATTTGGCTTCTTCTCTAAACGGAGCACTTCCTCTACTCGAAGACCCATCATTTTATTAAACAAATATTGAAGTTTCTCTCCGGCTGGGTTTTTATGTAAAAGTGATCCGTGTCCGCGGGTTGCTGACTTTAAAGAAAATTCCTGAAAAATCATCAAGCCTTAACAATGGAGGAGAATCTGAATCTGTTCAAGTTAACTTACTCAAAATACTACGTTCTGCATAAAAAAAAAAGGATACACTTCTCCGGGAGCTGCAATTCCTTCATCTAAAGAAAAACCAACATTTAAGCTTTTGAAGTTATCGGTTAGGACAAACGGTTTCATTCCACGTCCGCCACCTAATTCTTCATCTTTAATTTTTAAATGTAAGAAAAACGTATTTATAACATGGAAACTAAATATGGTCGTAATTTTTTTTAGAAAGCTGCTACAAAAGTAAGATGAACTGTCCGTTTAAAGGATTTGCCTTCTTTCTTCAGAGCCAACACATTTCATATCCTAAGCTCCTCGTGCAACTATTCTTGCTTCTTCGTCCATTTCTGCTCCAAATTGATGATGTGTCAAATTTTCTCCGAACACAGGCACAACATCTGTTCAGAAAAAGTTTTTTTATTTTTCTGTGTTAAATATTATAATTTTTGTCATATTATTATTATCATTTAAAAATCATAATTCTATCATTTTTCATTTTTTGTTTGTTTTTTGTATAATGTAAAATATTCAACTACCGAACATATGATACAATACCCTATAGTTTTATGATTTTGTTTTTCTCAAAAGTTAATCCCCTATACCGGAGCATAATTGTTGTATTTTTTGTAATCATGCAATGTATTTTTTGTAATATGCAAAATTAATGCTATATTGTGTCGCATTATGAAACACATCATGTTTATCTTGGTTATCTTTGTTTGTCTTTATTATTACAATAGGGAATTGAACTTGTAATAAAATCAATTATTATTATAACGTGTTAAAAGATCGTTTTTTATTTCAATTGTTTTTCTTTGCTATTGTTCTTGATCCAAGTTGGTCCTTCGAGCCGGATATACATTTTGATTAAAAGTTAATTAAATTGAACAAATTAATTTGAATAATTTTGGTAGTAGCTACGTACATTTGGGAAAGGAAACCTTTGGAAAACCTTTGGACACAAGCTATATACCCATACCTAGCTGCTTACGGTACACCTTGCTGCAGTTTTTGGTGATTGCTAGATATTTCGAGACTACTTTTGATTATGTCGTGTTTTTTGAGCTGAAATTGTGTCGCTTTTGGTGTAAAAAATAAGTGAAATTCGATTGTACACCCACGTGTTTGACCTTACCGTAATGAATGTATTAAAGCAGTCACGAGGACATTTGAAGGGTGCTATAACGCGAGTACATTCATTTATTTTAGATGTTGACGTCGAAGACATTAGTATTTTAGAAACGCGCTTAGAACGATAAGAGAAGGTTTGGAAATCTTTTTGCATAAACCAAACTGAACTCTATCAATATTCTGCGGAAGAGGGATATGTGGATCCCGAAACAGATTTTGAAACCACAAAAACTAAATATTTAGATTCAAAAAGTGCTTATGTGAAAACAATTAAGAAAAATTCTCCTTCGATTCCACCCCCACCGCCTCCGCGTAGTGAAAATACGGATGATTCGGCAAATAAATCGAATGCGGTTTTAGCAACTTTTTTGAATGAGTGCTCGACTTCTAAGCGTTCCGATGTAGAGCTACCCAAATTTAAAATACCGTCGTTTAGCGGCGATTACCGTGAATGGCCCGAGTTTCGGGATTTGTTTCTCGGAAGCATTGATTGTTCGAAGAGACTTTCGGGTGCGCAAAAAATGCGTTATTTAAAATCATTTCTGGAAAAAGATGCTGCGAAACTCTTTCGCAATAAGCAACCCCCAATGCAAAGTGTGCAAAGAAACACATTTCTTGCCACAGTGTCCCCAATTTCTCGGATTATCTATTCCCTCGCGTCGTAGCTATGCTAGAGATCAAAAACTATGCTATAATTGTTTAGGTAGCAATCATTCGTCCTCGAGATATCGTTCTAAAACCCGGTGTCCTCATTGTCATGTTCGCCATCACGTTCTCGTTCATAAGGATCAGCCGTCTTCTGGAGAAGCAACCAACACCAATCCAAATACTGAACCACCCGCGTCGTCGCCCAGCTCTTTTGCAATCGTTAGTAACTATTCCCAAAATGAATCCCGTTCATCTGGAATTTTGCCTACTGTAGTCGTGAAGGTCATTGATTCGTTAGGTAACAGCCAGTTTTATTGCATGTTACTTGATACCGGTTCGCAAGCATCTTTTGTTACCGAAAGATTTGTCACAAATTAGGGTTACGTCGTCGTCATGCCAGTCATTCCAGATCAGAAAATTGTTTCCTTACTTGTTGGGTTGGATGTTGACTTTTCGCTGAGATGATTTTGGGAGATTGAGGAAGTGACTCAAATAATTTGTTCATTGGATCCAGATGACTTTGCGGACACGCATTTCATTAAAACTTTCTCTCGTGTGCCTGATAACAAATATATTGTTAAACTTCCTTTCCGATACAAGGAAATCGTTTTTAGCAACACTCTCTCCGGGGCCTTGTCTAGATTGTTTTTTCATGGAACGTCGCTTTTCTCGTCAGCCTAATCTTCAATCTGAATATTGTCGCTTTATGAGAACTTATCTTGAGTAAGGCCACATGGAAAGGATTCCCGAAAATGAGATCGAACCTTCATCTGGGAAGGTTTTCTATTTGCCACATCATGCTGTGGTAACAAATAAACTGCGGGTTGTTTTTGATGGGTCTCATAAAGATAGTAAGGGTGTTAGTCTGAATGAAATGCTCTACCCAGGACCTCCACTCCAGCGTAATCTCATAAATGTCTGTCTGCGGTTTGGGGTTCATAAATACGTTTATTGTGCCAATATCGTGAAGATGTTCAGGCAAATTTGAATTGACGAAGGTCATCGCGATTTTCAACGTATTGTGTGGTGAGAGAATCCAAATAAACCAATTGGACACTACCGCCTGCGTACCGTCCGTCACCTACGGAACTTCGCCTGCTCCCTTTTTGTCAATGCGTGTTTTAAAACAGCTCGCCTTGGACTAGATAGATAGATAACAAATTTTATTTTCCACAAAGTTTTTTTACAAATGGTTGGATTTCACTATAATAAAATTAAATTAAATGACAATAACTTTTTAAGTTGCCTGTCAGGTAAAAGTGTTGACTATATTAAATTTATTTAAGCTTAGCTATGGATTTGTTTTTTTTTAAGAATATTCATTCATGATTAGATTTCGATATCTTAGAACGTTTTTTAAGAAATTGATTGTAAACTTGCGTACAACTTTGTCCGTTGAGAATTTCAAGGAACTGGTCACGGTTAAGGCTTTCACGTCCAAAGAACTGTCTTCTGTATGTCCGAAAACAAGGGCACACTCCTACAAAGTGGTATGTATTTTCAGTAGCATCAAGGTTACAGATCGTACAAATGCCAACCGAATCTCTTCTTAATGCTCTTGCATTGAGATTAAGCAATCTGCACCTGACCTTTAACACCATACTTATCATCTTGCGTGAGTTACTGTCTTCGAAGTAGTTTGGCACCTCGGCATAGTTCAGGTTACAATACTCATCGTGGAAGCATGATTGAAGAGCTCTGTTTGTGTGTTCTACCAAGTGTCTTTCCATGAGTTTTGCGCAAGTTTCTGTATGTAATGCTTTCCACTGAGACTTTGTAGACCAGTTAAACTCGATGTTGACTTCATTGAAGAGTTCTGACCATTCATTAGCCCAGTAAATTTGTTTTCTCACAATGACATCTGAAAGTTGTCTCGGCAATCTGTTTAAGGGAAGGGTGCTTACTCTTTGGATGTATTTAAAATGGAGTTCAAGTGTTGAAAGGAAGGCTTTTGGAAGTCCTATTTCTAAATTGAGTACGTAGTTTGGCGTGTTACTAGGTAAGGAGAAACATCTTTTAAGGAAAAACCGTTGCAATTTGTCTACTTCGTTATACTCGGAATATCCCCAAACTTGAGCACAGTAGTTCATAACTGATTTTGAAGCAGCTTCATATATCTTATACCTAGCTGAGTGTTGGATGTATTTGTTTCTGATGAAGTTTGACATTTAGCATTTATTGAATTTTTTGACATTGCAAGTCTCTGCGTAAGATGTTCTGTCCACGACATATTGTAAGTCAGAGTAACTCCTAGGTACTTATATTTGTTTGATATTTTGATTTCATCGCTGTTAAAAGTCCATTTTTCCTCAGCCTTGGACTATAAGGATCAATTTCCAATTGCTTCTCACGCTGTTTTACATGATTTTTATGTGGACGATATTATGAAAGGGTCAGATACCGTTACTGAAATTCTAGAGCTTAAAAACGAATTAATAAATTTGATGTCATGTGGAGGCTTAGAATTGAGTAAATGGAGTTCCAACTGTTGGCCAGTTTTGCAGGGGACAGGCTCCGAATCATCAATCTCTCTCGATTTTGATGCCTCAAAAAATTGGACCAAGGTGCTTGGCCTAATTTGGAATCCGCATCGTGACATTCTCACTTACAAAATCTCCATAGTAAAAGATTCATCGTTGAAGCCCTCTAAGAGGATGATGTTATCACAGATTTCAAAAATCTTTGATCCCTTGGGTTTTCTGGCTACTGACACTTTTTTACTTAAAATGTTGTCTCAGGAAATATGGGCACATCCAACGAAAATCGGATGAGATGATCCGCTGCCTACTGAGCTAGCCAATAAATGGATTTCCTACCAAGAGGAATTACTCTTATTTGAAAGGGTTGAGATGTTGTGAAGGTGTACCTTGGATTCTAAACGTTTTGAGTTGATAGGCTTTTCTGATGCATCTGAGAAGGCATATTCCGTGGTTTTGTACGCTAGAAGTGTTTCTGAATGCGGGAAAATAGAGGTTCAATTGGTTGCTGCAAAAACTCGCGTCGCTCCCATGAAATAACTAACCATACCGCGTCTTGAACTATGTGGAGCATTGCTGCTAGTTCGTTTGGTTCATCTGGTTCGGAATGCGTTAGACCTAAAGCCTGTTCAAACATTTGCTTTTTGTGACTCTCAACTAGTGTTAGCCTGGTTATCCTCTTCTCCCAGTCGGTGGAACACCTTCGTTCCTAATAGAACTTCAGAGATTCTTGACGTTCTACCCCGTTCAAATTGGAACTACATTCGCTCTGAAGAGAACCCGGCGGATTGCGCATCCCGAGGGGTTGAGTCTAGAAAATTATTGGAATTGGTAATTTGGTGGAAAGGCCCCGATTGGATTTCGAGAAGTTCTGCGTCTTGGGCGATTCCTGCAGAGAGCTCTGAATCAGAGGAGGTGCCTGAAGGTAGGAAAGAAATTGTGGTAGTCAATTTATCGTGTACTCCAGAAGATCCTATAGATCTACTAGGCAAGCTCGTTTCTTCGTGGGATCGTGCGGTTCGAATTATTGCGGTTTTTTTGCGGCGTGCAAAACATGGTAAACTTCCTGCAGAGGAACGCATCCATGGATATCTTCGTTCTTCAGAACTGCTTTATGCGAAGCAAAAATGTCTTAAATGGGCTCAGAGAGAATTTGAAGAAGACATTAAAGCTTTGAAGTTAGAAAACTGAGTCTCCGAACGCTCAAAACTATCATCTTTGGCTCCTTTTTTAGATAATGTTGGGCTACTTCGTGTGGGGGCAGAATCTCAAAAGCCGTCGATGTCACGTTTTACCTAAAACAACCCATTATATTGCCAAAGGCTCACCCTGTTTCTAAACTTATTCTTCATGATACTCATATAAGATATCTTCATGCAGGTGTATCCGAACTTTTTTTCCTAGTGCGTCAGGAATTTTGGATTATTGGAAGCTGCACGTTCACGACTGCATGAATTGTTTCCGTCAACGACAAGCCACATCCCAGCAGCTGATGGGAAATTTACCTTTATCTAGACTTTCCCCATCCTTTGCCTTTGATCAAACCGGTTTGCGACTATGCGGGCCAATTACTCTTCATTAAGCCAAAGGAAGAAATCCTAAATTTGTAAAAGGCCACTTCGCGCTTTTCGTGTGCATGGCAACAAAGGCGCTGCACTTAGAAGTCATGAGCAACTTGTCTACGGATGCCTTTATAACGGCATTAAGGCGATTTATTGCTAGAAGGGGAAAGTGCAGTATCATCCACTCTGACAATAGCACTAACTTTCGTGGAGCTGCTAACAATCTATCGGAATGGTACAAGTTAATTCGGTCGTAGAGTAATAATTCTAAAATTTCAAAGACATTGGCGGCTGATAGCATCAGATGGGAATTCATTCCACCTCACAGCCCGCACTTTGGTGGGCTTTGGGAAGCGGGGGTAAAGAGTGTGAAACAGCATCTTCGTAGAGTAGGGAACAATATTTTAACCTTTGAAGAAATGACTACTTTGCTCTCTCAAGTTGAAGCCTTGTTGAATTCTAGACCACTATGTGCTTTATCTGATTCTGACTTAAACCCTCTTAATCCTCCTCATTTTCAAATAAGTAGACCATACACCGCAATTCCGGAACCCAGCTACCTAAATGTCCCAGTGAACCGACTTGGAAGATGGGAACTGGTCCAAAATATGCTTCAAGGATTTTGGCGGCGTTGGCACTGCGAATACCTCACATCACTCCAACAGCATCCCAAGTGGCAGAAGAAAGCTAATACTTTCGAAGTTGGGGAGTTAGTTTTCGTAAAAGAACCAAATATGCCACCAACTAAACGGGCCCTCGGTCGAATTGAAGTACTTCATCCAGGAGAGGACAACCTTGTACGAGTTGTGCCGGTGCGAACCCAGAATGGCATTTTTAAACGCCCAATAAGCAAACTTACAATTTTACCAATATCCTGAAATCCTTCAGGGGTGGCCGGCGTGTTCAGAAATAGTTTTTTTTATTTTCCTGTGTTAAATATTATAATTTTTATCATATAATTATTTTCATTCAAAAATCATAATTCTATAATTTTTCATTTTTTTTTGTTTTTTGTATAATGTTAAATATTCAACTACCCAACATATCATACAATACCCTATAGTTTTATGATATTGTTGTTCTCAAAACTTAATCCCCTATACCGGAGCAAAATTGTTGTATTTTTTGTAATCATGCAATGTATTTTTTGTAATATGCTAAATTAATGCTATATTGTGTTGTTCAAACACATTGAACACTCGGTATGATAAGATAAGTGATATAGCTTGTGTTTGCTTAGGACATCTTATCTAGCAAATGCGAGCACATACACAAATTACGATTAGCATCTTATCTAGCAAATGCGAGCACATACACAAATTACGATTACAAGCAATTGATTGCCTGGGCTTGGGTTCAGAATTTGTGTGTGTGTTTTGTTATCACTTATCGATATCACGAACAAAAACTGTATATATAAGCGTAGGTTAAGATTTAAATTTTAGTTACAATAAAGTCATTATAGAGCATACAACTCTGAATTTTATTTGACTCGCGGTTTATGAATTTCCCCCCACCAGAGGTAAGGGATTTATAAACATTTGGTCCTTCGAAACGGATCCTTATTTGTATTTTCTCAATCGTCATTGAGGCGAAGGAAATTTAAATAAGAAGTTATAATAAATTTTGATTGGTGAAATTTTCTCAATTGCTAATAAGCAAAGAAAATATAGTTAATCACCTTTCAAAACTATTATTTTCAATAGCGTACTTTACGGCTGACAGTAAAGTAAGTGTAATCGGGACTTAGACACCGAATTAAAAGTGAAGTGTAAAAAACAAAGAGTGCAGTTAAAAAAAAAAAGTCAAAAAATCAATTAAAAATGGACAAAAAGGATAAACTGTACAAATCCCAAAAAGAAATATGGGATGAAATTGTGCTTATTCATAACAAGCTCAAAAATAAAACCAATAGAAAATCTGAGTCGGAAATAAGGAATAGACTAAGTTCTATATGTTGGAATAAGCACAGATAATTATTTCGAAATGAATTATTACCAGTGCATTGAAAGTGAAGTTAGCAAAATAGATGCTTTGCTTGATGCAACAAAAACACCAATTCAGCCAGGAGACACTGATGACTCAGCTCCAAAGTCTTCAACAAACCATCAAAAAGACGACGCAATAAAAACAGCAAGTGCTAAAACTCTGCCGACGACGTTTGCACCAACTGAAAAAATCTCATCCCGAGTTGAAAAAGACGTGGTGGAAAAATTCAATGCGCTGAAATTGATTTATAATAAAATCACCGTAGACCTTGAATATTATGATAATAACATTGAAGACATCTACGAAGAATCGCAAAAGAGCGCTTCTAATAGCCAAAAAATATTTGAAGAGGGAGCAACAAACCCCGAGATCCTGAAGAAGTCCTCCAACCTGAAGCTGGAAGAAGTTCGAATTCCAGTCTTCTATGGCGATTTGAACGAATGGATGTCCTTCCGGGATTTATTCGTGAAATTAGATCATGAAGTAGAGCATATCTCGAACGTAGAAAAGATGTTTAGACTTAAGTCTGTAGTCAAAGGTGAAGCAGGAAAGCTCATCATGCATCTCAATGTAACTAATACGAATTATGAAGCGGCATGGAGTATGCTCGAACAGAGATTCGAAAATCGATGATTGCTGATCACAACTCTGGTTGACAGATTACTTGATCAGCCAACAATTAATGGAGAGTCAGCAAGTTCTGTTAGACAGCTATTGGACACCACAAATGAGTGCATATTCGCACTGAAAAATCTTAAGATACCACTAAACGATGCATGTCCATTTATAGCAAGAGTGGTTATAAGGAAACTGGACAGAGATACCCTAAGGCAGTACGAGCAAGGTGTGAAGAAAACAAAAGAAATCCAGAGATTGGATGACGTTTTACAATTCCTGGAGCAACAGTATCAAACACTTGAAGCAATAAAAGGAAAAGCGAGTGGAAGCCACAATGCTCACAAGAATAACCAAAAACAACACACATTTTTTACAGACCAGATAAAATGTTTTTAATGCCAAATGTCTGGCCACCAAACAAAAAATTGTCGAAAATTTTTACAACTGAAAGTGGCGGAATGACGAATTTGGACTCGGAAATCAAAAATATGCTATTTGTGTTTAGACCACACAATAAACACAAAATGCTCGCTTTCTTAATTTGGTGAAGAAATTTGAGTCTGACAAAATTCTAAAAGAAGATGATCTCATGACAAGATACTCCAGTTTTACAAAACTTCAAAGAATAGTAGCATTTATCATACGCTTCATTTGGAAAAAAGATGCGTGTCAATGCGTTTTTAAACTTTTCTCCAGTAGACAAAGTAGAATACGCTTGGAAACTCATAGTGAAACATCATCAAAAAAGCGAATTTGAAACAGAAATAAAATGTTTACAACAAAAGAAATACATTAATCCAAACAATAGAATTATCAATTTAAATCCGTTCTTGGATAAAGATGATATTCTAAGAGTAGGCGGCAGGTTGCATTTATCCAACTTACAATACAATCAGAAGCATCCAGTCATTTTAAACAAATCAAATATAACGACAGCAATAATTGAAGACACACATCAAGCAACATTACACGGATCCATTCGCGTCATGGAAACCATAATAAGGCGAAGGTACTGTATCGTTGGATTACAAAATGCTGTACAAAAATGCATCAGACTATGTCCAAAATGCATAAGATATCGACAATGTGTGGCAGGACAGATAATGGGAAATTTACCAAAATATCGAGTTACTGTATCACATCCATTTGAACATACTGGAATTGATTATGCTGGACCTGTACTGATGAGATGTTCGAAAGGAAGAGGACAGAAATCATTTAAAGGCTATATAAGTATTTTCGTGTGTATGTCAACAAAGGCAATACACTTAGAAGCAGTGAGCCAAATGACAACAGAAGCTTTTATGGCAGCTTTAAGACGTTTTTTCGGCAGAAGAGGAAAGAGTGCTCATCTATATTCTGACAATGGATCCAATTTTGTTGGTGCAAGCAGACAAATGGATAAGGAATTCTTACAAGCAATCAAACAGAATTCAGACGTTAGTCAGATACTAGAATCAGAAAGGATTCAATGGCATTTTATTCCGCCGGCAGCCCCTCACTTTGGAGGAATTTGGGAAGCTGGAGTAAAGGCAGTGAAGCATCATCTAAGGCGAGTAGTAGGAGATTCGAAATTAACCTTCGAAGAAATGTCAACTCTCTTAGTCCAAATTGAAGGAGTTTTGAATTCCCGGCCACTCTGTGCATTCAATAGCAACAATGTTGAGGATTTAGATGTACTGACTCCAGGCCATTTTCTAATTGGAAGGCCCTTGATCGATTGCCCTGAATCAATTAATGATCTTACAATTAATTCCACCGACAAATGGAATCTTATTCAAAAAATGAAGAGAGATTTTTGGAACCGCTGGAGAAACGAATATTTACATACGCTTCAACAGAGGAAGAAGTGGAAAACACAACAAGATAATGTTAAAGAGAATGATGTAGTCATCATCAAAGACGAGAATACACCGCCATCCAGATCGTTGTTAGGTAAAATAACGGAAGTCCACACTGGAAAGGATGGAAAAGTACGAGTAGTGACTCTAAAAGTTAAAAACGGCACGTTGAAGCGGCCTATACACAAAATTCTTGTATGTCCTCAAGAGTCGACAGAGTCAAAAGATACTGAAATAAGTTAATCCAATCTTACAATGAAATTAGTAACAAGGATTCCAAAAATGAACACAATGGCCATTATTTTAATGCTACTACTTATGATGACCGGTGTCCTTGAAGGAGCACCGCTGGCAATAGGCACTAAAGGGACTTATCTTACAAGGCTTCAGCAAAATTCCGCAATATATTTAGACACTATAGGAAAAATGGATGTTGTAAGATCAAATTGGAAATTACGATCTGGATCCATTCTTCAAAGAGTTGCAGGGAATCAATAATCTGACAACACTGTTAGAGGGACAGTGCCATAAATTGAAATACTTCAAAGAATTCTGTGAATCAATGGTTCAATCAATGGGAAGGAAGTTTCGCATATTGGCATCAAACAATGACCTGTTTATGATGAAGAATAGAAAAAGAAAAGCACCATTGGAATTTGTCGGATCAATCTTACACATACTTTTTGGTACAATGGACGCAGACGATAGAGAGGAAATGACGGAAAATATGAAAGCCCTGTTGGATAATCAACAACAACTAAAACAGCTCAGTGAAAAACAGACATCTTTAATTGATTCTACAACTAACATATTAAAGAAAACAACTGACGATGTGAATAACAACCTGGAAAGGCTAACTCAACAGCTAAACACATTCTACACGCACTCAGTCCAATTCCAGAATGCTGAAAAATTGACATTACAATTTCAGTCACTGGCAATACAAGTTAATACTATGATTGAAGAATGTGATAGCATCCAATCAGATATAATCACGTTGCTTGTTGACATGAATCATGTTCATGTAAATCCACATTTACTTAAACCATCACAACTCATGAAAGATATAGACTTCATTGAAAGTAATCTGCCAAGTGATCTCACAATGTTGGGAAAACAGGAAGGGAACATCGTTAAAGAAACTTACAACTTGTGGCTAAGGGTACTATTATCGGTACTCGATTAGTAATTAGAGCTGATATACCACTTATTAATAACGTACCATCAGAGGTTTACAATTTGATTCCTTTGCCAATGGAATTTAGAGGAAATATGATAATAGCACAACCAACAGCAGAATACATGGCGTACAATCCAGTAGAATTTGTGTATACACTGATAACGGAACCACAACTAAATACCTGCAAAAGGAGCCTGGAAGGAAGATTCTTATGCCAAAAGAATTGGGTATGGAATGCAGCTACCGACAGATCCTGTGAAATGTCAGCTTTGAAGAATTCAAAGCATGCTAAATGCCAATTCAAGGAATTTCCTTATCACGCATTTTGGAAAGAGTTGTCTGGAAGTAACCGTTGGCTATTCAAAATATACAACCAATTAACATTGGACCTGAACTGTGGCGATTATGAACAAAGATTAGTGGAACTACCTTCTCAAGGTATATTGACTTTGGCACCAGGATGTAAGGCACAATTTGAAGGAATAAAAATAACATCTGGGTATCAATTAGGATCAAATGTAAAGGCTGATCCTCTGGCGATGACATGGACAAAGAATATAGATCTGATAACTGAGAATCAATTGACTCTAACGAATTCATTGCTGGTAGAGACTTAGAACAGCATCCGACAATTGATATCACAAGTCCGTGACATGCGGGAATATGAGTCAAACATTAAATTAGTTAAGTTTCATCAGATAAGCGGCCATGTATCTTTATTGATTACTGCTTTAATAATTATTATTTTAGTTACTTTATATTTGAAAAGAAAAAAGAAAACATCCGAGATTGATTTCTCCCTACCTGCTCTATGAGGCGGCGCAGAATGTTCAAACATATTGAACACTCGGATAAGAGGTATGATAAGATAAGTGGTATAGCTTGTGTTTGCTTAGGACATCTTATCTAGCAAATGCGAGCACAAACACAAATTACGATTACAAGCAATTGATTGCCTGGGCTTGGGTTCAGAATTTGTGTGTGTGTTTTGTTATCACTTATCGATATCACGAACAAAAACTGTATATATAAGCGTAGGTTAAGATTTAAATTTTAATTACAATAAAGTCATTATAGAGCATACAACTCTGAATTTTATTTGACTCGCGGTTTATGAATTTCCCCTCACCAGAGGTAAGAGATTTATAAACATGTGTCGCATTATGATAATTGTTAATCGACCACCAAGCTGAACACATCGTCAAGTTAATTTCATTTGTCTTGATCATTACAATAGAGAATTGAACTTGTAAGAAAATGAGTTGTTATTATAACGTGTTAAAAGATCGTTTTTTAATTCAATTGTTTTTCTTTGCTATTGTTCTTGATCAACATCCATTTGTGAATTTAAGACAACAGCTGTTAAATCGGGCTGGGTTCCGGTCCATGTTATTGCTACAACAGGATTTTCTAGATTTACTGGATAGAATATTTTCAGAGGAAGATTGATATCAGCAGCTTGTCTTTTCAAAAATTTAATGCAGGGTTCTAACAGTTAAAGATAAAATAAAGGAGAAGATGAAGAAATTTAAATATGTGTTAAAATAACTTCTGTTTTAAGTGGAGTGAAATGGGTATTTTCCAGAAACTGATTTTGAGGCCTAACGCCAGATAATAAGAAGTACATTAAATTTGTGTAAATATATTGCTCCCGGTCCCGGGATGTAAGTCTATTTTACGTTGAGAAACAACCCAAAAATAGAACAAATTAAGATATTATAGGTACCTATAGAGTAATAGAAGATTCCATTTTTCGTTTGTTGGCCCAATGTTCGGCCACAGGCGATACTTGTATAATATTATTAATTTAAAAAAACTTACCTGGAGTGTATGAATATAATTGTTTTGATTTTTGTTCATATATACCAAGTTTTTGGTATATTTCTATTTTATTTTTCTGTTTTCACTTTTTATTTCTAACAATTTACTTTTCAATTCAATTTGATTGCAATGTTTTTTTTATTCTATCTGTCAAAATTCTCGTCATGATTGAGCAAAACTGGTCTACTTCTCGTGGTGGAAGTTAGGGCACGTATGCATGGAATTTCAAGGGTGCGTTTCTAATTTTTGATTACATTTTCTTTGTTTTCAACATAAATAGTAATAAATATTACTGGATTTATATGGCAGAAGCAACAAAAGTCTATATCAAATAAAGTTTTTGTTCATAAATATTTAGAAACATCAATTTTATTGACAAAATATTTTTATTTTTTAATTTAACGGATTCTCTTTTTTGAATAGTTGAGCCCACTTATTCACCAAATTGCGCACTGAGCAAAACTCCGTTTGCATACATACAAAGCTCGTTTTTCCCATTTTCTTTGATGTAAACCATAGAGAAAATACTACCTAGAGAACCGACTTAAGGGGTCCATGCTCTTTCACCCTACAAGCTGAATTGAGAGGATTATCTCCGTTTCAGCAAGCATGTGTGCAGTTGCCGTGCATTTTAAATGTGAAAAACGAGCTTTATATGTATGCAAACGAATTTTTGCTCAGTGCGCAATTTGATGAATAAGTGCGCTCAGATATTCAAAAGAGGGAATCCTTTAAATTCAAAAATCGAAAAATAAAATATTTTGTCAATAAAATTGGTGTTTTTGAACAAAAACTGTATTTGATATACCCTTTTATTGCTTCTGGCATATAAATCCAGTAATAATTATGGCTATTTATGTTGAAAATAAATAAAATGTAATCAAAAAGTAGAAGCGAACCCTTGAAATTTAATGCGTACGTACCTTTAAGTCCCATTTCCACCACACAGCTGCAGAGCAAAACTGAGAACCGAGTGGTGAATTTTTTTGACATTTATTGTTGTTGCGATCTCTGCGACAACAATAATTTTCCACCTGTGCCGGATTCGGATTGTGTTCAGGACAAAGAAGACAGAAGACTGCTTCAAGATCTGGACGTACCGCTGCCTTCGGTGTCCTCATCGTGCCTCCCAGCGAATAAATTGCCTTTGCCTATAAGATTTGGTAGTGTAGTTAATAAACCATCGCCCAAAGCATCCATGTCCTTATCATCCAAAAATGCAAGGAGGTATGCTGTCGGCACCACCTTGCTATGTGGGTTTGATCCCACCGTCAATGCATGGCCAGAGTCCGATTCCACAATCCCAAATACATCGCTACGACAGCTACTACGCTACCTTCGCGACACAGTCCAGTTGTTCATTCAACGTCCTACATGGGCAGTTCCAATGAGTATGGGAAACTGACTGGACGGAATCCGCCAGTCTATCTATGGGACCATAAACATCAACAACATCAGCAAACGCAGAAGAATCAACACCACCACCAGTCGCAATAACCAGCAGCAACCCGGTCGAAACCTTATGAATATTGGTCTTAATCCACAAAGCTCTTCGTCCTATATGGGTGGCAATATCGGTAGTAACACTGAATCTCCTCCAGTCCTGTATTCCCTATTCATCCGGATAAAAAACTTTAAGGGTATCTAAAGGATTTAGAATTCACATTCATCTGCATCCTTTATGTGTATGTAATTAAATTCGAGAAAATCACGAAACGACTCAGGAATCATCACAGTGCCTGCGGCTGTGAAGACAACAAGCCGTCGTCCTACAAAAGAAATTGAACGACATCTACTCCAATGGCAAGCTAACAAGTGGTCTGCCACCAATTCCCACTCAACCACCCAAAAATGGGTTCTGTTTTAGAATTAGGTAATGAAATTTTATTTGTGCAAATCAGGTAAGTTTTTTCTATTTCCTAAATTATTATCAATATGATAAAAGTTATCTTAAACTTAATAATAATATAAATGTGAAAGAATGACCATGACCATTTTAGACGTTTTTAAACAGTTTTTGTTGGACACCAGTGAATTAAGTAACACGCTTCGTGGGTTCTGAGAGGTCATGGTCATGGTCATGGTCATGGTCATGGTCATGGTCATGGTCATGGTCATGGTCATGGTCATGGTCATGGTCATGGTCATGGTCATGGTCATGGTCATGGTCATGGTCATGGTCATGGTCATGGTCATGGTCATGGTCATGGTCATGGTCATGGTCATGGTCATGGTCATGGTCATGGTCATGGTCATGGTCATGGTCATGGTCATGGTCATGGTCATGGTCATGGTCATGGTCATGGTCATGGTCATGGTCATGGTCATGGTCATGGTCATGGTCATGGTCATGGTCATGGTCATGGTCATGGTCATGGTCATGGTCATGGTCATGGTCATGGTCATGGTCATGGTCATGGTCATGGTCATGGTCATGGTCATGGTCATGGTCATGGTCATGGTCATGGTCATGGTCATGGTCATGGTCATGGTCATGGTCATGGTCATGGTCATGGTCATGGTCATGGTCATGGTCATGGTCATGGTCATGGTCATGGTCATGGTCATGGTCATGGTCATGGTCATGGTCATGGTCATGGTCATGGTCATGGTCATGGTCATGGTCATGGTCATGGTCATGGTCATGGTCATGGTCATGGTCATGGTCATGGTCATGGTCATGGTCATGGTCATGGTCATGGTCATGGTCATGGTCATGGTCATGGTCATGGTCATGGTCATGGTCATGGTCATGGTCATGGTCATGGTCATGGTCATGGTCATGGTCATGGTCATGGTCATGGTCATGGTCATGGTCATGGTCATGGTCATGGTCATGGTCATGGTCATGGTCATGGTCATGGTCATGGTCATGGTCATGGTCATGGTCATGGTCATGGTCATGGTCATGGTCATGGTCATGGTCATGGTCATGGTCATGGTCATGGTCATGGTCATGGTCATGGTCATGGTCATGGTCATGGTCATGGTCATGGTCATGGTCATGGTCATGGTCATGGTCATGGTCATGGTCATGGTCATGGTCATGGTCATGGTCATGGTCATGGTCATGGTCATGGTCATGGTCATGGTCATGGTCATGGTCATGGTCATGGTCATGGTCATGGTCATGGTCATGGTCATGGTCATGGTCATGGTCATGGTCATGGTCATGGTCATGGTCATGGTCATGGTCATGGTCATGGTCATGGTCATGGTCATGGTCATGGTCATGGTCATGGTCATGGTCATGGTCATGGTCATGGTCATGGTCATGGTCATGGTCATGGTCATGGTCATGGTCATGGTCATGGTCATGGTCATGGTCATGGTCATGGTCATGGTCATGGTCATGGTCATGGTCATGGTCATGGTCATGGTCATGGTCATGGTCATGGTCATGGTCATGGTCATGGTCATGGTCATGGTCATGGTCATGGTCATGGTCATGGTCATGGTCATGGTCATGGTCATGGTCATGGTCATGGTCATGGTCATGGTCATGGTCATGGTCATGGTCATGGTCATGGTCATGGTCATGGTCATGGTCATGGTCATGGTCATGGTCATGGTCATGGTCATGGTCATGGTCATGGTCATGGTCATGGTCATGGTCATGGTCATGGTCATGGTCATGGTCATGGTCATGGTCATGGTCATGGTCATGGTCATGGTCATGGTCATGGTCATGGTCATGGTCATGGTCATGGTCATGGTCATGGTCATGGTCATGGTCATGGTCATGGTCATGGTCATGGTCATGGTCATGGTCATGGTCATGGTCATGGTCATGGTCATGGTCATGGTCATGGTCATGGTCATGGTCATGGTCATGGTCATGGTCATGGTCATGGTCATGGTCATGGTCATGGTCATGGTCATGGTCATGGTCATGGTCATGGTCATGGTCATGGTCATGGTCATGGTCATGGTCATGGTCATGGTCATGGTCATGGTCATGGTCATGGTCATGGTCATGGTCATGGTCATGGTCATGGTCATGGTCATGGTCATGGTCATGGTCATGGTCATGGTCATGGTCATGGTCATGGTCATGGTCATGGTCATGGTCATGGTCATGGTCATGGTCATGGTCATGGTCATGGTCATGGTCATGGTCATGGTCATGGTCATGGTCATGGTCATGGTCATGGTCATGGTCATGGTCATGGTCATGGTCATGGTCATGGTCATGGTCATGGTCATGGTCATGGTCATGGTCATGGTCATGGTCATGGTCATGGTCATGGTCATGGTCTATGGTCATGGTCATGGTCATGGTCATGGTCATGGTCATGGTCATGGTCATGGTCATGGTCATGGTCATGGTCATGGTCATGGTCATGGTCATGGTCATGGTCATGGTCATGGTCATGGTCATGGTCATGGTCATGGTCATGGTCATGGTCATGGTCATGGTCATGGTCATGGTCATGGTCATGGTCATGGTCATGGTCATGGTCATGGTCATGGTCATGGTCATGGTCATGGTCATGGTCATGGTCATGGTCATGGTCATGGTCATGGTCATGGTCATGGTCATGGTCATGGTCATGGTCATGGTCATGGTCATGGTCATGGTCATGGTCATGGTCATGGTCATGGTCATGGTCATGGTCATGGTCATGGTCATGGTCATGGTCATGGTCATGGTCATGGTCATGGTCATGGTCATGGTCATGGTCATGGTCATGGTCATGGTCATGGTCATGGTCATGGTCATGGTCATGGTCATGGTCATGGTCATGGTCATGGTCATGGTCATGGTCATGGTCATGGTCATGGTCATGGTCATGGTCATGGTCATGGTCATGGTCATGGTCATGGTCATGGTCATGGTCATGGTCATGGTCATGGTCATGGTCATGGTCATGGTCATGGTCATGGTCATGGTCATGGTCATGGTCATGGTCATGGTCATGGTCATGGTCATGGTCATGGTCATGGTCATGGTCATGGTCATGGTCATGGTCATGGTCATGGTCATGGTCATGGTCATGGTCATGGTCATGGTCATGGTCATGGTCATGGTCATGGTCATGGTCATGGTCATGGTCATGGTCATGGTCATGGTCATGGTCATGGTCATGGTCATGGTCATGGTCATGGTCATGGTCATGGTCATGGTCATGGTCATGGTCATGGTCATGGTCATGGTCATGGTCATGGTCATGGTCATGGTCATGGTCATGGTCATGGTCATGGTCATGGTCATGGTCATGGTCATGGTCATGGTCATGGTCATGGTCATGGTCATGGTCATGGTCATGGTCATGGTCATGGTCATGGTCATGGTCATGGTCATGGTCATGGTCATGGTCATGGTCATGGTCATGGTCATGGTCATGGTCATGGTCATGGTCATGGTCATGGTCATGGTCATGGTCATGGTCATGGTCATGGTCATGGTCATGGTCATGGTCATGGTCATGGTCATGGTCATGGTCATGGTCATGGTCATGGTCATGGTCATGGTCATGGTCATGGTCATGGTCATGGTCATGGTCATGGTCATGGTCATGGTCATGGTCATGGTCATGGTCATGGTCATGGTCATGGTCATGGTCATGGTCATGGTCATGGTCATGGTCATGGTCATGGTCATGGTCATGGTCATGGTCATGGTCATGGTCATGGTCATGGTCATGGTCATGGTCATGGTCATGGTCATGGTCATGGTCATGGTCATGGTCATGGTCATGGTCATGGTCATGGTCATGGTCATGGTCATGGTCATGGTCATGGTCATGGTCATGGTCATGGTCATGGTCATGGTCATGGTCATGGTCATGGTCATGGTCATGGTCATGGTCATGGTCATGGTCATGGTCATGGTCATGGTCATGGTCATGGTCATGGTCATGGTCATGGTCATGGTCATGGTCATGGTCATGGTCATGGTCATGGTCATGGTCATGGTCATGGTCATGGTCATGGTCATGGTCATGGTCATGGTCATGGTCATGGTCATGGTCATGGTCATGGTCATGGTCATGGTCATGGTCATGGTCATGGTCATGGTCATGGTCATGGTCATGGTCATGGTCATGGTCATGGTCATGGTCATGGTCATGGTCATGGTCATGGTCATGGTCATGGTCATGGTCATGGTCATGGTCATGGTCATGGTCATGGTCATGGTCATGGTCATGGTCATGGTCATGGTCATGGTCATGGTCATGGTCATGGTCATGGTCATGGTCATGGTCATGGTCATGGTCATGGTCATGGTCATGGTCATGGTCATGGTCATGGTCATGGTCATGGTCATGGTCATGGTCATGGTCATGGTCATGGTCATGGTCATGGTCATGGTCATGGTCATGGTCATGGTCATGGTCATGGTCATGGTCATGGTCATGGTCATGGTCATGGTCATGGTCATGGTCATGGTCATGGTCATGGTCATGGTCATGGTCATGGTCATGGTCATGGTCATGGTCATGGTCATGGTCATGGTCATGGTCATGGTCATGGTCATGGTCATGGTCATGGTCATGGTCATGGTCATGGTCATGGTCATGGTCATGGTCATGGTCATGGTCATGGTCATGGTCATGGTCATGGTCATGGTCATGGTCATGGTCATGGTCATGGTCATGGTCATGGTCATGGTCATGGTCATGGTCATGGTCATGGTCATGGTCATGGTCATGGTCATGGTCATGGTCATGGTCATGGTCATGGTCATGGTCATGGTCATGGTCATGGTCATGGTCATGGTCATGGTCATGGTCATGGTCATGGTCATGGTCATGGTCATGGTCATGGTCATGGTCATGGTCATGGTCATGGTCATGGTCATGGTCATGGTCATGGTCATGGTCATGGTCATGGTCATGGTCATGGTCATGGTCATGGTCATGGTCATGGTCATGGTCATGGTCATGGTCATGGTCATGGTCATGGTCATGGTCATGGTCATGGTCATGGTCATGGTCATGGTCATGGTCATGGTCATGGTCATGGTCATGGTCATGGTCATGGTCATGGTCATGGTCATGGTCATGGTCATGGTCATGGTCATGGTCATGGTCATGGTCATGGTCATGGTCATGGTCATGGTCATGGTCATGGTCATGGTCATGGTCATGGTCATGGTCATGGTCATGGTCATGGTCATGGTCATGGTCATGGTCATGGTCATGGTCATGGTCATGGTCATGGTCATGGTCATGGTCATGGTCATGGTCATGGTCATGGTCATGGTCATGGTCATGGTCATGGTCATGGTCATGGTCATGGTCATGGTCATGGTCATGGTCATGGTCATGGTCATGGTCATGGTCATGGTCATGGTCATGGTCATGGTCATGGTCATGGTCATGGTCATGGTCATGGTCATGGTCATGGTCATGGTCATGGTCATGGTCATGGTCATGGTCATGGTCATGGTCATGGTCATGGTCATGGTCATGGTCATGGTCATGGTCATGGTCATGGTCATGGTCATGGTCATGGTCATGGTCATGGTCATGGTCATGGTCATGGTCATGGTCATGGTCATGGTCATGGTCATGGTCATGGTCATGGTCATGGTCATGGTCATGGTCATGGTCATGGTCATGGTCATGGTCATGGTCATGGTCATGGTCATGGTCATGGTCATGGTCATGGTCATGGTCATGGTCATGGTCATGGTCATGGTCATGGTCATGGTCATGGTCATGGTCATGGTCATGGTCATGGTCATGGTCATGGTCATGGTCATGGTCATGGTCATGGTCATGGTCATGGTCATGGTCATGGTCATGGTCATGGTCATGGTCATGGTCATGGTCATGGTCATGGTCATGGTCATGGTCATGGTCATGGTCATGGTCATGGTCATGGTCATGGTCATGGTCATGGTCATGGTCATGGTCATGGTCATGGTCATGGTCATGGTCATGGTCATGGTCATGGTCATGGTCATGGTCATGGTCATGGTCATGGTCATGGTCATGGTCATGGTCATGGTCATGGTCATGGTCATGGTCATGGTCATGGTCATGGTCATGGTCATGGTCATGGTCATGGTCATGGTCATGGTCATGGTCATGGTCATGGTCATGGTCATGGTCATGGTCATGGTCATGGTCATGGTCATGGTCATGGTCATGGTCATGGTCATGGTCATGGTCATGGTCATGGTCATGGTCATGGTCATGGTCATGGTCATGGTCATGGTCATGGTCATGTGGTCATGGTCATGGTCATGGTCATGGTCATGGTCATGGTCATGGTCATGGTCATGGTCATGGTCATGGTCATGGTCATGGTCATGGTCATGGTCATGGTCATGGTCATGGTCATGGTCATGGTCATGGTCATGGTCATGGTCATGGTCATGGTCATGGTCATGGTCATGGTCATGGTCATGGTCATGGTCATGGTCATGGTCATGGTCATGGTCATGGTCATGGTCATGGTCATGGTCATGGTCATGGTCATGGTCATGGTCATGGTCATGGTCATGGTCATGGTCATGGTCATGGTCATGGTCATGGTCATGGTCATGGTCATGGTCATGGTCATGGTCATGGTCATGGTCATGGTCATGGTCATGGTCATGGTCATGGTCATGGTCATGGTCATGGTCATGGTCATGGTCATGGTCATGGTCATGGTCATGGTCATGGTCATGGTCATGGTCATGGTCATGGTCATGGTCATGGTCATGGTCATGGTCATGGTCATGGTCATGGTCATGGTCATGGTCATGGTCATGGTCATGGTCATGGTCATGGTCATGGTCATGGTCATGGTCATGGTCATGGTCATGGTCATGGTCATGGTCATGGTCATGGTCATGGTCATGGTCATGGTCATGGTCATGGTCATGGTCATGGTCAT